>CM019148.1:149041009-149539188 GCA_009733165.1 Naja naja
AGTAGTGCCAGAAAATAAAATGCTTTCTGACATTCTACATCATTGACACTTGGCCGAAAACAAAAGACAGTGAATTATGAAGAACATTAATTTGAAAGCACTTTAGAATCTATATATGACTATGCTAAAATATCCATTTGGTTGCAGAATTAAGCTTGGGACAAATGCATGCGCTTCCTTGAAACTAATAGAAAAGGGCCCTAGGAGGCATTAAAAAGGAGTGCTTTCCACACAAGAGCAGAAAAAAACAAAGAGAGAGGTCTATTAAAATATGTAAAAGCTGGTTTTATTAGCCACTCAATTACCTTAATGGCGTCACAACAAAGAATTCCGCCAAAACTATTATTTTAAAAAATATATTAAGAGAATTACTAAAAAACGATACCCGAAAAGGTAAGGCATGCTTTTACAAAGCGGCCATGATGGCTTTGTTGAAAACTCCAGGGTTTTGTTATTTTATTGCTTTTGTTTGTTTCATTCTGTTTTGTAATGGCTAATTACTCAAGATACTGAAATAACATAACATAACCAGCAGGGTTTGGGCTTCATTTAAAATGCTTACCACATTCTGGGTTAAAAAAAAAGCATGTATAGTTATTGCCATTTGTGACTTTGTGACACAAATCTTTTTAAGCCCATGGATAAATGTTGAGAATAACATTGATATATTGCTTTATATTGAACATTAAATTATTGTGCCCATGCTTAGTGATAGGAATTGTTTCCTGCAATATTTTGAGTTTTGTAGTGTTATAGTGTATGTTTCACTATTAGCAATTTTTTCAATTTGTAAGTGATATAGGTATATTCTTGCTAGGATTATAGTTTTTGAGAGAAGATTTCTGATAACTAAAGAACAGAAGTCAGGCAAAATATTATTTTGGGGCAGCTAACTGGTAGGATTTTTTTGCAGTTTAACAAGGAACTTGATTTTACAGAAATTAAATATGAGATAAAACAGAATGCCACCTGGGCATTCTAAGCTATCTAGACCAGATATGTTCTTATGTCTTCCTTAACCACAGTACATTTTGTGAACTCCGTACTGACATTGTTTGTACTCTGTTGTGTATGTAGCATTTTGAATACATAGCGCATTATGCATTTAACATGTCAGTTTTCCGGAAGGTACACATGATTTCCCCCTATTTTAAATGGTGTGTGGTGGCTTCTTCCATGGATTTTCTTCTAATGTGTAATGAATGAATGAATGTTAATGAATTTTACTATTCATGCATGGTGGCATGATCATTATAGTACTGGTATCATATAATTCCTTCAAGAGGACATTTAAGATGCTCTTGGAAGCTTGTGAGTATCATTTTGATGTCATTAGTAAAAAAAACCCTGCATTGCTGAAAGCTGCCTCGAGCTACTTGGATCACAGCAGACAACAAATTAATATAGTCAGGTGTGCTAATTAAACCCCTACAATATATAAACCAAATGAAACACAGTCATTAGTGTTCCTCTTAAAACAGTAACTTAATATTCTTTGTCATCAGCACAGGAGCCCAAGTTTTGTTAGAAATTTCAATTTTAAGTCATTCATATATGAATACTAATTAAATAATTGACAATCAGGTATTTTCTTTGTGAGAGCCACTTTGATGTAATGATGATTAAGGCATTAGAAATTGGGAGAGTGTGAGTTTACTCCCACCTGAGGTACATAGCCAATTGGGTGGCCTTGGGTCAGTGACTCTCAGCCTTAAGAAGGAGTCAGTAGCAAATCACTTCAGGCAGTCTCTTGAGTATTGGACACAATTGAATGGAAGGAAAATTCTGGGGGTGAAGAGATATAGGTTGCTACTTCATTTTTTTTCTGAAAGGAATAAAAATAGTAGAAAGATTTATATTAAAAACAATATGTAGCATTTTCAGTTGTCAAGTAGCATGGACTTGGTATATTGCTTGGTATGCTGTTGAACTTACATAATTAATAAATATTACCTAAATTTTCTTTTATTGCTTTCATTTTTAGGCCCTCGATGTTGACCGAACTGTTCTTTATAAGATGAAGAAATCTGTAAAAGCCATAAATGTTTCTGGTTTGGGTATGTAAACTTTGTTTATCTCTGTCTTATATTTCTAATATACACATTGTGGCAATATTCAATGCTTGTCAAATATTCCCCGAGTGATGCAGTTTCAAGTCCATGGTAGTTCACAAAAGAATGCTTGTTCTTTCTTTTGAGACCCTTTTACCTTCCTGGTGCTAATTATTATTATTTTGTTAAATGTGAACTGGTGTAAGTTACATTTAAGAAAAGCTACTTTTCCCTTTTAAGTCAGAAATTGAAAATATGGTTGAACAGATTTTTAAGGGTAATTTTAGCTTTAGCAGTAGGGTGACGTTATAATTGATATTGATAGGGAAAAGAAAAACAACACTGAAGTAAGGAAAGATGGGAACTGTTTTACTCAAACGCAGGGCTGTATCCTCGTTAGGTGATCACTTTAGTTCATAAGCAGACCTCCCCCTCTTTCCCTGCAATGAGAGTTTCACTTCTGTTTTTTGACTAGGCATTTTTTATGGTGTTACTACGATGTGTTTGTGAATGCACACAACTCATGAAGTAAAAAAAATGTCCAAATAATAAATAGTCACCACCAATCCCAATACAGCCATGCGCAAAAGAAACTTCAAATAATAATAATAAATGTATTCACCAGGACTCAAAAATTACGTGAAGGCGTAACTTTTAAGCATGTGTGTGACATATTATACTTTCTAGCTTCTATACTGTAATTAAGAAATGCGTAAACATGTTAACATGTTGCTATTAAACTTGATGCTTCATTATATACTGATACTATACACAAATTTGTACTTGGTTTGAGAAAAGCTGTACAAAACATTTCTTTCCCATACACAGCATTTCAAAAATCAAAGGGAATATTGGTTATGAATGAAACTAGATAAGACATAGTTATTTAGGGAATAAGCGAGAATCAATCTATGGCACTTAACCACTGAATTAGCGGCCCAGGATCCTGGGCAGTTTTTTTCATCCTGCAGTTCACGCTGCATTCAAAAACAGGTGAATAGCTTCAGGCTTTAATGCTAAAATAAAATAGGAGAAGCAAGGCCTCTCTCCCACTTTCCCTAGAGTTAAAGGTCACAGAGAAATAATAATCTGCACCAAGATTGCTGGAAGGAGGGAATGAGTTGTATGTGTTATACACACAACTCTTGTACCAGGAAATGTAACCACAGGGCTGAAAAACTTGCTATCCTGAATTAAGAGAATAAATGCATTTCTGGGTTCATTTGTTTCTCTGAGTCAAAGATAGGATACTTACTGCCCTCAATGTTAACAAATTTTAACCCCATAAGCACAGCCAAGTGACTGGGATGATGGGAATTATAGTCTACTAGCAACATTTGGAGGGTCATCAATTGCCTTTCATTCTGTGAAACATAAAGTGTTTTGCATTTTTATGGTTTAGATGTATCAATAAACTATGGTTGATAGAAAATGAAATTTCTCATCTTTTTAAAGCTGATGAATGAATGGAGAGGCCCATGCATTAATTTGAAATTAATGTACTCTAGATTATGCACTTTAGCTTGTGTTCACAAGAACAGATTCCAATTTCTTTGTTACCAACCTTGTGTTAGTTTATGAAAAAACAGCTATTGTAGCTTAGGTAACAAACTGTGATCAAAGCAAACCATATCATCAACATGGGATCCCAGTTTTTCTTTGATCTGAAAATAGCCTTTTTGTATGTTTCTTAATAATAGACTTGCTGATATGTATAGTATAATACACCATTATGATGTGCTACTGCAAATAACAACTGTTACTGAGAAGGAGCTTAATTTAAACATACCAGGCTTCATTTATTAAATGTCAGATAAATTTAGAGTCAATGGTGGTGTTGATGACGATGATGATTTACCATCACTGTTATTTGAACTGGATCTTTTCTCATGTATTTTGAGTTATTCAATTGGAATCTATTTCAGGTTTTTGTATGAGTAGCAATTTAGTGCTCTTACTTTTCTTTATTCAGATGTTTAATTTTTTAAAAAAGAAAAACCTTGTTGTACACTATGGGTTATCATATTGCTTTGAAATTCAAATTATAAAAATATTTGAATTAAATGAATGTATTCAAATGTACCTGTAAAATACTTGTACTTTTTAAATCAGTGAAGAACTTGTTGATAGTTACTTGAATTAGCATACCGTTTGTTCTCTTTGAAGCTCATGTGGAAAATGAAGAGCAGTATACTCAAGCTTTGGAGAAATTTGGAGGCAACTGCGTCTGTAGGGATGATCCAGATTTAGGAACAGCATTTTTAAAATTTGCTGTATTTACAAAGGAATTGACAGCACTCTTCAAAAACTTGGTAAGAAACAATGAAAGTATGCACTGCAGAATTGAAATTGTACAGTGTAGCTTTAAGCTTAATCTAAAATATATAACTACTAAATATAAAAATTATTAACTATTAAATATGAAAACTTGATCCCCTATAAAGCCACAGCTTTGATAGACACTAAGCTGTTCTCTGGGGAGGAAAAAGGACTGAATACCTGCTTCTGAGGCTTACCTAACAGAGATTTTAATTGTGACTGCTTAGAGTTGAAATCAGATACTGTGGGAGAATCTTTTGGGTATGCATCCTATGTATATTGTAAATTATTGCCTAGGACAACTTTGTTATCTAGCTCTCTCAAGGAAGGATTTGAAACATTTTATAATTGGGTTCTTTCTAAAGCTTTATAACATTAATTGCTTAAAAGGGGAGGGGGGACTTTGCTGTGGGAGTTGGGAATCCAGGGAAGAGGGGAGATGAAGAATCACATAGAAAAAACCCAAATTCAATTTTTTATTTGCTCACACCATATAGACAGAATCTTGACAAACTAAACTTATCCCTAATGGATACTCTCTGGGAGAGTGGCCCATCCTAAATCTTTGACTCTGATCCAGCTCTGTTGTCTCTTGTCTCCCCAAATCCATATCTTGGAATGTGTTTCCGCCTTCCTGGGTTTCTGTAGCTCCAATGTAGTCCATCATACCACCTTCCCCTTCAGAGACACAACTCATCTCATCCAGCAGAGCATCATGGGATAATGTTGATTGTGTTTGAACTAAAAGTGGAAGGGGATACCTGAAAAAAGCATTGGGTGTGCTCTTGAGAAGCTGTCAACTCTTCCCATTATTATAGCAGCTAAATAATACTTTATTCAAGGTTGGCTCAGCCTTCCATCCTTCCGATGTCGCTAAAATGAGAACCCAGATTGTTGGGGATCATATGCTGACTCTATAAACTGCTTAGAGAGAGCTGTATAGCACTGTGAAGCAGTATATAAGTCTAAGTGCTATTGCCATTTCATATTTTATCAAATAATAGTTAATGTCTGGTGAATAGGAACATTTTTTTCCAATACTGCTATATAACTTTCTAAACTGTATCATGGCTGAAAAATACCTTTCCCTGAAACATCTGATTATGATTAAATTATAGTGAACTGCTTATTGTGGTAGCCTAAAATCTCTGCCCCATTAAAGCACTGGGGTAATGCATTAGCAAATATATTCTATCCTGAACACTTACTTCAAACATGTATATATCTAGAATCTAAACATAGTCATAAGAGGTCTGCTTATAATCAGATGATTGGAGTAGCAAGTAAAAAAATGCATTAATTTAAGAACCATTATGGATTAAACACCACTTGACCTAGATAGTGTCATCCCGAACATGGGTTCTTTCAGTTAAATCATTTCACTTGCTGTATTAAACCCGCATTCAGCAAATGCAGGGGGAAAAGGACACAATTTATAAATTTGTACTTTGCTCTTTGTGGAAGCTTAGCCTGCTTTTAAATATTTACCACATATACTCACAGATAAGCCAGGAATTTTAGGTACCCAAATTAAACCATATGAAAATTTCAAGGGTTGGGTTATATGAATTTTTCGTGGTATTTTGGTTAAAAATACAAGGATCTGCTTATCCACACATGGGCTTATGTGAGAGTATATATGATATTATTATACTTCCCAAGTTAAATTATGATATGGATTGTTGTAAAGGTATATTTCACTATCCTATACTTGCAAGTATCTTTTCTATCCCTTTGTCTGGTTGCTTTTTATTTTATATAATAATTAGGATTGACAGTAAACAAATGTAGCCTTAGAGTAAGTCTTACCAATGAGGAGTATGGTATTATTAGTAAAGTTACAAAACTGTTAAAACAGATTCTGAAATTATACAACTTGAAAACAAATAAGATTTAGCTTTTATTGTTTTAGAAATTGTAATACAGGCTTTATTATTTAAATATTTTTACCGTGTTTCTTAACTCTTGTTCTGTTTTAGAGTCTGTGCATGAAAATAAAATTTAAATACAGGTGGGTTTATGTATAAAGTCAAACAGATACACTATTTTTTCACACTAGTGATATTTAATTTTTCTTTTTTTGCACCTTGGGCTCTCATTTCCCATTTCCTTTGTAATAAAAAAAACACCTTTGCATTGCTTTATTTGGAGCTGATTCCTGGGGCACCTTTCAAAAATAGTAAGTTAACATAGTCCTTGGCAATTCATGCTGTTTTTTCTTGCCAAATTCTCTGTTAGCTTATCTGACATTCGGTAACAGTAACCTCCAGCTATTTAAGATGTGTATGACGATGCCTTCAGATTATTTCAAGGTATAAGAAATGTTAACTTAATGCTATTTACTTGTCAGCTTTCCTTTGTTCATACTTGCAATAGTTTCTTCGTATTAATCTGGAAGATCCTTCAACACAGAGTGGGTAGCTTTTATGCAGATATTAGGGTGTTAAAGTAATTCTTAACTTACAACCACAATTGAGCCCAAATTTTCTGTTGCTAAGTAAAACAATTGTAAGTGAATTTTAGCCCATTTTACAACCTTTCTTGCCATGGTTGTTAAGTGAATCTGGCTTCCCTATTGACTTGGTTGTCAATATGTCGCAAAAGGGCATCACATGTCCTCTAGGACAGTGCAACCATCATAAATATGAACCAGTTGCCAAATGTATGAATTTTGATCATGTGACCATGGGGAGGTCACAGGGGTCATAAGTGTGAAAAACTGTCATAAGTCTTTTTTTTAGTGTTTGTTGTAACTTTGGTCACTAAATGAGCTGTTGTAAATCGAGGACTGCCTGTAGTTAGCAAAACCAAGGAAGCAAGAAGACAGATTTCAGGAAAGTCTCTTTAAAGCCAATACAGATCCTTGAGAACTGCAAGAGTCAATTAAGGTAGAATTTCTTTGAATTGCCCTTCTGCCCACACCTCTCATGCCTGCCTCTTCCCAGATAAAGGCTTTGTGCACTGCAGTGCTTTCCCATAATCTCTATTCCAAGTTTTAGAGGTACTTTCTAATAGAGGATGGGATATAGTGATGGGCAAACAGAGATTGGGCTCCTGGTACCAACTGCTACTTAACCTGAGAGCCAGGCTACCTCAGATGCGCTTAATCTCTGGTTGTTTCCAGATTTTCCTGTAATAAATCTCTCCTTATCCAAGATCTTTCATGGATTACAGGTAGGCTCAGGATTCATGGACACCATGAGGATAATGAAACAATCCCAGATCATTCAAGGCCTAACTTGCACAGAGGACTATATATATGTGGGGGGGTTTGCGACATAATCTGAGGGTAGAAGACAATAGTTTTTATTCTGTGCCATGGTCAGATCACTCCCACATTGTTATGGATATGACTGGTGCTGACAAATTTTTCAGGGTTTTGCAAAACTATTCAGTTAGTCTCCCCTCCAAAAAAAAAGGTTTTTTTGGAAGCATTTTGCTTATAGGAAGTATCTGAGGAGTTTCCTTAGGCTGTGGTGAACAGTTCTGCTAAGGCTTTAGTTGCCTGCTAGAAAACAGAACTAACAAGAGCCTTGGATAAGATTGTACCCTAGTAAGTCTTTTCTGGTTTGCTGATCCAACAGTGTTCCTAGCTTTATTGAGGAGTTTTGGGTGATGAAGCAAATTGGAAGAGGCCTAAATTGCTGCCGGTAAAGGAGCAAATTGGACTGAACTTGGGTACTCATGTTTGAGTTTACACTGAGACAGAGCAGAGATTTCTAGGCATATGGAGCTAGATGCCAGCAGGGCAAGTTCTGACCAGGGAACATGATTGTGTGTTGCTAGATTATTAGGAGGAGAATGAGCTTGGAATTACTGAGGAAGTAGATGAGGTTCCATGCAAGATAGGCTGTGTTTTAATGAAAGAATGTAATAGTGTCAAGACAACTATTACAATGGATTGGGAAAATCAAGCATTCCTAAATCCAACAAAAATGTGGGAAATGCACACTTCATTATCTTTTCCCTCTCTGCACAAATGAGTATCTTGCATCTTTCTTGGAAAGTCTACTAGGTGTTCATTTAGAATTATTTAAATGCTTTGCAGATGACAACATTTTTTTTTGTTATAGATCCAGAACATGAACAATATAATCACGTTTCCACTGGACAGTTTGCTAAAGGGGGATCTAAAAGGTGTAAAAGGGGTATGTTATATGTTTCTATTTTTAAAATTATTATTTAATTATTGACATAAGATTAGATTTATTAGATTAGATTTATATCCCGCCTCTCTTCCCCCATCAAGGGAACTCGAGGCGGTGAGTACATGTTATAATTTGTACCGGAGAAAAGGGTATTTCTTTGCTTTCATACCTGGCTGCCCTGTCCTTCTAGTATCTAGATAGATGATTTTTCATTTTGGATGCAGTGATTTATTTTGGACTAATGTACAGTATTATTTAAAAGTTTACGAACCCTTTTGAATTTCTGCATAAATATGACCTAACACATCTGTTCTCCACACAAGTTTTAACAACAAAACCCAATTAAATAAATGGGTCATAAACATTATGCTTGTTCATTTATTCACTGAGGGATGGCAGTAATGATTTGCCCCCTAGTCATAGAAATGGGAAGCTGGAGATATTTCTTCACTTTAGTTCCGGATCCAAAAATATTGAAATAACAGTGCCACGAAAGGGCAGGAGTTCAGTTTTTCTTCAACTTGTGTGCAGTGTCTTATGACTCCAGTTGGATTTTGCCTTAAGGAAACATTTAAAAGGCAAAAAAAAGACCTAAGTCTGAACTGCAGAGCTGGCTGGGATATTGGCTGGTGCAGAGGTTGACTAGCAAACCATGGCTGACTTTGGTTTCTAATATCCTATGGTGCAGCACCCATAAATAAATGTCATATGCCTGACTGGTGCTAAGTTGGGGTTATTGTATAATGCAGTTGCACCTGCTGTCAAATCAGAGATTTGTTTAATTTTGCATTAGACCGCAAGAGGGGTTTTGACTCAGACACCAGACAGATAGGCAGGAGACAGGGCATTCTGTGTTGCCACTTAAATCAGAAATGTAGGTAAAGAATGCTATTAGAAAAAAATTCTCATTAGCTTCTCACATCATTTTATTTGGTTCACGCTAAATTTTATGACAAAAAGCTTGGGTTCATACAATCACACTAAACCATTGTGTAGTCCTTTTGGTATGACATGACATGTAAATCCAACCAAAACCACTCTTCCAGCCTTACATTTTGATTGCTAAGGTCAACTCATTGGAAGGCTACAATAAGAAAAAGGAACACCACTCCATTTAATAATTCCAGGGGGTTGATGTCTGCATGGATGCATTGTCTTTGTTTTGGTGGGTTACCAAATCTTTTAATGTGGAACCAAATAAGCATTTTTCATATGAACAGATTTCTGCTTAGTTCTAACAAGACTTGTGGCACCTAGAAACTTACATTAGTATTAAATGTGAGAGTAATGAGTCAGAGCATGCAAAACAATTGAAATAAATGTTTGAAAGTGGGAGCAGGTTCCTATTCCTTGAAGTAATAAAGCTGCTACACCTGGGGGGTTCACATAAACGTTTTGAAAACTATCCATGGTGTTCTAGATGCAGTCAGTGTGTGCAGCAAAATGGCATGATAGCTGTGTGGATACATTCAAGGCAGCCTTCAGAGGAGCAGTGCAAGCCTTTAAAGGAAGCAGCTGTTTCAATTAACACTTCAAGGAGAGGTGTTTTACAGAGTTTTTCTTTGAAGGCTTTGCACAGCTCTAGGACTGAGTCTTCTTACAGTATGCAGTACAATACAGCATTTGGACTTCCACATATATAAATTTTAATTTGAGGAAAAACTAAAGAAGTCAATTAAAACTGGGATATTTATTCCAAAGATTACTTCATCAGGTTTTAATCAAAGGGGTTAGGACAACAAAAAGTTTCAGCAGAAATGGCCACTTGCCTGTTTAATGTAGCTTCTTTCTCATTTCTACAGGATTTGAAGAAGCCGTTTGATAAAGCATGGAAAGACTATGAAACAAAAGTGTAAGTACTTCCTTTCTGATACATAGAAATTTTGTATACATTGTCTCTCTCTGTGCTTGTTCATCCAAAAATGAGGGTAGTTGAGTTGATTTGATACATAGGGTTACCATGTATCTTATTTTGGTTCCATGCAAGATTTGTTGCCTACGTAATCTAAGCTTGATTAAGATCTAGGAAGCACTTGGATGGAAGATTCCTGGGAAAATTGGAAGAAGACAATGACAGACCATTTCTGCATACTTGCCCAGAAAACTGGATATCTATAATCACCAAGATTCATACTCAGTTTTAAAAAGGACTTCACCTTTACCTATTTAATTCAAGTCTAGCTGCCTGAGGTTTGCTATTGTTATTTGCTATTGTTAGCTGTTCAGTAGTCAGGCTTAACTCAAAGGTATGGAGAGTTTGGATCCATAAAGTGGATACTGCAATAAAAACGAGTCACACGAATATTCAATGCATACAAATTTTATGTTTATACTATATCATGGGTGTCCAACCTTTTTGGCTTGCCTGGGTCTCACTGAGTGAAGAGTTGTCTTGGGCCACATGTGACTTAATAATGTAGCAGCATAATGTATTTAATGTATATAAAAATAATGTTAAAAGTTTGCGATCTTGTGGGGCTACATTACTAGCTGTTCGGGGCTGCCTATGTCCAGGAGCCACTGGTTGGACCTGCCTGCACTATACTGTAGCCTATTAAATGTGCAGTAGCATTAAAAAACAATGTGCATACCTTAATTGAAAAATACTTGCAAATTGAAAAAGTATATTGTGAAGGAGCTGAGACAACTTGATACTAAAACCAATACGCTGTCTGTGTTTGTACAAACATGCTGTTCTTTGATCCCATTGAGACTAGTAGAATTTAATACCCAGTTAATCATTCTTGAATATTCTGAAGATTGATCATACTTACAACAACTATTCCCAGTTTCATTTCTTCACTCCAGAGTCAGAATAATGATATATACTGTATCTATCAAACATGCATGAATGCACTAGATCCCCGTATATCCTTTTATATTAAATAAAATGCTATTTTTCCTGTATAATGATGGTATCTGTGTTGAAAGGGGAGCTATGCAGAGTTGGTTAGAAGATGTAAATGTTTTGAATGAATGAATGCAGTGAAGAAACAAAAGAATATAGAAATTAAATCTGTTCACTTGATTTTTTGAGAAGAAGCTGTTCCCTGAAGTAATTAGATAGCCTATGGTTGATTTAGTTTGTATTATGTCAGCACTATTGAACATGTGACAGCTTTTTCTGTGCTGCTTTATACTATTTCTCTTAAGGCCTGATTGCGGTAATCAACTAGCCATTAGTTGTAGTAAAAATTCCACTTGTTGAATGTATATGGGCAATATATGATAATATAATATGTCCTTTACTTATACACTTAAACATGAATAGTTAATAGCATACGGGTAGTCCTTGACTTAACAACAGTTCATTTAGTGACTGTTCAAAGTTATGACATCACTGAAAAAGTGACTTACGACTTATGTTTTTCACACTTAACAATGGTTGCACCCTCCCTGTGGTCACAGTAATCAAAATTCAAGATGCTTTGCAACTGACTCATATTTATGACGATTGCAGTGTCCTGGAGTTGTGTGATCCTCTTTTGCAACCCCCTGACAAGCAAAGTCAATGGGGAAGCCAGATTCACTTAACAACTGGGTTACTGACTTAACAACTGCAGTGATTCACTTAATAACACTGGCAAGAAAGCTCATAAAATGGGGCAAAACTCACTTAACATACATCTCACTTAGCACCAGAAAAATTGGGCTTAATTGTGGTTGTAAGTAAAGGACTACTTGTATTTGGAAGAAATGGCCATGACAGAGGAAGATTGTCATGGTAGAGAAGATAGTCTGAGTCAAACACTTACTGAATGTGTTGCACTAAATGAATTACAGCCCACTGAATGAGGCAGTTTAAAGGAGACTTGCCTAGGCCTGAACATGATTACTGTAGATGTAATCCCTACATGATGAGAAATCATGAAAGGAAGGACTAATTTAGGTGGTGTTTGTGAGTGTACTTGAATGTTCCTCTCCAGTTTTAGTCTTGAAGTCTAGGAGTGAAGTCACTTAGGTACAAAGTATAAAATCAGTGACACAGTGTGAGGTTTGCCTGTGAAGCACCCAGATTCTATCTCTGGTATCTTTAGGTGGGGCTTGGAAATACTTCATTTGGAAGATACTGACCATCAATGGAGGGAATACTGAGCTTATGTGGGCCAATGATCTGGCTTGGTGTATGGCAGTTTCCCATATTTTCAGATCTGCATCACTAGTGGTCATTAAGCCTGATACCCCCATTAGATTCCACTCTGTGGAATCTTCTTCCGCTGGAGCTCTGCCTGGCCCCCGATCTTCGCACCTTCCGCCACGATTTGAAGACTTGGCTCTTTTTACAATCTGGGCTGTGCTGATTCTCTGGGGTTGGTCCTATTTTAACTATGGGTTTTAATTTTCAATTCGGCTTCACTTGTTTAATATACTTTTAATTAATTTATTTATCGTTGTATTTTTAGCTGTGAGCCGCCCCGAGTCCTTTTGGAGAGGGGATATAATATAGATAGATAAATAAATAAATAAATAAATAAATAGATAACTACTGATAATTACTGAATTATTATCATCTTGGTTTTTCAACTTGATTGCAATCTTAAAGATTGTGTAGATTTCAGAATATAATATACAGTTGTTACAATGCCACTGGACTGAAGATCATGCTAGCAACATACAGTATTAAAACATAGTTGTAATGAATATGTGCAGTATAGGCAAACTTTGTAATTAACAGGATTTGGATTCCAAAATATTTCAGTTGTTATATGCTGCTTTCATAATCTTTCAGACTTTCGTGCATCCCTTTTTTCCAAGTTATTTCTAGAGACAAAGAAAAGCATTAGTCCTGTGATACAAATTAGATTGTTTCCAAACATCCCTTTCGTGTTTGTTTTGTTGCCTGCGGGCTTGTGTTACAACTGTATATATTCTGAATTCTTTAATCCAAGTAAGCAGTGAACCAATTAATTGCCTTTACTAATTTAGCGCAGCATCTCTAGGTAACAACAGATATTAATTTGATGATCATTCTTTCCCCTATGATCAGATAAAACAACTCTGAATTTTCAGTGCTGTTGTCTCTTTTGGCATCTTTCAAAGAACATACTATTTATAAAAGCTGGTCCAGAAGTATCTCCCTTGATTCTACTATTTGGAAGATTGTGCAACTATCACATCAGAGAGGGATGAATATTGCTCTCTCCATCTAAGTTTCACAGCTAAAACTATTATTTGTTTGGCATCAGCACTGATGTTAACCCTGATGCTCTCTGAGCTTGGTTGTTGTTTTTTTTATAGATGTTTCATTACCCCACTAGATAACAACATCAGTGATGTCACCTAGTGGGATAATGAAGCATCTCAAAGAGCACCAAGGTTCAATCCTGAACTATATACAGTATATTCTCTTCTATTGGTACCGATGTTTGTGTTGGTTGTAGCCAGCCTAAATAACTCCAGACTTAAAATTATTGTGGCTGGGCATTACAGAGGAAACAGGAGAAATTAATGTACATCATTACTATATGTTATATAAAGTTTTATTGCCAGAATTGAGAAATAAAGTTATATTGCTAGAACTGAGAATACATGATAAAAAACAGAATAATTTTCTTGGTGCCTTGTGTTACTAAAACACTGAAACATCCAACTGAGGCACTACTGGGATGCTGTCATGCTGGGAACATGATAGTAGGAAGGATGTGTTATTAATCATAATGTTAGTTGTTATGGAAACTCTTGATAAATTTGAACAAAACAATGCCTGTAATCTACATCCTGTGAATAAAGATGTTTCAGCATTCTCTTAATGATATGTGCTGCATGAAATTACATATATTGGAAGTTCTCTGGTACAAGACTTAGCAATGCCTCCAGGTGTGTTATATGAGAACAACTCCTAAAATCCTCACCCATGATGCTGGCTGAAAATTCTTGGGGGGGTGGGGGTCATTCCAAGTTGGAATATGGCTAGTCTGTAGTGTCTGACCTGCAAGGCAGCCCAATCAGTAAGTCACTTCATTCTTCTCAGAAGCACAATTTGTTCCTCCTTTTCTACACAGTCTTTCCTCCTCCCTGAAAAATCTTCTTCCAAATGTTTTCAAAGGATGCTCTATTTCTGCACATAAATATTTTTTAAAAAGAATCCAGTCGTAGTCATTCATCAGGTTACAGCTGAGGAAAATGACAAGGGAAGCAATGTCACTCTGAATTATATCGAATTGTTCTTTCATGGATGAAGGCAAATATATGTTGTCCCAGGGTAATGTCGCAGGATCCTATCTGGGTCAGTCACCAGGACCTGAGGTTTAGTCTTCCGAGTTTTCAGACTTCCCTGACAATGGGCTCCCATATGAGTCCAAAGCTCAAAAGACTAAACCTCTGGTCCCGGTGACCGACTCAGATTGGATTCTTCAAATTGTTCTTTATTTAAGAATTGGTTTTTCTGCTTCCCTCCCCATCCCCTGATCATGATGTTTGGATTACAAATTTGTAAGCAGGTCTGTTTTTTTTTGTTTTAAATAAGTGTATTAGAGCACTATCGGCTAACAAATCAGATAAATATGCTATAAATATATGATATGGTATTTCGTTTTTGAGAGGTGACTCACTCATTTCAAGAACAATAATTTGGAACTAATGCAGAAACTCTGAGTGACTCCTTTCACTCCCTTAATTTAATTTTGCTTTGTAGGTTTCATGTTCAGATTTTGTCCCGTATATTCAACATAAAATATTGGCAGAGACCTTGGGGTAGTCTGGGCAGCTGGCTTGCTAAGACCGGGAAGCCTTTAGTCCTGCCTTCTGGCTTTCATTCACAGTGCCACTTGGCTCAGGAACAGGAAGAGCTGACAGCTGTGGTCTGGGCAGATTGGGGTAAAGGCAAAGTGCTCTCCAACAAGGAAAAGCTGTATAAAGCTCATAGCTTGATAGAATGCTGATTATGAAAAGACGGCAGATGATAGTGAAATGTAGTAAAAGTAGGCCAAGTTATGGGGACATTTCTGTAACAAATGTCACTTTGCCTGTAGATTATGGAAAGGCTCTCCAAAATACAATTTTCTCTTGGACTTTTCAGTTATTAAGGGGAGGTCTAGACGCCATATGGAGCTTCTGAGAGCTAATTCAGAAAGGTCTAGTCCTGGTTCTTAGCATTTGGTTAATGCAGAAGTACTGAACTGGAACTGCATGAACTGAATAACATTTTGGATTCTCTTTCTTAGTTCTCAAATAAATAAATGAATCAGGGTTTCGGGAGGCAAGAGAGAAAGGGATTCTGTGTAACATTTACTCTTTATCAATATTACATGAAGGCAGTAATGTTGCATGATTCTTCCCCAGTATTAAAAAGTAGGGGTTTTATTTTGAAATCTGGGTTTGCGTCTGGGCTTGCATTGTCCTTCATGCATTAGTGTTGATACCCTGAGAGCAGTAAGCTTCATTGGCAAGGTTTTTCCTGAGTAAATCAAAACTTGCTTTCAGTGTCTTATTTTTTTTCCTATGGCATTTTTTTAAAGATCATTTTTATAATTAATTTCATTCTATTACAGGTGAATGTATTTATAGGAAACCAAACATTCTTCAAAGTGTCTACTTATCTCTGAACTGTGCAACTCAAATGTTTTGACCATTCCCAATTTGGCAGATTTTGGTCTGTCCTGAGTCATTTTTGTTTTGTTGTTGATCCAGGGTTGTACACAACAGCATTACTCACTAATCTTGATAATACTTTGTACTTGCCTTTAAAATTGATTGTGCTGTTCTGAAACTGTAACAGTTAACAATTAAAGCTTAGGATAATTTTATTGTTTTTCTTCCATATAGGACAAAAATAGAAAAAGAAAAAAAAGAACATGCTAAGTTACATGGAATGATTCGTACAGAAATTAGTGGGGCTGAAATAGCAGAAGAGATGGAAAAAGAGCGACGATTCTTCCAATTGCAGATGTGTGAGGTAAAACATGGATCAATTTTTATTCTTCCCTAACACAAATAAATTGTGTTATACAAATTCTGCAAGAAAACTCTGAAGAGAACTTTGATTCTTCTGGTTTTTATTTCAGAGTATTTCTTCTGTTGGCACAATTACTTTCCATTTTATCCATGATAAACCAACAGATTTGCAGATTATAACCAGCCCCCTTATTCAAAATCTTCACATAACTATGTCATCCTAGGCTTAGAGGATTGTTTCTTTTATGCATTTAAATTACCATCTGCTGCATAGTAGTGTTAGAAAATGAAAATTTCAGTTGATTTAGTTAAGCAGGGATGTTTAACAGCTGTTGAGAAAATGCTGCTGATGCCTTGAAGGGTTGTAATGGCTCTTCAGCCTTTGGATTGTTCTGGAACAATTTGATGGGCTAATCTTGGTTTTAACTTGGTGGTTCTTTAGGTTTAAACAGTATAATGGTACCTCTCCTGCTGCTTGAAATTGTATTTGGGGAAAATAGGGAGTCCAATGGGTAACTTTCTCCTCTTTTCTTCCATTCCTGTTGTCTTTCCACATGTCTACTAATTAAATTAAAAATATGTCATGTCTAAATCAGATCAACTCTTGTTAGCGTAGTGATTAAAACTGTTTTGAAACTGCTTTGCAAATCTTAGTTTGGAAATAAATACTAACCCAAGTCTACCAATCTGAATGTGACCCCCCAAAAATCAGTAAAAGAGTTCAGATTATAAAATAGGAAATTGGTACATTATAAAAGGACAGAAAAATAGAGGTCGTCTCAAGGACTTCCTGTAGAGTAGCAAACTGAGGAATTATGACAAAAAGAACTGTGAGAATGATATAAAGCATAAGATGTCTCTGCAATTGTATAGGAACACTTAAGTTCTCTATTCCAGTGTGTGCTTTGGGATTCTTCGGTGATTTTTTTCCCTATTGTCTCTCATTTTTCACAATAATAAAAGAACAAATAACTTCATACTTAAAATATCCATTAGAGGAATCTTCTCAGTAAGGACACAAGAGAATTGTGGTCATAAAACGTTTATTGCATCTCTGTGTGTCTTTACTGTTGGTGTTTTTTAGTTAGATTCTAAAATTAATTAAGCAAAAAGAAATTGGTTGTTGTTCATCTGAGCAGACATGAACAATGCTGGGTGTTCATAATAAATTATTTGTTTTAGTTTATGTGTAGCTTGTATAAAAGATACATTTGTTCAGTATAGTAATATTTTTAGGTGGGAAGTGCTTTCTAGATTGGCTTGCATATAGAAAATATATTTGAATTTTGGACACAGAGTCACTTTTATTATTTAAAGAAAGCGACTAGTAGCTTTAATGTAGTGCCTTCTATTTAACAATCATATGCAATATGTTTATGTATGTGGGGCAGTGGGAGGAAAATAATGGATTCAAATACTTGTAAATCTTATCCAAATCAAGTGCCCATAGCGTCCCTTATTTAATTAACACATCATTAATAATTAAATCATTATTAAATCATTATTTAATTATTATTTTAAGTTTATTTTTAAGCTTAATAACTAAGGGAACCCTCTCACTCAGCATATATTCTGCAGTGCCTATGCTGTTTGAACCAATTTAAAAGACTTGAATATCACTTGTTTGCTACTCTAATTAAAAAACAGTAAATATTTTTTCCTGTGTTTTATCAACAGTATCTGCTGAAAGTCAATGAAATCAAGATTAAAAAAGGAGTTGACTTGCTTCAAAATCTAATTAAGTATTTCCACGCACAGTGCAAGTATGTTTTTCATAATGATAATGATATACTGTCTGAAAATTGTGTTCTTATTAGTTTGTATGGCAGATTGCATCACTGATTTTTTTTAAAAGCCTATACACCTCAACTGTTCATTTTTTTACATGTATTCTTCTATCAAGCACAGATATTTAAAGGGCTGATTGTTGTCTTATGGATTTATTATTTCCAGTTAAATGAGGCATAGACAGATAATATTATGGCCTATAGCAATAGCACTTAGACTTATCTGGCCACTTAGACATAAATCTTGTCATTACAAAAAGTGAGGCAGGCTGCCATAGGAGAGTGCCAAAACTTTCAAAGTTTGAAATAGTTCAAGCAGCAAATATTCCTTAATTCAAAACAGATCCTTTGCATTTAAGACAAGCTGTTTCAACTTTGCCAGAAGTGTTCTGAGCACTCTGAAAGTGTTCTAAACTCCAAAGAGTCCATAATGCATCTTAAGCTCAAAATACTTCATGTTTTATGGCACATTTCTATATCATATTTTGTAGAATTTGTCGGATTACTAACTGGGAGAGGTATTGGAACCTTACACTCATTCACTTGACTAAAATAAGCAAGGAAACTGTAGAATTCTGATTTTCATCATCCCATCTTTGGGCATTGTAGCAAAAAAACCCATTTCCTTGTTAAAAATAGGGCTAAACCAGTGTTGTTTCAAAGAAGGAAACTAGTTCATTGGGATCAGAAAGAACACACAGTAATTCAAGACATATAGTTTAATCTGCTTGCATGATTGAGAATTTAGCGTTGGCAATTTCTACACAGATTAATACTATGGAATATGCATAACGTAATCTTGTTGAATACTTTTTCAGAGCAGGGAAAATTTGGGATTTTGACAACCTGTACTAGATGCTCTTAGAAAATATTTGTCAAAGCCAGTGAGAAAATTCTTATTTATCAGAATACAAACTTTCCCTCAGAGATGATGTCTGCCAATCCATGGAAACTGTGGGATCTATAAGTATAATTACTTATAATATCATCCTGATGCTAGAGACCGATACTAAAGACTTGTATTCTTTTAAGACAGAGAACTTTTAAGAAAGACATTGAACCTGGTCAGAAACTGTGTGTGTGTGTGTGTGTGTGTGTGTGTGTGTGTAGGCATCATGTTGCTTATCCATGCCGGAGGATTTTAATAATTTTAATCTCAAAATATCACACGCCCAAACAATAGTATACATTTGTGTATACTTTCTCCTTTGAAACTCTCTTCTCAAGAGAGTGTTAGAGTATAGAAAGTCCTCATGTAATGACTGTAATTTGAACTGGAGTTTCTGTCATGAAGCAATGTCATTAACTGAAACATCACATGACTGCACCTTTTAGCGATGTCAATTTTTGCTAGTTCTGGTTGCCATCGTTAGGCCAGAATTGTGCTGTCATTAAGTAAGGATCTCATGCTTCTCCTGCCCTGCTGTGCTTGCCACTGCTCCAAGTCTACTCACCCTCCCCCTATCTCTCCCCATCTCTGCCGGTTTGGCTGCCCTGCGCTCCACCTGCCCTTCCCTGCTCTGCTACTACTGCTGCTACTATTACTGCTGCTTCTCCTGTTCTGTGTTCTGCTGTACTTCCCATCCTGTTCCCCGACCTGCACTTCTGGCACCCTGCCCTCTGCTACATTGTGCTCGGCTTCCTCTGCTGGAAGCCCAACCTTGTGTGGCCAAGAGGTTTCTTGCGCAAGGCCAGGCCTGGTGCGCCTTATCAGCAGTGGGAGAAAAAACATGAGGGTGGCAGGGACAGAGGAGCGCAAGACAAAGGGTGGCAGGATGGTGGAATACAGGACCAAGGGTGGGGGGTAGCTGAGTGCAGAGTGGTGGGGAGCAAGGCAGCAGGAGTGGCAGAGTCAGGGGCAGTTTTGGTCATGTGACTGCACGGGCATTGCAGACAGCTGTTCTTTTGTGGACCAGGTGTAAGTACCATATGTTCAGTGCTGTCATAGCTTTGAACAGTTGCTGAATGAATGATCATTAAGCGAGGGCTACCTGTAACATCTCATAGAAGATTGTAGGTGGGAAATGTGGAAGTATGGTTTGTCTAGCCATAGTTTATTGAATAAACCCATTTGTATTGTGTTTATTTCAATGTAGTGGGTGAATCCAGCCACTGAGCTTTGTAAATCATAGTTACAGCAAAAATGATACCAATATTGCTTTCCAGAATATTCTGCTGACTGTCAACTTTGGGTAATTTCATTAGTGTTAAACAATGAAGCCTCGAGGGTTAGCCTGAACAAATATCAAATTATTGTTATGATTGCAGGTCATAAAAATGTAGCATGACTTGAAAAGAGTAGTAATTAAAACAAATGCTGCCTGCATAAACTGATGTGCAACATACAAGGAAATTAACATTAACTACCCATTGCTGCAGTTTTGATCGCATACATTTCCTTCTGAGCTTGAAAGAGTGCAGTAGCAAAAATAAAGACCCAACTGTTAACTAATAGAATCGCACCTAGACGAAAATAATCTAGTCCTTTTGCATCTGATCCTTTAAGTCTCTCTTATCATCAATATTTTTCCTCTGAACTCATAGATAGGGCAGCAGAGGATATGGTGAACAATATCCTCCACTTCGCAGGTGACGCAGGGACAATAGCGTTGCTCTATGAAGTGTTTGCAGAATGTCCTTCTCTTTCAAGATACGCTGAAGGCATAATCTGTGAGTGAATGGATGTAAAGCTTTCTTGAGTGGTGCACAGATAACAGTAATCAAATACTGGAAGAGGCTGTATTTCTTGTAACTGAGGGTGTTAGAATGAATACTTGCATCACTTCTACAACAGTGTCTTTATTGGTATCCCTTTTGAAGAGTCGATCTCCACAATTTTTTTGGTCCAAAATATTAAGTTCTTCCATGGGAAGCAGGGAGTACAGGTAGTCCTCAACTTACGACTACAATTAAGCCCAAAATTTAAGTTTCTAAGCGAGACACTTGTTAACTGAATTCCCCCCTCCCATTTCTTGCCACAATTGTTAAATGAATCACTGCAGCCATTAAGTTATTAACACGGTTGTTAAATCAATCTGGCTTCCCCACTGACTTTGCTTGTCAGAAGGTTGCAACCAGATCACATGATTCCAGGACACTGCAACCTTCACAAATAAGTTGCCAAACATCGGAATTTTGGTAATGTGACTACAGGGATGCTGCAACAGCTGTAAGTATGAAAAACAGTCATAAGTCACTTTTTTTCAGTGCCGTTGTAACTTTGAATGGTCACTAAATGAACTGTTGTAAGTGGAGGACTAGCTGTATAATTAGAGAATGTGAGACAAAAGTTTGGTATCTTTTTTCCCCTGCCAATAAAAGTTTATCTTGAAGCCATTCTAATTTTGGATAGTACCTTAGCAGTGCAAACCGGACTTCAACAGAGGCTGAGGCTCTGCCTCCAAACTTTAGATGTAAGTAGCAAGTGTATCCTGGTAATAAATAATAATAAATAGTAAATCCCACTCAGACCTCCAAAAAAGAAATGGGGAGAAAAGAAAGCTGCCTTCCGGTGATATATAACTCCTAATCTATCACTTGATATGATGCATAAACTGATCTTTTGTGGACTATTTCTAATATATGTGTTTATTTACAATATCTATATACTATTTACCATTAAAAATCCCAAAGCACTTCCTTATTAGCAAATCATGATTAAAACTATTGTTTTGTTTGAACTTGGCCAATGATTTTATGCCTGGATTTTCTGATTCTTGCCTATCTTTATGCCTTTAAAAGATTTCTTACTGCAAAAAATATTAAATGTAGATATGCTGAAGTCTTTTCACAGATTTTCTGATTTCAGTAGTGGAACCCTTGAGCATCATAAAATGCATAAATGTATATTAAGCAAAGCTAATACATTGAATTGGCTAATCTTTTACATTTTTTACAAAACTCTGGATACCTTACATTAACTTTTATAGTTCCTTTTGAAAAAAACTTTTTTTCCTTTCACAGCTTCTTTCAGGATGGCCTGAAAGCTGTTGAAAGCCTCAAACCCTCAATAGAAAAGCTCTCAACAGATCTTCACACTGTAAGTAGTTGAATATTCATTATATTTTTGGACTGTTCCCAATTTCTGAGTTGGACTTTCTGAATGAACTCAAATATTTATAAAACACAAAACTGTAAATCTGAAAACAAACCAGCAGAAGCAACAAAAACAAAAGACATGTTTATTTAAAGTTTAGAAACAAGAAAGTAAATAATTTAAAGGGGGCTATATATTGGTGGAAAAAAACAGATTTTAAATTTCTGAATTTAAAAAGTTAAAAAAAGGGAGAAACCAAATGTCTAATTTTTTTAAAATTTCTCTCTTCTCTTGATCTCCATACTAAGTGAAACAGCAATAGATATGTGTTAGTATTCTGCCTGCCTGGCTTTCCTGTAAATCATGCAGATTGGTATTATTGGATGGCCATGGTAATATAGGAAGGGATAGATGAATTGAAACCAAGTCCATAAAAGATCACCTTTCCCAATAGTGCTCTGCTTGTGAACTGAGATCACATGAGGAGGCCTTGTGCATGAGATTATTTGCAGTTTGATGGCCATGAACAGGACTTTAGTAGCAGCATAGCAAATGGCAGAGCTCTTTCCTGAGAGGCACATCTGGTCCTCTAACACAGCGGCCCCCAACCTTTTGGGCACCAGGGACCGATTCCATGGAGAGAAGTTTTTCCACAGACCGGAAGGGGCATGGTTTTGTGTGCTGCCTGCATCCTGCAGATGGGCCTTCACTTGGTTTGCATGGCCCAGTTTCTGGCATGCCGCAGCTGAGTACCTGTCCACAGACCAGGAGTTGGGGACCCTTGTTCTAAGCCAGTGTTTTCTCAACCTTGGTAACTTTTAGATGCATGCTGGCTGAGGAATTACATCTTATAGTTGATAAGATTGAGAAACATTATTCTAAATTATTCTAATCCCAACAACTGAAGATATGCTTATTTATTTAGTCATTTATATGGTAAAAGCTGCCTCAGGAATATATTACTTTCTAGATATTTTTAAAAATTAACCTTGTTGTACCCAGTTCAGCTTTTTATTGTCTTTTGGGTTTAGTGATTTCAATTGTTTTATTAATTTAATTACCAAGAAGCGTGTTTCGTGTTCTTCCATACCTTGTGGCAGATGGATGTAAACATACAGAAGACCATGGCCTGGAAAGACAAAATGTTTTGGGGAAATTCCAAACCTTTAAATGATGTTGCTGACACATTTCTGGGCCATAAATATCTGGGGATGAGATTAGTAATGGTCTACCGGAGGTTAGTGGTGTTGATGTGCTGAAGAGTAGTCTGTTTTCTGGTAGCTGAGCTTCTAGAACAGTGGTGGCTAACCTTTTTGGGCTCCTGTGCCAAAAATTGATGCGCGCTTGAGTGCCAGCATCCAGAAGGCAATGCATGCAGGGGGGCATGCCCCCTGTGCATGTGTGTGCAATCCCCCCAATGCCCCCTTACCTGCACTGCGTATGTGCGTGGCTCCCAGCTGATTTTCGGCCTGTTTGAGGCCTTTTTTGGCCTCTCGGAGGCTCGAGGGAAGCTTCTGCAGCCTTTGGAAGCTGAAAAAAGGGGTCGTTTCATCACTTCCGGTATTTCCGGAAACACCAGAAGTGCCGAAACAGGCCTGTTTTTCAGCCTCCAAAGGCTGTAGAGGCTTCCTTCGATCCTCTGGGAGGCCGAAAAAGACCTCAAACAGGCCGAAAATCAGCTGGGAGGCACGCACATGCAGTCCAGGTAAGTTTGGCTGGGGCTCGTGTTCCCGCATCAATGGCTCTGCCATCTGTGGCATGCATGCCATAGGTTTGCCATCTTGGTTCTAGAAGTTGTAATCTAATCCTGCTAAAAGGACATATTTTATACTGGTATCTTTCTAATCTAAATAGAATGTATTGGTTACTGAGGAGATTAAATATTAATAATGACAATAATAGGGATAAGGCATAGACTAGTAAGTCAGAATTTTGTCCTGTTGTAACCCCTCAGCATATACTTCTGTGCTAATCCTTATTAGCCCTATTTTTTAATCAAACTTTAATAAGGAAGAAGCTAGTTATGATAACTGATTGGTTATGTGAAATCAAGTTGGCACCAGCTCTTTAATGATCAGATAAATACATTTTTTTCTAGGACAATATAATAGTTAAAATTAATGTTGATCAGAATTACTGCTGACAGGAAAAGGGAGATGGAATTGCCTCCTTAGATTGAAAAAGTGCCTAGTTCAACACTATTTTTCACGATGTCTAACAAAATTCTTTGAGGAAGCCTACAGTCGAGACATGAGAATATCAGAATCCTGGCCCCATTGTGTTTCTTAGCAACAGATGCTGAGAACTATGCTGATTCTGCTAGTGAAGCCTTCACAGTAACTACTGATGCGAGTATGTTTCTGGTCTCTGAGTTGTTCTGTTCTCTAAAGGCAAGAAGCGTTTTCCCTACACCCATACAAAATGTGCATTGACAATTTTATTTTGAACTCTTATGTCTCCACTCCAGATAAAGCAAGTACAGGATGAAGAAAGAAAGCAATTAATTCAACTTAGGGATATTTTAAAATCTGCACTTCAGGTTGATCAGAAGGAGGTGAGCATATAAACCGATACAATGTGCTTTTCAGGTTGAAATTAATATATTGTACATTAAGATTCGACATGATTTTGTTCAAATTTCTTTGAACATTTCTGCATGGCTTATTCCCTTTGTGCCCAAAGCCTTTCTAACTTGTTTTTAACAGGGGCACTGTCATACAGAATAGCAGGATTTTAAAACTTATTTCTGGGAAAGTTCAATACATTGTTCTGTAGGTATTGTTAATGGCTTTTGGAATCACTCCCAGAGTTCATGTAAACAAACACAAAAGGGTTCCACTGAAAGTGTCAAATCTCTCTGCCTTTTTCTGCAAAGATGCCACTGGATTCTTAGACTTAAATGTCTTTGTATATAATCTTTAGCTCCTAGACTCCTCCCAGAATTTATCTTAGAACTATATTTTTATATATATGAAAACAAAGGGAAATTATTAAGTATATGGTGATTAATCACTTTAACTGGCTAATTAAATTTGAAATTCTAATACATGTAATTTTTGTCCTGGCCTTACTCACTTTATGCTCATTCCAATCATTTGGGGAAGTTCAGATCCTGCCATTCCACTCAGAAGCTAAGTCACCTCAGCCTGAAAAAGACCGCACATTCTATCTTATCTATATAGACCAGGGGTCTCCAACCTTGGCAACTTTAAGACTTGTGGACTCCAACTCTGGGATTTGGGGTCCACAAGTCTTAAAATTGGAATTCTGGGAGTTGGAGTCCACAAGTCTTAAAGTTGCTAAGGTTGGAGACCCCTGATATAGACCCTACATTAGTGTCCATTGATAGACCCTCTGCAACCTTCACCACGACCATCTCCGGACAAGTTCCCCTGTCAAAGTTTTCAACATATTGCTCTGTTGAAAATAATTGCTATGTCTAGCTTGAGGCAAGATTGCTGAATCAGAGGGGGGGAAATAGTGGGACTATCAGAATTATAAATGCATAAAAACTTCACAGACACGCTAAATGAGCACACAGTAATACCCCTGTAAGTTTGGATTACTTCATTGGATTATAGTTTTAAACTAGTTAGGCTTCTAGTCTTTTCAGATTGGGATGAACCACCTAGACTTTATAAGTAAGAAACAAAATATTCAACTGTTAGTACATTATTGTCTGCTGCTTCTGAGTGCTAATCACCATGTGCCCACCCATATATCCTTAAACTTTATGCAAAGATTTTAGTATAGGTAGACCTTGACTTACAGCTACAGTTGGGATCAAACTGTTACTAAGTTGTGCCTGAGTTTACAACTTTTTTTTTAACCACGGTTTTTAAGCAGATCACTGCAGTTGTTAAGTGAATCTGGCTTCCCCCATTGACTTTGCTTGCTGAAAGATGGTGACTACATGTCCCCAGGACACTACAACCATCGTGAATATATGCTGGTTGCTAAGTGTCCGAATTTTGATCAGGTGACCGTGGGGGTGCTGCAACAATTGTAAGTGCGAGTAAGTCACTTTTTTCAGTGCTGTTGTAGCTTTGAACCGTTAGTAAACAAATGGTTGTAAGTTGAGGATTACCTGATCAGTGGTATCTGTTTAGTGATAGTTTGGGATACACAACTTTGAAACCTGAGCAAGTAAAGAAAAGTATGCTTTCAAAGCTGTATGTATATAATGACCTGTTACTGCAATCTTCTGCTATGCTCTGTGCTACATGTGTTTTTGCATTGCAACTGATCTACTTTTCTTCCTAAAATGCATTTGCCTTTTGTGACCGAAGTCTAGGAGAGTAAGTCCTTTAAATATTTTTTTATAAAAATACTCTGCATGATTGTCACATATTGTCAAGAAACTTGTATTTTTTTTCTTAAAGCATGTCAATAATTTCTTCTGTTTTGCATTTTGTGAGATCATACATTTAGTTATTTAACATAGATCAATTGGACTCAGGTCGAAAGTTTATACAGGCTACTACTAGCAGTCTCAGTTATTTTTATACTAGCACTTCTGTAGGCAGAATAATATAAATCATTATTCATATTATATTAGCAGAACTCCAGAAACATCCCCCAAAGAAAACACTGAATGAGGACTGAGCCTGCCTAATAGCATGGGATATTGATGGTTGCCAATAACTAGAAGGCCAGCATGGAAGGCTACATGGAATCAAGTCTTGATGGTCATTTTAGATTCTTGGGAGACCTCTTGGGGTACTGCCCCATAGGTTACTGGGTGCAAACCCTTATTTATTAAGTTGTGCTGTAGGAATCAGTAGGGAATGTTGCAATTATACCAGCCACCCTACTGTATAGGAACCTCCCTGCCAGAGCTCTCTGAATCCATGGCCAGGTTGGTGGTGGAATTACCCAGGTTTGTGGTCTTGGGGGACGATAACTTGCTTTTTCTGGAGTTGGGGTCTAAGGTAGCTTGAGGATTATCTAGGCCTCTTTCAGTTGAGTTTCAGAGAAGACTATGGGACGGAGATGGCATTGGTCATACTGTTAGATGACCTCTGGTGGGAAGAGGAGAGCGGGTAGTATTTGCATCTTTACTCTCCTGATGTTGCAGCAGCTTCCAATACCATTGATCATGGTACATTTTTGGACTGGCTTTGAGAGTTTGGAGTGAGCAGCAGAGTGTGTATTGGCTCTCTTCCTTCCTGTGGACTGGTTCTAGTTAATGTTGATAGGGCAGGAGAGGTCTAATCAGAACCCCCTACTTTCTGCCCGCTGCATGGCTCAGTCCTTTCTCTCTTGCTGTTTATGAGACCACTGGGTAAGCTTTTCCCAATGGTTTGGGGTGTATTATATAAATGTATTGATGATACTCAGCTTTATATCTCCACTCCAAGTCACTTGAATGATGCCATGGATGCCCTTCCCAGGGTTTGGAGGCTGTGAGGGCCTGGATGGGGTGCAACAGGCTTCATTTCAACCCAAGCAAAACTGAATGGCTTTGGTTGTTTAGATCTTCTGGTGCCAGGAATCTTCTATTTTTGGTTTTAGATGGGTGACAATGCCTTAGACAGACCCAATGCAGAATCTGGGGATACTCCTGGACTGACAGCTCCTACCTAAAGGGCAGGTACCTTGAAATGTAGGTGACTAGAAGGGTCTTTGCACACCTTTGGGCTGTGTGCCATTTGTGCCCAATTCCTGTGCCAGGAGGCCCTGCTCACTGTCACTCATGCCTCATGCTCACGTGATCTATTGACTGAATTTCTTCAACATCTTCTAATAGAACTGCCCTCAAAGAGCATTCAGAATCTTCAACTGGTGCAGAATACCACAGCATAGGTCGTAAATAGTGCCAATTGCTCACCATGTGTAACATCACTGCTCCATGAGATGCATTGGTTGCCTGTGTGGTTCCAGGTGCAATTCCAGGTGCTGGTGGTCACCTTGAAAGCTCTTCAAAACAGAACAGAATAGAAAATAATTCTTTATTCACCAAGTGTGATTGGACACACAAGGAATTTGTCTCCGGTGCATAAGCTGTCAGTGTTCATATAAGCAACAAGTGGTAAATCATGACCATAATCATAAAATACAATCATCATAAATCATAAGTTACAACACTCAGTGTTAGCCATAGGATACTAAATTAAGAAATCAATATAAACCATACTAGAATTTTTTTTGACATAAAAAAGAATTTTTATAAATTAATTATAATAATTTTTATAAATTGTGAATCATAAATGTCAACATACATCATAATAGGATTTACTAGAGCAAACTTGGCAAAGGGCCTTGGTGGTGCAGGCTGTTAATAGCCTAGCACTTAGCTCCAGCTAATTATTGCAGGCTCGAATCCCACCAGGCTCAAGGTTGACTCAGCCTTCCATCCTCTCGGGGTAGGTAAAGTGAGGACCCAAGATTGTTGGGGGCAATAAGCTGACTTTGTAAAAATGCCGCTTAGTAATAAGCAGGCATATACAATGGAATGAAGGCTATTGCTGAGCGCATTGGGTTGTATCCCAAAAACTGTAAGCTGCCCTGAGTCTCCGGAGAAAGGAGGGATATAAATATGAATAAAAATAAAAAATAAAATAAAATAAATAAATAAATTTAAGACTTGTGGATTTCAACTCCCAGAATTCCTGAGCTAATATGACTGGAGGAGGAATTCTGGGAGTTGAAGTCCATAAGTCTTAAAGTGGTCAAGTTTGAAGAGCCCTGTACTAGAGGGACCATCTCCCCCCCCCCAATTGTTTTTATCTGTTTGATCTGGTCAGGTAGGATAGGTATGCTTTGGGTTCTATTGGCCAAAGAATGTCATTCGGCAGTCCAGCCTAGAAGACGTGTGCCTTGCCTGCTGTAGTGCTGCCTTTATGGAATGTTCTCCTTCTGGAGATCAGAATGGCCCAGCTCCTGTTGGTCTTCCCTAAGTCCCAAAGGCCTGATTTTGTACAAGGGCCCCGGGTCCCAAGTGTATACGGGGACTCACTTTTTGGTTATGTTAATTATATGGGTTGTTTTTCAGCTTGCCTGTATTTTTAATTATTATAGTGTTTGTTATTGTTTTTATTTTGTTTTTATTCTGATTGCCACCCAGTGTTATTCACTGAGATAGAAATTGGATAACTAATTACATTGCTGAATGGAATATCCTGCACTGAAGCCCACTTTGTTGAAAATTATTTTCTTTATTGAAATCCACAGGCTTGGTTTTTGTTATTGTTGGAATTTTCTTGTGTTTGGTGTTGTATTATGTAGAGACATTTGCTTGTATAAAGATTAACAGAAATGCTTTATATTGTTTTTGCTGTGTATTTACTGCTTGAAATATTTAGACTAATGGTTGAAGGATGAATCTCTTGTTTCTTGTGAGCAAAGGAGGCTTACAATTTTCTGAATCGCTAGTCTCTTTGCAAAATGTATGCAGTATGCTTGCAGCATAACATTTCCAGAGAATTAGTTGCTGAAATTATTTTGTTTAGAAGAATGAAAGCCAATCAACCAGTTTGATAGTATACCAGTCTGAAGTGTTAAACATTCATGTAGTTTCTTTTTTTAAGCTTATTCTCTAAATGAGACAAAAATGAATTGCCAGTAATAGTTCAGTCTATATACTAGTCTCATATAATTGAAAGAGGCTTTAAGCATTGCAAATATGATGGATTTTCAAATTTGTGGGATTATCTCCCTGTAGCATTTATAGCCAAGGTGTATTTATGTGATGATGATGTTGTTTGGGACTTGAATTGTTCATGATACATGCTTAGTAAACTTAGCAATTCATATTTCTTCAAATATGAATAATGAGGTTAGGGAAAAATGATACTGAAATGATTGGATTAGCCTTGGGGCAAGATGGGCAGCAAACATATTTATTAAATAATAAAAATAATTACCCAAACCACAATAATCTCTAACCATTACTCCTCTTGTAGGATTCTCAACTCCGTCAAAGTACAACATACAGTTTACATCAACCTCAGGGAAATAAGGAACATGGCACTGAAAGAGATGGAAGCCTCTATAAGAAAAGTGATGGGTATGTCCAATAATCTTGCAGTATTTTGAATTTAAAAATTGGAAATTTCTCCAACAGCTCATATTAATTTGCAATATAGATCACTCTGTCTCTTTTTATTTTTTAACAAAACAGGATCAGGAAGGTGTGGCAGAAGAGAAAGTGCATTGTTAAAAATGGCTTCCTAACTATTTCCCATGGTACAGTAAGTATTTGTTTACAGCATTCTATGTATACAGATGGTTACTTATATTAAAAAAGTCACCTCAATCTGCAATTATTTTTGTATGTCTGGTATATCCTAGATTTTTTCCAGAGCAGATAATTAGAGAATTCAATACCATTGATACAGATTTTACTCATGTTTTCCTACAATGCTTGATGAGGAATTCTAAAAATAATTACATGCTTTATGTGGGTACAAAAGAGTGAAGTATTAATTCTGTACAGAAATGTCTGATACTCTATGACTCTTACATTTTTAAATCATTCGTTCATGTGCATTGTACATGTCCAGCACCAAGGATGAAAGAGAAATCTGCTGAACAACCTTTCAAGCATGATCATGAGAAAGATAGAATATTATCATTATGGTATCAGAAAGAGGTTGAGGCAATGGAGGTGCTTTATTTGATTAAGAACAAGAGTTGGTTTTTAGGTTCTGGTTCCTGTATTTCCAGAAAGGCAAGTGGCCATATATCATTCATGATCAGAGGTTTCTGAAAGCAAGCTCTATTATTATGCTGTCAGTTACTCTGCCTAATATAAAGCATAAATAACTGTACTGTTGATTGTGAATAGTCAGACTTTATTTGAACAGAAATGCAATGCTATGATCAAATATATTGATAAAGTTTCATTCAAAGTAGCATATTTCTGTTCCAATTTCCTCTTCTTCAGAAACATATTAGAAGAACTGATAATAGTAGTATTGCAAAAAGTGTTGAATTCATACAAGCAATAATGCTGTTATTTTAGAAGGCTCAGCCATGCATTTGCTATGAACATCTGCACTGAATTCTTTATATGTGTAACTTTTTGCAGATTTGGTTCTACCATGATTTTGCAAGGTTTAATCAACATCTATGCAAAGACCTCCCTGACATAAACGTTTTCACAATGTGTGCATATGTATAAGACATTCTATGCTCATTTTATAAAAGAAAAAACAGTGAATTCCTAACAACAAAATAACGTTACCTCATGCACCCAACAATATAATATATATACTTTATAATTGTAAAAAAAATCACTTAAATAAAATTATCCAAGGAGAACTTACAACTGATAAAAATGTATAATAATATAATTGAGAAAAACTGTCCCAAGCCTTGATGCACTTGTGCTGTGCTGTGTTGTAGTTGGCCCCTCATGCAAACTTTCATGCCCTCCCCCAAGTTGGCTTCAGCCACTTCGAGTCTCTCTGTCTTCACATTATACTTAACACACTTATACACCATCACACACTCTTCCCCCACCTGGCAGTCACTTACTTGCCTGCCAGCCTGTTTGCAAGCTTTCTGGGCTTGTAACATTCTGTCTGCTTCCCTACTGACTTGGGTTGTTGGAAGCCAACAGAAAGTCATGAGGATGCCCTTGCTTAATGACCCAGGAACCTTGCTTAAGGATGGCAACAGAAGCTGCTAGGATTGCTGTCATAACTGATGTGATCATATGGTGTTGCACTTTATGACCACACCACTTAATGTTGGAAACTCTGGTCCCAATTACTGTTGTTAAGCAAGGACTGACTGCATTTTGATGAAAGGGCATTTCACTTTGTGCTGGGTGTTCCTTCTTTGTTTTTGAAATTAGAGGAATAGTAAACCATTTGATGATTTTTCTTTTCAAAATGGTTTTCTTTTCCGTTCACATGTGCTATCAAGGTAGTTCATTTTTGAAGGATCATGAAGATACGGAAATTTGAACTTACACCTTTTTTTTCATATTTGGCTTCTCCCTCCTCATCCTATTTAGTGTGTAGCACTAAATTAGATTGTCAAACTATAATTAAGGCATAGTCACAGCAAGTACTAGTGCCTGGCTGATCCCCAAAAAGGTAAGGAGGACTGGATCTAGTAGTTGCAAAAACTTCCCGAAAGAAGTCAGCAGCCAACCACTTCTCTACTCTTGCCAAAGCCATGGAAGACATCTTTAATTAAGGGTAATCTGGTTTGGAGGAGAATGCCATAAATTGTTCAAATGGACAGAACAGCACTTAGAGATCGTGCTAAATAGGAAATTGGAAGGACAGCTCAAGGCTGTCCTGTACTTCCTTTCTACACCTGTAAGCCTTTATTTGGAAATTCATCTGAAGTGTGAACTACTGTTTTCTTCCAAGCTGCTACAAAACTAGTTTCTATCATTGGTAGCATTCCTGTATGCATCTCATTAGAATGCAAATTCTTTAAATGCAGTGGGTCTTCCTCCCAGATAAAATGATATGGATTACAGCCCTGCACAGCTTCTGTGTAGTAGCTCTGTGTTTGAAAGGATCTGTGTTTGAACTGAAATATTTTTTATGATAACATGTAGGGTATGTTTTGGTTCCCAATATTTAATTGTACTGTACATTCAATTTGCCAAGAAAAGTACTTTACAAAAGTACTGTACTTTACTTTCCATCCATAGATTACATCACTATACTCCTTTTCCTTTTTAGAGGTATCAGTCCCATTGACTTGATCAACTGATACTTGACTTTACAATATAATTCCCAACCTCCTTTTACTCTGGATTTTAGAACTTTTAAAACGCCTTGTTTCTCACTAGTATCTTGCAATGGTAATTTGCAGAAAGAAGAAATTACAGTTGTGAGTTCTTTTCTTTCATGTTGGCTGATTCTACCCATGCACTCAGCTAGTCACCATGGCTTCTAAACAATGGTTTAATGTGTATGCAAATGTGCAAAATTGTTATTTGAGGAATGCATGGTGCCAGAATGGGGATGACCAAGAGTATGAGTTTTCTTTGGCATATTAGGGTGGTTAGAGGAGTAACAATGGGTGCCTTAAACCTAACAGATTTGAAACACCCATTTTATCTCTTCTAAACAATGTTGGATATTGCTCTTGAACTTTTATACAATATGCAGTAAGATACTGTGCCTTATTCAACAAATTATATTTACAACAAATCATGCCTTAGTGAGATGTAGCAAAAGAATAATTTTAAAAGGTGGTTTGTGTTTTTAAGGATCCAGGTTACAACCAGGCGGTCTTTCCAATCACTTGCAGCAATTATTCTACATCCAGTAGTGCCAAAGATACTCTGCTGTGACTTATATGTTTTGCTTTAATATCAGTGCAGCTGTAGGTATACTGATTTTGCTCAAGTGAATATATATTTTGTGTTGAGAATGCCTGTTAATTATTGCTGCAGATGTTCTGAGATTGAGGCTTAGATCAAATTAGACCTCAAGTTCTTCAAGTTTAGATCTGATGCAATATCATTTCTTTCTGACTTTTTATATTTGGTTTTCAGTGATTCTGGTTCCTCCCATTGTTATGTCCTATTCAGGAGAAATGGCTTCTTATTCTTCCTCTGATTTTGCATTAAATGTGTTGCTGCATGTGTTGTTTTGGAGGAGCGAGGTTGGAAAGAAGGGAATAGGGCACAGTAGCATTTCTGCCATCTTAATCTTATTCCACCCATCCACTCTGTCTCTTTAAATCTGCCATCAAATACATTTTCTAAATAGGCACTTCCTCATCTGGAACAGCTTCTATTTTGAATTAATTAACCTGACACATTTGGGATAAAACTCACTTCAACATTCAGGTAAATTACTTTTACAAATGGAAAAGGACAGATGCTCATTATCAGTGAGTTCCTACATCATGCAAAGCCATGATGTGATTTTATTAGATTTCAGCTCGAAGAGAGATGGCAGCTTCTATCATTTTAAGGACTGCAATACTGGAAAGGATTAAGGATCCAGAGTGAGTAGGTATAAAATCTTTCTTTTATGTTGAATGTGACTTTTCCTAGGCCCCAAAAGATCCTCTGTATTTATCTCAGCAAAAGTATTCCAGTAGATATCAAAGAAAGGAAGAAAGAAGGAGAAAGCAGAGACTGGATAGGGAAAAGTTAGGGTTAGGGAGAGACAAAGGGAAAGAAATATAGTGCCAGGGATAATGAAAAAGCAGAAAAACTGGAGAGGGGAGAGATATTGGTACCTGTTTTCCCAAAAACAAGACCTATCCCAAAAATAAGCCCTAGCATGTTTTTAGATGTGTGCCTAATGTAAGCCTTACCCCCCAAAATAAGCCCTTCTTAAGAACCTGCAGAGCCGCTCGCCCATTTCGTCTGGTTGCTTGCAGTACTGCAGCCACAAGGCAAGGTGGGGGGAGTGGAGCTGCCCGACATGTCTCACACCAGCTTCCCTCAGGGCCTCCACAGACAGGCCATCCATGCCCTGACACCTGCCTCACAGCGGCAGCACCAACAGCCATGTGCAGGAGGAGTCCACATGGCCGCTGGCTCACTTCTTCTGTTTGTGGCTGCAATGGAGCAGGAGGTTGAGTGGTGTGCTGGTGCTGCGGCTGCGAGGTGAGGCAGGTGTCGGGACGTGGATGGCCTGGCTGTGGGAGCCCTGAGGTAAGCCATTGTGGGGCGTGTGGAGTAGTTCCACATCCCCATCTTGCAGCAGCGGCACTAGCACACTGCATGGCCTCCTGCCCTGCCACAAGCAAGCAGAAGAGGGCCTCCCGTACATGAGGGGAAAAAATAAGCCCCGGTGCATATTTTGGGGCTGAAAAGAAAATAAGACCCAGTCTTATTTTTGAGGAAGCATGGGTAGGTCGGACAGACTGAGGATAGAATAAGGAAATGGAGATCAGAGAGAAAAAGTAGAAAGACAGTGGGAGAACGTATGATCAGAGGAGTCAAATAGGAAAGCCAAGAAAAAGATAGATTCAGAGAGGCAACAGAGAGACAGGAAAACTGATGGGGAGGCAAAGAAAATGGTAAAAAGGATTTGTAGGAATGTGGGAAGAAGACATCAGAAAGCAGTAGAAAGAACTGTAATCTCGGGCAAAGCACTGTGTGGATGCAGGGGGAGAGCACATTGTAAGAGGTGAGGGGCAGTTTGTGTCATAGGTGATGACCTCTTGAGGTTGCACTCAGTCCATACTTTGCTCACCTGGCTTGGATTGCTGTAAAATACAGCCAGTGAGGTGTAAGTGTGGTTTATGGCAGATCATATTGTGCAAACCCAAGCCATTTTTGGTTTGTTCAGTAAATGCCATTTTAGCTAGTAGCAGCTGTGCTTGCTTGTAAAGATATATATCTGGCTAAATATGAGTGGGAGTATTTTGATATATTTCCTGGTAAGGTATGTTCCCTTTCAGAATGAAAAAAAGAAGGGATAAAGTTTCTACTAGCAGTGACATAGCATTGCTAATTTGGAAACAAATAGGTTTGGATATTTTTCTTCCTTCCATCAATTAAAAAAAATCTATCTTTTTAAAGATTAAGGTCAAGAATGTTTTCTGATTAGAACATAATTTCCAGGAAGCATCTATTTATGCAGTAAGGGACCAAAAAGGATTATTGTGTTCTCAGGAAGAAGAAAAAAGGGAACAAAAACTGTGCAAAAAGAGGTGGTTGTTTTTTTTATGTCCACTAACTTTTCCATTTGCTGTGCCAACATAACATTGCATTGAGTTAGAAGTAGGTTAACACAGCACTAAGCCCACTGACTGCAGTTTTAATACGACCCTTCAGATCATACTAATAATTAAAAACCCTGGAAACTGATTGCAAAGTTGCTTCGTTGGCTTTTAAAAGCTTTTTTCTTTTAGCCTGGAAAATAAATCAAATTTCTTGGTTCAGTTTTATCTCCTGTTTCCACATTTCAATTCAATTTCTGGTTTTTATTCATTTCTTTAGAGCAGAGGTTGGAAATAAGTTCATTCCGCTACCTGCAGTAGCTTGCATAGAGATCTTTATATGGTAGCAGAAGAAAATAATACATCGAGATAATTTTTGTCCCATTTCCCCCCCATCAATATCAGCTATATTCCTAACAATAAAATGCACTATTTTTGATTATGAATGCCACTAATGTCTGCTTGAGATCTGTGGCTGCAATTAATAACAGTATTTTTTTCTTGCTATGCATATTATGGAACTGCTCTGTCTTGTTTCAATGGTTAAGCTTTATATGTAATTTTGTATTGTTCTGTCAGTTACCAAAGTAATTTGTCTTGAATTCTGTTGATCTGCCATTATTAATAAAAGAACTAAATGTTAATTGTAATGTGTGGTATTTAAACATGAGGGAGTCTTGAATTTCTTTTCAGTCCTATTAGGTCTCTTATAAAAGTATGTTCTATTTTAATTGGTCACCATTAATTTTATTACCAGATATAGTCCAGATGTTCCTCTATAAGTTAAATTCCATTAGTCAAGTTTTACAGCAGGAAAACTGTCCATAAATAATTACTTGACCATTTTTCATCATAAAAATATAAATCACATTGGTATGAGTTGCTTAGAAGAATAATTTGCCACATTTGAAAAATATTCAAGTAGAAAGTTTATTTTATTATCATACCAAAACTTTAAAATTTCAAGTTGATCCAAACCCACCCTAAAAATAGTAATTGAACTTGTGATATATTATTCAAAAATACTGGCTATCTGTATATTTCATTAATTTTTACAAGCACAACTTTGATGTGCTGAACTGCAGGAGGATTTTTCCTTTCAGAATCAATGGTAACAGAAAATGTCTATATTCTTTATATGCTCTTATTAAGGGATTTCATTTTTGTTTTGTTTTTCTTTAATTAGGCAAACCGACCTCCTGCAAAGCTCAATCTGTTAACTTGCCAAGTGAAAACAAATCCAGAAGAGAAAAAATGTTTTGACCTCATATCACGTAGGTTTGTTGTTCAGTTTTGGAGGTACTCTGATTTTAGTTAGTTCTACTTCCATATTGTCTCAGAAAAGGAATTAATGGGACATTCCGATGTTCAGTCCAAATATAATTAGAACATATTTACTGCAGCTTGCTATGTATAAATATTTGTCTTTTCATATATAATTGTACATGTGTGTGAATGAAGCTATCTGTTGCTTTTATCTGTTATCATTGCTACGCTAACTGTGAGATGCAACTTTATACGTTTTTCAAATTGGATTCAACTGTGCTTTCCTGATGTTGCTACAGAATTAAATCTCAATCATCATGTATAATGCAGAGGGTTTTTTAACATTTGAAAGGCAAGTGATAAAATTATATATAATTGCCATTGTAGCTTTTCTTGAGAATAGGATTTCTTCTTTGTACCAGAAAACGACAGAGCATATTAACAGATCTCTCAGAGGGTAAAAACATTTGCTTTCAGCAGCAGCCGCCCATTTGCTGCTCCTTGTTTATCACAAAACAGTTGTAGGCATGGTTGCTGTGGAAGAAGACTAATCTGTCCATGCAGTGCAACTTTTGTAAAGGAAATGGAAAGGTCACTACAGCTTAAGGGGGTGTTTTACCTAGCAGCAAAGAACTACAGCAGGGAACCAAATGGCCAAACCACAAAAATTGAGAAGACAAAATGTGGTCAAAAGTAAGAAGTCATAAGAAGAAGAGAGTGTATTTTGAATTTCACAGTAAATAGCTATATAATATATATAGTTCCACATATTGCAATAACAGTATCCCAGATACTCTGATGCATTATGCAAAGTATTAATGAGATTAATGAGATGAGATCATTCAGTGTTTCCTTCTGATGGTTCATTGGATTTTACTGATTCGTGTAAATAAGATGCTAGAAATAATAACATTTAAGCAGCATTTTCTGTCTATGTACATTCACACACACATAACTATAACAATCCTCAGTTTTTTAGAATTAAAATATGGTTTGGGGTTAGTGTTTAATGAATTTTTGGTTCTATTGAAACTTTTTAGGTATCACCTTCATTATATTCTAAAACTGCTTGGTAGACCACACATTTTTTATTAAAATTTTATTAACATATAAAATACAGAAATACAAAGAAAAATAAAAACAATGACCACACCCTTAAAAAATCTTGATAGAAACTTCTGAATTACTGAATACTTTGTTTTTTGAGGTTGGTTTGTTCATGAACCTATGCAGATTACTTTGAAGATTGAGTACATGTTACAGATGTGCTGATTCTTTCATTCTTCTCTTTTTACATGCATGAATCTTTGCTTCACTATTTGCTTCACTAATAATTGGCATGGTCTCAATATAACACAGCCACAATTAAGTATAGTTCAAATCTAAGCCCAACTCAAGACCCTACTATAAGTTTGGAAACAATAGTTGTTGCCAGGATACTGAGATATGAAGCTAAATTATTACTGGAGTTTTCTTTGGAGGAAAAAAGAAAGAGAGATGAGCCAGGGAGACAGAAAAATGGGCAGTGAAATCCTGGCATACATCCATAACACTGATGCTTATTTTTTGTAGTTTTCATCTGTATTTTGATTGATTTTGTGCTCCTTCATCTTTGTTTCTGCTGATGCTGTGCTTTTAGATGATATTTTTATGTCAGAAAGGAAACTTATTTGGTCACTCAAAGTGGATATTCAGTAAATAGTCTGCAGATATAATGTGGACATCAGAAACATTATGGAATCACATTTTTATACATTGTTGAGAAAGACCTATTTTATTCATTTTGGAAGAACATATTTTTGTCTACTTAAATTATGACCATATAGTCACTTTTGATGACTTAGAATTGATTTTCTTCATCTCCAGATTCTTTTTTTTTATAACTGCTGTTTAATTGTACCATAGCTCCCCAATAATAAGAAAATAGCCAAGTTTAACAAAAGCTTTTTTCTTGGTTTCTTTTTATGTTTTTACTCTGGTTGCTGTTTGTCACTCCCCAAATGAAGCTAGATTTGACATTGTTCTAGTTTGTTAGAAATAGAAAGTAAGTGTCCTGAATTAGATGTAATCAGTAGGCTAAGCTCCAAGGAAGCAATTCAAGGTTACACATCCAAATTAACTTCTCAATTGTTTGATCTGTTATCCAGTGGAATATGTTGCCAATGATTGTGGTAGTTTTGCCTTTGCTAAAAGATCTTCAAAGAAAGGGTAGATGGTCATTGAAAATTATCTAGTGGCCCTTTCATTGCAGATAGTTGGATTAGATCATTTCTATGATCCTTCCAATCCTATTACCTTTTCTGCATGTATTGCTCATTTCTTTTGCTATAAAGAAAATGACTGCAACTGTCTTTTCTTTCTTTTTAATATTGTTTTTCTGGACTGAAATATGTAGTCAACAGGGTAGATCCTACAACTATTTAGGATTATTGCTTCGGTGTTTTTGTTTTTTGTGTTGTTAAACATAAAACCCTTGCTGTCATCCTCCTTCCAATGAATGTGGATAAAAAAGGATTTAGCCACAATTAATTTTCTTACCCATCTGAATCTTACTAACTGAATATCAAAAGTTTATTCTTGGAATTGGAACTATTTCCTTCCCTCCTTGTTTGATTATGCCTAACATCTTTTTCCACATTCATTACACCTTCATTACAGATGCTCATTACAAGAGTTGTAATGAGCATGTAGAGGGATAAACCTAGCACCTATCTGGAAGCCAAAGGAGTTGTGTTTTTTCCCAAAAACTGCCTGTTCCTCAGAAAAGACATATTTTGTTCAGGAGTGGTAATAGGTACTATGTACTTACCACTACATGTTCTGAAATGTCTGGTTTTAAAATAAATAAATAAATAAATACAGGTAGTCCTCAAGTTAATGATGGTAATCGAGCCTGGCAATTACAGTTATGAATTATAATGGTCATAAGGTGATTAGATCTGATTTTGCAACCTTTTTCATGGTGATTATTGAGGAATGCCACAGCCGTTAAGTGAAGCCATTGATCATTATGGGGCGTCTTCCCCTCCCCCCCAAAATGAAAATTTCAGTCACATGACCCTGGGGCACTGCAAATGGCCGTAAATGTGGCCCTGTTGCCAAGCAACCAAAATGCAATCATGTGATTGGGGGTGGGCAATGTCAGATCTTCAATACTATGTCATAAGTAGTTTTGGGTGGGTCTTTCATAACTTAAAACACTTGCTAAATGACTGGTCATAAGTCAATGACTATCTATATCAATTCAGCCCTTTATTCCCCAAATGAGCTAAAATATTGCTCTTATTCATTGTTCCCTTTCAATTCCAACCTATTCTCTTGGTTCCTGAAATTTTCCTCACTGGCTGCAAATATATTCTGATACCTTTGCTTGCCAATATTTACATATCTCTTCTCCTGTCACCTGCTTTTTTTCAGGGTGGGGATGGATGAAGGTTTTTTATGAATCTTTAAAATAGTTCATAAATATGGTTAAATGTAAGATATAAGTTGGCCCTGAGAAAATGTAAGATATAACTTGGCCCTGAGAAAATTTCTCAAGCCCTAAATAACAGAATTGAATCAATTCTGTTATTTAGGGCTTGAGAAATTTTCTCTTGCTGTTCACTTTATTTTGTTTATGTAAGAAATCTTTTTTTCATTCCTGCTGAGTGGTTATCAAGAGCAGAGTTCATTATAGGTTATCTGTTTGTGAGATGACTAAGGCATGAATGACTGGTCCTAGGAAGCGCACTAAATGCACCTCTGCAAAGGCTCTTTTGCCCACAGTTACCACAAGAGCTGTGAATCCAACACTACCCTCAGAGTGCGCACCAGTCTCAAATTGGGAAGCATGACCCCATCCAAGATCAAAGGTGAAAGATCCCTAGACCCCATGCAATCAAATATCCACAACCACTCAAATCTTTTTAGTTAAGAAGACCACAGTAATGCCTGGCAAGATATTTGTTACAAATAACTACATGTAGTCCTCAATTTACAACCACAATTGAGTCCAAAATTTATGTTGTTAATTGAGACATTTGTTGAGTTAATTTTGCCTCATTTTACGACACCTTTCTTGCCACAATTATTAAATGAATCACTGTAATTGATAAGTTAGTAAGTCACTTGTTAAATGATTCTGGCTTCCCCATTGACTTCGCTTGTCAGCAGGTTGTAAAAAGTGATCACATGACCCTGGGACACAGCAGTGGTCATAAGTATGAACTATTTGTCAAGCATCTGAATTTTGATGACATGATCATGGGGATGCTACTAAATGAACTGTTGTAAGTCGAGGACTACATGTATTGTTATGGGAGTGCTTCTTAGGCCCCAAATACTTATATTCCAGATACAAGGGGAAACTGGATGGAGAAATAATCAACATGTTACTGAGAATGACTTGTAAAATGTGTACTAACCTCTTTTTATTCTAGTTAGTGCTGAGCAAGATGAAAAAAATATTGCTCCTATATATGAAACAGTAGTAGAAAAAATTGCCTCTAGATTGCTTAATCCAACTGTACTTGAAGGTTCTGGTTAATTTTAACCCTGTTTAACATAGGGTAGTGATTTAAACCCCAATAATGACATCACTTTTTAATAAATGAGTTAATTAAATGTTCATTAAAATGTTTAATTTGAATAAATAACATATGTATTTATTCATAAAACTAAATGCATAGAACAATGAGAAATTTTATTATTTTATAGATGACAGAACATATCATTTCCAAGCAGAGGATGAACAGGACTGTCAAATGTAAGTTGCATTAATGTGATAGGTAGCCCTCATTTAGTGATCACAGCTGGGACTTGTAACTCATCCATTAAATGAAGCTGTCACTAACTGAAACTGAAACCAATCTCATTTCAGAGATATTTCCAGCTTTTATAATGAACATATTTCCTATTTCTCAATTTCTTTTTCTGATTTCTAATCCATCCCTAGAAAATTGACTTGAAAGCAATTTATCGACTCTCAGTTATATTTTTTGGTTAGCGTAAACTCAACCTTTGAAAACCTTCTATCTTTATTTAAATTTCATTCTGTGTGGATGGTAGGAAACTGTCAGTTCCATTTCAGACCATAATATATGTTTTTATTTTTCAAGTTGGATATCTGTACTGCAGAATAGTAAAGAAGAAGCTTTAAATAATGCCTTCAAAGGTGATGATAACACGGGAGAAAACAACATTGTCCAAGAACTGACAAAAGAAATAATATCTGATGTGCAAAGAATGCCTGGAAATGACATGTGTTGTGACTGTGGAGCACAAGGTGACTTTAAAATCTGATAAAATTACTGTCTTTTCCCTTCTTCTGTCTAAGCAGGAAACAGCAGTGAAAACAATGCTTAAATCCCCAGTATGCAGCTCAAGGACTTAGTAAACAAAAGAATACTGTAGGATGAAATAGTTTTCTGAGAACTCGCAAGACAAGGGCAAGGAAGAGTGTTTTAAGGAAACAAAGTGATACTTAGGAATAATTATATAATCTTTTGGGCAATTTAAAATCAAGCTTAAGAATCGGGGGCAGAATTGATAGTTCCTGTTACAAAGGAAAAGCTATTAATGATAATACTGTCAAAAAAAGTAGCATCAATCAGGGAAACTAATTACAAATACCGTGTTTCCCCGAAAATAAGACACTGTCTTATATTTTTTTGGCTCCCAAAAACACACTAGGTCTTATTTTCGGGGTAGGTCTTATATATTTATGGTGCCAAATAGTGGGTGTGAGTGTGTGTGGGGTGTTTTGGGTGCGGTTGCTCCCTGAAAAGTCTTCCTGGAACTGGAGATTTACACTAGGTCTTATTTTCGGGGTAGGTCTTATATTAGGGCAGGTTTAGAAAATAGTGCTAGGTCTTACTTTCGGGGTAGGTCTTATTTTCGGGGAAACATGGTAGGCCTTTTGTTGGTATTTAGCTTCTTTATATACAGTATAAATTAGTGGTGGGATTCTACCGGTTCGGCCTGGTTCAAGTGAGCAGGTAGTAAAAAATGCTACTGTTTGGCTGAACTGGTAGTAAAAAAAAACAGCTACTGGTTTGGCTGAACACCAATATTTTTATTTTTTTCCTCCTGACGATCAGCTGTTCCAACGATCAGCTGTGTCGGGATCCCCCTCGCTGTCTTACTGTTTTGCCCAGGAGGCTTCCCTGAGGCCCAGGAGGCAAAAAAAACAGAGTGCAGGGGGGGTGCTGAGCAGCCCCCCTGTGCTCCATTTTTTGCCCTCCTGAGCCTAAGGGAAGCCTTCTGGGAGCAAAAACACCCCTCCCCCAGAGGCTTCCCTGAGGCCCAGGAGGCAAAAAAAGAAGGCTGCACAAAAAAGAAGCCATGCCCACCATATGCCAGCCCACAGAACCAGTAGTAAAAATATTTGCATCCCACCCCTGGTATAAATTCAAGTACTTCGTGATGAAATAGCCCTTACAGAATTTTCATTTCTATGAATAAAACAGTCTAATTGCTGCCAGACAGTAAAACTTAATTAGAAGTCTCTTGAACAGATGGTTTCAACACCATGTCCAACAGTGGAGTCATTGCTGTTATTATCTTTTTCTCTTCTAGATCCAACCTGGCTCTCAACAAATCTGGGCATTTTGACTTGCATTGAATGTTCGGGAATACACCGAGAACTTGGTGTCCACTATTCCAGAATGCAGTCACTTACATTAGATGTGCTGGGTACATCTGAATTGCTGGTAAATTAGAAGTATTTCTATCAAAAAAACCTGTGAGGGTCAGCATAAGTGTGTCTTCTATTTTTGTAGGCTTCATCTCATAGCAACCTTCTATTAGAGTGGAAAACATACTAGAGTGGTTTTCCCTCCTTATAAATCCACTGAATTTCTGCTATATAAGATAGCCACAAAAGACTCGAAGAACTAGGAAGAAGAGAAAATCCATTTACATATATATTGAAAAACCCTTCAGCTTCTTTGAGATTTAGTCCATATATTTAAATATTATCTCAAAATGTCTGTATTACATTAAAATAAACATATTTCAGTAAAATGTCATTTTAACACATAGTTGATGATAGGGAATGTCCATACCTCACAAAAGTCTGGTACAGGAAAGTGGACTTTCCTCTTTGCAATAATAGAGATTATATTTGTGGATGTCATTCAGTTTTGTAATGATATTATTATGCAAATGATGTAAATTGCAAAGGAACTTGTTCCATTGTGTATAAAGGTATTTGTACTGAGGTCTAGAAAACTGAATTTCCACTGTATAGCCATGTTATTTTCTAATAAACTTGCAGAGGTAATATTGGGCTTTTGTTTAATCTAGTTTATTTAATCTAGTTTAAAAAAACTGCCTGTAAAGTAAAATTTACAGCTGCTGAATTCAAATGTTCAGCCTCAAATTGGAAGTATTGTATTTAAGTAGCCATGGGTTCATTCACACGATTTTTTGACATTTATCTTAATAGCTTGCTAAGAATATTGGAAATGCAGGATTTAATGAGATTATGGAATTTTGTCTGCCAGCAGATGAACTAGTCAAACCCAATCCAAGTAGTGATATGTAAGTATGAAAGATGGAATGTTCAGAGTGATACCTGTGTCAGTTGTGGTGTAATGTGTGAATGAAGTTAATATGATTTCTGACTTAATGATTCAAGGGCAGTCTCTTAAACGAGATTGGTTCTTCTGGCTCTACTGGATCTTAAATGCTAAAAAAGAAAATTAGACATTTTCAGATATTTAAGAGGTTCTGTTCATGTCTTAGCTGAGGGGTGTCAAACTCAAGGCCCGAGGGTCAGATCTGGCCCATGGGGTGCTTAGCTCTGGCCTGCGGGGCCGCCTGGGAAACAGCGAAATACCAGCCCGCGGTGCCTCTGTCAGCAAAAATGGAGCTCGGGAGAACTGCAGGTGGCCCTCTTGAGCTCTGTTTTCACTGGCAGAGGGTTGCAGAAGGCCATCACAGGAGAAAACAGAGCTTGGGAGCCCATTTTCTCGGGCAGAGCGTTCGGGCCACCACAGGCGCCCTCAACATGAGTGATGTTGAACTAGCCATGCCCACCCTGGCTCCCCAAGGTCAAACACAACTCTGATCTGGCCCTCAGTGAAATCGAGTTTGATATCCCTGTCTTAGATTAACCAAGAATTAGAACATCTGCCTTCAAGTCTAGCCCCATTTGCAATCTGAACACACAAAATATTTTTAAAAGATATGAAGTTTTTGAATCCGTGCAATTTTTATAATTAGTTAATACTACTAGTTATCACATCTAGTAATAACTGTTGGTTACTGGTATAAGTCAAAGCAAATAATAAGCTTTTCCCCAAGACAGTATGTGAGATATTAAAATAGCTTCCCTCTAGGAATCTATAAATGGTCACCTGGCAGTCTTAAAATCACTGTGGTCCATTTATTTCTGACAGCATCAACTTTGCAGGCAAAGTTTCTTCAAAGTCTGAGCATGCACAGGAGATTGTATATGTGGGTGAGGAATCAAAAGTCTTGTAGAAGCTGACTTGTTGGGATTGGAAAGGTCAATTGGAATTGGATGTTATGCTGAGAGAAATTCCCTTATTATTTTAGTGTCTTCAGTGTCCTTTCCAAATTCAAAATCAGTTCTGGAGAGTTGAGTGGCTTTCTACAGCAGATTTTGGACACATGGGAAACTTTAGGGCAGTGTTTTTCAAATTTTCCCATTTCAAGATGTGTGGATTTCAACTCCCCAAATTCCCTTGCTAGCATGCAACCATGGCAATTCTGAATTTGTAGCAGATTTTCTGTTAATTCCATATTAACAGTAAACTGTTAAACTTTGAAGACTTAACAGACTTCAGATAAAAAATAGCATTAGAACAATGTTTTTTTCTAAATTTGGTTTAGAAATTTCCCTTGAATAATTTAGGGAACATATCTGTTGAATTGATTATCAGTTGTTTAAAGTAGCTGGGGAAATGAAGAAACCTACAGACATTTATCTCCATATATTTGGATCATTGTTTTCCAATGGATAAATTAATGCTCACAATTACAACACATTCACAGATGTGTCAGAGGAGGAAAGGTCAATAAAATGTTGCAAATAAAATCCATGACATTTACCTGAGCCATTTTTTATTAAGCGTTATGAATATCATATATTTTGCAGAACAAGTATTTCAGCTGTTCATTGTGCACCATTTTACAGTGTATGCCACATCTCATTTCAGGAATGCTAGAAAAGATTATATCAATGCCAAATATATTGAAAGAAAATATGCAAGGAAAAAATACACTGACAATGTGACCAAGCTACAAAACCTTTGTGAAGCAGTCAGAGCAAGAGACATTTTTGGACTCGTTCAAGTATATGCTGACGGAGTGGATCTAACCGAGAAAATTCCATTAGCAAATGGTCATGTATGTACAGAAACCTTCTGTTAATCACATTTTGAACACAAATGCTCTATTTGTAGAAATTACATCAGAAGAAGCAAAGAAGCAATGGATGGAAACTAATCAAGGAGAGAACCAACTTAGAACTAAGGAGAAAGTTCCTGACAGTTAGAACCATGAATCAGTAGAACGGCTTGTATCCAGAAGTTGTAAATGCTCCAACACTGAAACCTTTTAAGAAGAGATGAGGCAACCATTTGTCTGAAATGGTATAGGGTTCCTGCCTGAGCAGGGGATTGGACTAGAAGACCTCCAAGGTCCCTTTCAACTCTGTTATTATGTTAGGTGTTTCTAATTTTGCAAACATATCTCACTCACTATCACTCTTTCTGTGTTACTTTTAAAAAGAACCAAAGAAAAGTCCTTCCATTTGTTACTAAGCATTTTAAAAAAACCCTATTAAAATTAGATAGCACTAGCACTTAGACTTACATATCACTTCACAGTGCTTTACAGCCCTTATAAAGAGGTTTATAAAGTTATACATGTCATGCTCTTGTGGGGGGGGGGAGAAGAATATGATTAGGTTTCAATATATGTTCAGTCCTCTCCTGCAGAAAGTATTTCTATTTCTGAGAACCCAGATTGTTGTGAGAAATATTCTGACTTTATAAAGTCAAGAAAACAGCTTAGTACTGCTAGGGAGTTAAGGAACTCTGTTTGGATGTGTGTGAAAAATGTACATTGTGTTGATTGAATATATATATATTAAAGAATATCATTATCCATGCACCCAGTCTCAGATTAATATATAAGAAGAATGGCACTTGATATTTTTTTTGTTTATTCTTGCACTAAAAGATTAATTGGCTAAATAATATTTTGGATTCTGTATCTCCTTTGACTACATTTGAGCAACACTATCTAAAAAAGTTCTTTGTCTTTTCCTATAAAGCTAAATTATGAGAAGCCATGTTTTTGTTTAAGCAATTCAGTTCATCTATATTAATTTGGAAGCTTTTAATATTATAGTGTAAAACATTGTAAATGATTTACATAGTATATCTTTCTCCAAATGCATAGATATCATGTATACCTCCATTGAGTGAATTTTGTTGTTTGCGTTTGATTTTAAATTTCAGCTTCATTGAATGCAGCTAATCCAAAATTTTAAGAACCATTGGTGCAGTTTTGTGAACAAGTCTATATAGAAATCATTTCAAAAGTTGTTTTGTATGTCAGGAAAAATGAATACACAATGAGTATATCCTGTCTTGGGATAAAAAAGAATAAAAGTGCACACTAATTTTTGTATAGGCTTTGAAGTAGTATTCTGACCATGATATAGAATGGGATAGAACAATGTTGAAGGGCAGAATGTATTCTAGATTGAACATGACTAAACTTGGCCACCTTAATGTTTGCCTTGATCTTGAAATATTAAAATGATCTGGAATATAAATAGTTTAGGATTATGATTCATTAAATGTTAATGTTAATGTTAATTATCCTGAATCAGCGGCTTTCAACACTTCCCAGCACCACTACCCTTTCAGTCAATTTAAAGGACCTATCTTGCACATTACTATGTAAAGCATAATGATTAGTTATCAGTTTTCTTGTTTTACAGTCCAAACTGTCCAGTTCAGCTTATGTCTACTTATTATATGTTTTATCTCTGTGAGGTGGGTGAGTCTGAAAGAGAAAAACTGGCTCAAAGTCTCCCAGCTGCCTTTCCTGCCTAAAGGAGGACTAGAACTCACCATCTCCTAGTTTCTAGGCAGACATTGTCATCATTAAACCAGACTGGTTTTCATATACAGTGTTGTGGTGATTTGGTGAAGCCTTTTTTTGTTTAGCTTACAAAATCAAACGCTACTTTCTAGCATCACCATTTAATTTATAAATTGAGTCTTGTCAGTTCTGTGCCTAGATCACATTTAGGTAGCAGAGAAGGCATTTTTTAAAAAATGTGATTGTGGAACACTTGACCTTCAACATCTATTAATAAAATCCTTTGAAGCAAAACAAGAATTTCTGAGACCAGGAGTTTATCCTCTAAAATAGACCCAGGGTAATACACAGGGAAATAAATAGAGGGTGCCTCTTTATTTTGCATTATCTTAATTTTGGCCACTGTACTCAAATCTGGCTTTTAAATAATTTTGAAAACTAAATTTGAGTACAGTGGCCAAAATTGTATGGTGCAACAATAAATCATTGACTCTAAACTTATTTTTAAAAATGTTTTTGCTTGGCACCGGTTAGAAGACATTTTTTTTTGTATTTCAGGAACAAGATGAAACTGCTCTTCATCTTGCAGTGCGATCAGTAGATCGGACTTCACTTCACATAGTTGACTTCTTGGTACAAAACAGGTGGGCCATCCATGACTAAACACTTGCTTGCATATCAGTTTCATTACTCAGAATTGAAGAAAGGACCCTTTCAGTAAACATTGTTGTTAAGTTGGATGGAAACAACTGTCTGAATATCTTGAACCAAGCAGCTTTGGAGAACCTTTTGTGCTATATGTGCCAAGTAATTTTATTCTCTCTCCTCCTGTGCAGTGGCAATCTTGACAAGCAGACGTGTAAAGGCAGCACGGCTCTGCATTACTGCTGTTTAACAGATAATGTGGAGTGCCTCAAACTGCTTCTGAGAGGGAAGGCTTCAATTGAAATAGGTAAAGGGAAAAAGGAGTACTCCTTGGTGTTAGGAACATAAAGGTCTGAGGTAAATTTGTTGCTGTTTCCGCTCTCTCTCTCATTCTCTCATATGCACACATGCGCACACATATATATTATTGAGCCATATATCTAAAAGATAGAAAATTTGAACTCTCAGTCAGTGGGTATAAAAATATCACCATTTTATGTGGCCTTATTTCCAATGCCACAGGAATCAGATGGCGATATATGATTATAAAGTGAGAAAAATTTTCAGTTCATTATCCTATTTTTTATGTGGATACTGCATTAAACATGAATTAGTCCCATGGGTAAATTAACACACACATCTCTGCTGTGCCAGTATATACTTTATATTTTGGTTTCTTAATCTTCATCCAATATGATCCCTGATGAGAGAGATATAGGAGGTGCACACCAAAATATATGGAGCCACCATGCTAAAGAAAGCAAATTAACATATGTAGCAACTAATATGTCTGTCTTTGGCTGGACTGTTCCTAATGTTATTTTCATTTTGTAAGCTACTTATACTGTATTTTTAGTAATATAAAGTTGCAAACCAACTTTTCCTTTCATTGATTTATAGCAAATGAAGCTGGAGAAACACCACTTGATATAGCTAAACGCTTAAAGCATGCACATTGTGAAGAGCTGGTAAGATTTTGATTTTTGCATACTGTATAGGCTGTTCTTCCCTTACATTAGCTGAAGTGGCGCATAATGTATAATCTATTACACTTTTGGACAACCCCCTCCATGTATCTGGAGGGAGTACATTTGAATTATTGTACAGTAATTAATGACACATTATAGTATTTAAATAACATTATTGTGGGACCCTCAATTGGATGTTTTTTATTTGCTCTATAAATAAGTCTTCATGTTCAAAACTTCTATAAATTTCTTCAATATAATTCTGCACTTAAAAAAGAAAGGGATAGAAAATAACTTGGTTCCAAGTCTGTTTAACGATTTGGAATTTAAATCATTGACATGGACTGGGTTCCATAAAGCCTAACTTTGGTCCTTTAGCTTACTCAGGCTCTGGCTGGAAGGCTTAATTCTCATGTTCACGTAGAATATGAATGGCGGTTACTTCATGAAGACTTGGATGAAAGTGACGATGATGTGGATGAAAAACTGCAGGTACGTATTCAAATACTTTGTGATTTTATTGTAGCACGCTTAAATTCTTCTAATTTCTCAGGTCACAGGCTACAAGTAGTCCATGACTTATGACCACCGGTGAGCCCCAAATATTCATTGTTAAGCAAGACAGTTGTTAAGTGAGTTTTGCCCCCATTTTACGACCTTCCTTGTCACTCTTGTTAAGTGAATCCCTGCAGTTGTTAAGTTAGTAACACAGTTATTAAGTGAATCTGGCTTTCCCATTGACTTTGCTTGTCAGAAGGTTGCCAAAGTTGATCACATGGTCCTGGGACACTGCACCATCATAAATACATGCCAGTTGCCAAGCATCTGAATTTTGATCATGTGACCCCGGGGATGCTGTAATGGTTGTGTTAAAAACAGTGATAAATCACTTTTTCAGTACCATTGAAACTTCAAACGGACTCTAAATTAATGGCTATAAGTTGAGGACTACCTGCATGGTGAATGAGACAGGCAAAAAAAGGAATAAATAAGGGGCAATTTTTCCTGTCCATTTTTCAATTTTGAGAATATGGGTGGTTGCTGTCCAAAATCGTGATACAGTTACAGACTCACAAATTGCTGGTGTGGTTGGCATGTCATTCACCAAACTCCCATTTATCAGATTAAGGGCACACAACTAATACACAGCTAATAGTATTACTTTGAAGGCATAATTTAACGTTACCAGCTTCATTTGCCTTATGCCACAACAGAGTTGTGTACTTATATTCATAGCATGGACACAAAAATACTTGACAACATGGGTCTCTTTTGGATTCTTGTTTTTTTACAGCAAGCCAGCCCCAGTCGAAGAGAGGACAGACCTGTAAGTTTCTATCAGCTAGGATCAAGCCAGCTTCAGCCTAATGTCGCCTCTCTGGCAAGAGATGCTGCCAATGTAGCCAAGGACAAACAGAGAAGTTTTATGCCAAGCCTATTACAAAATGAGACCTATGGAGCTGTTCTCAGTAGCAGCCCACCTCCTGTTCAACCCACAGCACCTGTTACCAATGCACCTCCTTTGCCGCCCAGAAATATTGGGAAAGGTACTAGCGCTCTTGTATTTGACAAGATGAGGAACGGCAGGAAACTGTTCGGTTCTTTTTTTTTTTCCTTTGAAAGTGTGGGGTTGATTGTCAATTTGTCCAAATAAATATTAACAATATGCATGGATTCCTTTTAAGTTGGCATTAAACTGGTCTGTATACTCAAAATAGAGAAGAGGGGAAAAACTATGCCGAAACTGAATGCTGTATTAGAATTGGGGCTTAATTTTTCAAAAAAGCATCAGACAACAAAAGCAAACATACAGTAGTCAAGTTTTTATTATGACTTTTGTTGTGTTAGGATAGATCACATGGGATTTCTAGTTTATATTTTCAATAATTGGTTCCATTAATTGGGCTGCTGAAAATGCAAATGAGTGTAAAAGCCAGAACTAATTTCTACCAACAATACAAATATTTACATCATTTTCAGTGTAGAAATTTGGGTTCACTGGTTATGAACAACAACTCTGTTCTAAAGTAGGACATTTGATCTACCATTTATTTCCTATTGATTTGGATGATCAAATTGCTATGTATAAACAACTTATTCTGGAAATAAATGTGACGTATGGTGTGCAGCTTGCAAATCTATATTGTTCTAAATCTCTCCAAATTTCAATTTCTCTAATTGGACCTTGTCACAAATTCTGCAGTTCTGACCTTGTAGTAATTAACAGTAGAGATTATTTTCTACAATATGTAGCTTGTACTTAGAGAGGTTCCTTAATTTAATGGCTTTCTTTGATAGTGTAAGTGCATCAGTTGCACAAAGAATCATGGAAAAACGTTTGTCGGCTTTGGAAATAATATTCTAGATTTGGTCAAATGCTCAATTGAAGATGTAGAAACCAAACAGAGAAGGAACAAGAAGGAAAAAGGGAAGAATTTTCACTCCCTACAAGTTGGAACTATTCCACATAACGGATTACATCTGATTTTCAACATGAATTTACAGTGTTGTATAATTTATGAATAAGAGCAATCAGATTTCAACCTTTTGTCCAGATCTTCCTTTTGGTTCAGTTTTTTTAATAGCTGAAAATATCTGAAGGTCGCTTTGAATGCTTCCCTTGGAGGGTTTGTGTGCTTTCTATTTTTATGCCAGGAATATGCACTCAGATAGATACCTTCTTCCTCTTCTTCACAACAGCTGAGCATATACAGGTAGTCCTCTACTTATGACCACAATGGAGCCTAAAACTTCCATTGCTAAGCAAGACGGTTAAGGGAGTTTGGGCCCATTTTATGATCTTTCTTGCCACAGTGAGGTGAATCACTGCAGTTGTTAAGTTAGTAGTCATAAGTGTTAAAAATGGTCATAAGTCACTTTCAGTGCGGTTGTAACTTTGGTTACTAAACAAATGGTTGTAAGTTGAGGACTACCTGTAAATCAGTTGTTAAGGGCATAGAAGTGTATCTAATCTTTAACTCAAGGAATGTCAGAGGTCTTAAGTGTGTCAGGGTTGTGGCTGTCTCTTTCCACTGATGGAAATGGAAGTTGTACATGCTCTGTGTGTGTCACTGCAAGGGATGATCTTGGAAACATTTCTCCATCCTTTGTATCAACGGTCCCCAACCTTTCTTGTTCTGAAGACTGGTGGTGGCGGCGGGAGGGGAAGGGAGAAGAGATGGTTCTGTGCAAGCAATGGGCGCACGAGCATGCCGCTTGTGCAAATGGAGCTTCACCCGCTGATTGCGCAGCCCGATTCCCATTGGGCCACAGCCCGGGAATTGGGGACCTCTGTTCTATGTATAGGTTGCATGTGAGCATCAGCAACACCACATAGGTGGTTGATGTGGAAATTGTTTCCAAGGCTACTGGCTGCGTATATCTCTGTTTTAGCAATACCACTTAGACTAATATACTGCTTTGCAGTGCATTACACGCCTCTCTAAGCAGATTTACAAAGTCAGTCCCCAACAATAGGGTCTTCATTTTACCCACCTCGGAAGGATGGAAGGCTGAGTCAACCTTGAGCCTGGTGAAATTTGCCAAATTGCAGGCAGCTGGCAGTCAGCAGAAATAGCCTGCAATACTGCACTCTAACCACTGCGCCACCATGGCTCAATTTTAAATATATTTTCTGCTCTTCCTTCAAGAGAATATTGTCACTATAAACATACAGAATTCTGATAAAATGAGGATTTTGTAATTGTTCTGCTGTTTGAGAACTTGAAAAAGGTGGGACAATAAAGCACTTTGAAAAGTGAATTACCTTTTAGAGGTAACAGGTGTGGGCATTTTGAAGCCAATGAATGTTTGATGTAAGTGATTTCTTTTCTTAGCTCTTGGCTTTTCTTCAGAAACAAAAAAAAAGTTGGCATGGCAGAATAACCAACTTTTTGAATGGAGGGTGCCTATACAGCAGGGTCAGGAAGTTGTGTACACAGGAAGCTATTTCCTGTAGTGCCACCCAGTTCAGCCAAAGAAGAGGGATCCTACAGTTTGTGGTATAATAGCACTGTGCCCACCTCCCTGTTAGAGAATATAGTGCTGTACCTCTAGGAGCAAACTTTTAATTTATTAATCTTTTGTGAGGACAAATAATTAAAATGAAATCACAGCATTTAAGGGCGTAGCAGCCCAGCCAGGATCAGCTTGGGTGTTCTTTTCTTTTTCTTTGTGATTTATGCAGGTTATACTCTCAAGCTAAATAGGTCCTCCCAGCAAATTAGGCTGCTGCTTTTGCTTATCATTAGCTAATGAATTGTGCAGCTTTCCTTGCTATTGTTCCTGCTTTTGAAAACCAATTAATGCAGTTCAGGGGTTATCAGCAAAATACTTCTTAGCTATTGTTACATCATCAGGAAAGAAGTGATTCATGAATTAACATATATAACACTCCTTGCCCCCCCACCTCACCAACTGTGACATGATTAGAAATCCTTAAGATAACTGATGTAACCGGAAACATAATAGTTGTTTGACTTGCCAATTCATTTCCTCATCTGTCATCTGCCCCTTTACGATAGTTGTTCCCACTTCCCATTTCTTTTTCCACTTTTTTGTAGCAAGTCAGTTGCCACAAAAAAAGTGAAAAAAGACATAATGGGAAGTGGGAACAACTATCATTGCTTTGTCTGCCATCATATCATATCAGAAGATTTAAAGTTCCAGCTCATCAACTGGGATAAGAGAAAGCAACTGTATTCCCTGTACATCCTAATTCAGTTGCCTGGTTTATCCATTTTCTTAAATAGCATGATTTATATTACCATTTATGGTACTGGCTGAATCAGCTAAAACTGCACAACACATCAATAATTCTGTGTTTTAAAAGTGTGTAAAAAAATTGGATGAAGGAATATAATTACATCTTGATGATGTGCCCCGTTGAAAATTACTGCTTGAAAGTAATATGAAACTTTTGCCTCCATGGAGAGCTGTAGCTGAATTGACTAACTGGCACATGGTTATCCAGAAGCTCTGTTCCAATATTAAAAAGGCAGATCTGCATCCCTCTCTGTGATGCCATCAGTAACTTTCCTGTTTGTTCCTGCAAATGAGCATGATTTCAGAATACAGTTCAACATGAGTACAGTTGTACCAGTGAAAACATTTGTGTTGCAGATGCTCATATTGAAACATGAACACCTATAGAAAAAGGACATTAATGGAGTAATGCTGGCCTGGCACATAGAATCCTCAAATGTGAGGTATTCTGCAATTGTAATACCTGAACCAGACCAAGATGTCACATGATTCATGACAGCTATACCTGTCCAAATAGGGCCTTAGAAATGGCCCCATCTTTCTTTAAATCTGAAATACCTGTACTTCTGGATTGCAGCCAGTCCACTGAAGGAGAGCTGCTCATTTCACAGCCAACTATAATTATAATAATAATACAGTGTTCTCCTTTCTTTTTAGTTCAGTCTTCATTTCTTGGCAGTGCTGTTCAGACAACTCCTTCATCGAACACACTGTGGAAGACAAATTCTTTAGGAATGGAAAGCATAAGCAGGCAAAGGTCTTCATCAGATCCACCAACTGTCCATCCCCCTGTTCCACCATTGCGTGTAACATCTACAAGTATGTTTGCTCTTTCTGCTGCTCTCTTGGTTTTTGCTGCATCTAATCATGGTTGGCCTTGACTGTCCATTCCACAACTCATTCTTACTCTTCTTTCTCTCTGGTGAACATAGGTTTGCTATCATAGTTTCTGAATATCCTTAATTTCTTTCAAGCAGGGCTGTGTATTTCGAGGTAGCTTTGCAAAGAGTTCAGACTGTCCTCACATTTTAAAAGATTGTATGCAATATTATTCAATATCTTGATTGTGCATTGGCATGGTCTGCTATTGATTGCTTCTGAAATTGTACTGGGGCTGTGTATATTTCATGGAAAATATTATTCCAAATTTGATGATCCTGGCTGAGATGGCTAGCTATAGAAATTGAACAAATAATTTTAAAAAAAAGATGTTAAAACACCTCTCAGGAAGGTTAGTATGTTAACCAGCCATGAAATTAACACCCCGTGTCTTAAATTAATCAGGTTTCTGTTAGTTTAGCTTTCAGTGTATGATTTTCCAGAGGGACAGCCATGCTAGTTTCTTGCAGTGACAACAGTGAAGAATTTTGAAGAGCTTATTCCTGAATACATGCACTCTGCATACTCTGCTCATACTGTCTTAATGTAGTGAACTGCAGGTAGCTATACCCAAAAGTGAGTCTATTCAAATGAGCCAAACACTTCTATAATGTATCCAACACTTAAGACTGTGTACAATTAGCTTTTTACAATTCAATCCCTTCCATGTATATGCAAAAATATTCTTATTTCATTGGACTTAATTCCAGAAAAGTTATTTAGGATTGTAGCTTGAGTCTTGAGTCTTAATTTTTGGTATAAAAGGAAGATTATTTTTCTCTGTTTTTTTAATAAAAGCAAGATTTTAAAGCAGGGGTCTTCAAACTTGATAGCTTTAAGACTTGTGGACTTCAACTCCCAGAATTCCTTCTCCAGTCATGTTAGCTCAGGAATTTTGGGAGTTGAAGTCCACAAGTCTTGAACTTGCCAACTTTGAAGACCCTTGATCTAAAGCCTTATGTTACTTGTGGGGGGACTTATTTCAAGCATTCCAGCATTCATCATCCAAATACTATTGTCCATGCATTTTTGTAGACATCCTCTCTTCAGCACCTCCAGCTGCAAAGGCAGCCTGTGGCTTTGAAGCTTTGAACCAGCAGTCAAAACAACCAACTATACCACAGGCCAAACCTGCTCCACCACCACTTCCTCCACAGCCTCCAAGTCGAATATCTCAGAAAAAGCCTCTTTCTGGGTAATTTGTGGGATACACATTCTAAAAGTTCTGGTTAAAAAAAGATATCTTCAAACTGTGGCTGAAGGTTAAGCCGTAATAATGATTTACACTTTCTGCTGAGTGGCTCCTCTTGAAGGTTGATTTAATTCATTCTTAAGTGATGAACAAGAGAAAGTAGAAAAGAGACATTGCCAGGATAGGCTTCAAATATGGAGGGTGGAGGTGGGTAAGCTTTAATAAGAAAATTGTGGAAGAACAGTTTAGATATCACCTATTATTGCCATGAGGAAAAAAAAACATGAAGTCATGCTTGAGAATATCTGTGGTGTAATATTTATTTTTATAAATTCCTGTTGTCTTGGTCTTGTGAGATTCACTGGAGACAATCAGAAGCATTGTTAGAAATATTGTAAAAAAGGGTTTATTTAGGCTGACCAGAATTTTCTCTTGTTACCTCTGGTTTCTGTTACTTGTTCAGTTAAACAGAGAAGTGTAGCTTGGAAAACAAAACTGCATCTCTCCATGTGACATGCTTTTTCCAAAACTTCCATTTCATAGTTTGAATTGGAAGTTTTGGAGTAAAAAAGTAGTGAAAACTAGTGCTACCTGTAAGTTTTTCAGAAGCCACCTTTAGCCTAAGGCTTCTCCAGGCAACTGAATTTCTAGAATTCTTATCAGTGGAATGACCGTTTATGAACATTCTAGCTCTTATTGTTATAATTTGTCAGATATTTATTTTCAGGAGATACTTAAGATGTGGTTGAACATTGGTCAACGTGTTTAAAAGTGCAGTATAGAATAGCAGGCTGAATATTGTTTCAGAAAATAAATGGGATGATGATGACGGGCTAAATGGGAAGCAATGATAGAGAATAACATTTGCTTCCCTTCTAAATAGGACTGACAAGCCATCCAACTTGACTAACAAGAGTAAGGGCCCTGGATCTCTGCAGTCTTGTGGTAATTATTTTTAAAAATTTATCTTGTTAATTTTCACTTCTTTAGAACTAATCAACATGCTTATTTCATATGTAACAAAAGGGTGAGCTAACATCACAATGTGGATTTTGTGCTGTGCTTCATGCACAGAAGGGTTCACTATAACAACCAAACAACACTTTTTCCCATCAGTCCAACTACGTTTTTGGAGGCAGTGACTAATCTCCCCAGTGTTTTCTGGGCAGTTGTGAAAAATGAATTGCAGAGAAGATGAATATAATGATTTTGCTAACAAGGGATTTGAGCAAGACATAGGTGCCATTCCCTATATTTTTTAATTATTATTAGTACATGCTAAATTGCATCCTTTGTACCAGAGATACAGTTAGAGGCTTTTAATGTGACACATGATGACTATTTTTGTAGCGCTACAAAAACTGGGTTGGTTAACAAGAGTCATGACATGAGAAATTATCTAAGAATAGAGTGATATCTTATTTTAAAGTTGGCTTTAATTTTTTGTTTGTTTAATAACAGTTGAGTCTTCCTCTGCATCTGAGACTGTTGGATCTCAAATTGCCCCTACTACCAATATATCAGTGCCAATCCAACCTCCAGCACCAATGCCAAGAAAGTCACAAATAGTAAGTAGCAAAACATGTCACTCTCTTAAAAGATTGCAGCTGGCAATTCTCCATACTGAAACTTAAAGACATTGTACAGAGTCAACTTCTTCAGAATCCATTGGCCCTGTTGAATTCAGATACATTCAGTTTGACCAAGAAACAAACAAGGTTCTGTATGTTTGACTTTTTATGTATCCTTCACTTTGGAAGAACTTTTACTTGAAATTGCTTGGAGGACTGAGACTCTTCCAAGAAAAAGGTTTGTATGTTGCAAATATAGCTAACAAGCTGTATATTCCAAGTAGCTTCTTTGAGCTGGGAGCTAATTATAAATAATAAATTATAGCTAGAAGTTTCAATAATATACCTGTGTTGTATATCTATTCTGTTGTAACTGCAAGAGACAAAATACTGCGTAGTAATAATCTCTCTGCCCATCCAAAGAGATCCAGCAGGAAGGGCTTGCTCTAGATCCTTTTTTAAAAAAAAATAAAATTGCATCATTTGCCAGGATCAAAAATATGAGTCTTCTCTATTATAACCCCTGCTCTTTGGACCTGCATATCCTTAGATATTCAATCCCATTCATCTTCCATAAGGATTTGAAGATGCAGCGTTTGTCCTTGGGCAGCTGTGCCAGCCTGCTACATAGGTCCATTTGTACTGGGTAGAACATTGAATAATTGTGGATTGCCCTTGGTTATGTCATGCACTCTTTGCGTTTTTTATTTTGTTGGTTTATATTTTTGAGATATTTTATGGAGTTGCCAATACAGGTAGTCCTCAACTTACAACCATTCATTTAGTGACAGAAGTTATAGCAGCACTAAAAAAATGAGTTATGTCCATTTTTTACACTTACTATCATTGCAGCACCCTCACAGCCATGTGATCCAAAATTTGGACACTTGGCAACTGACATGTCTTTATGATGGTTTTAGTGCCTCGGGGTCATGTGATCACCTTCTTCAACCTCCTGACAAGCAAAGCCAATAGGGAAGCTAGATTCACTTAACAACCATGTTACTAACTTAATAACCTCTGTGACCCACTTAACCAATGTGGCATGAAAGGTCGTAAAATGGGGCAAAACTCAATGTCTTGTCAAGGACTACCTGTACAGCAGAGGGTGTCATTTCAATTAACTGATGCCCGTTCAGAAAAGCAAACACAATAGTTAACTCACTGAAGTAACTTTCAGTGAAAGGTCCGGAATTTGAAAAGCTTATCAGAAGAATATCCTTTTACATGTTTCAGAAGCAACAAGGAGTGATGTCTTGCTTCTCAGAAATCGAAGCGATGGCTGTTGACTTTGACCACTGTTCTTATTTTGAAACGATCGTGGTTATGACGGAATGCTATCTGAGAACTGCACTGATCCAACGTGTGACCTTTGCTAGTGAGAAAAGTTGTACTAGAAGGCAAACGTACTGAAGAATATAAGTAGGGGAAAACAATACATTAAATGTCATGCTTGAGTGATAGTCCCAGGTTTACTCAGCTACCCAGATAAATCTTTAAAAATTGACCTGAAACTCTTGAGAACTGTTGCTACCCAATATAGATACCATTCAACTTATTTGAGAAGAGGCGCTGTTTGAAGCCTATTTCTGTGGTGTCTGCCCTATGTTTTCAACACCAGGTTCCTTTTCTCTCTCTCTCTCTCTCTCTTTATTACAGTCAAAAACAAAGCCCAAAAGAGTAAAAGCAATCTATAACTGTGTAGCAGATAATCCTGATGAGCTAACCTTTTCAGAAGGTGACATCATCATAGTTGACGGGGAGGAAGATCAGGAGTGGTGGGTAAGTGTTTTTGTATTCAGCTGAGGTTAATAAGTGACTTAAACTCTCTGGTTTGCTGTCTGCAGTCATAAAAATAAAGCAACACTCAACAGAATTGACTTCCCGGATGAAGCCGTCTTTTTCAGAAGTATCTACTAAATGAAATACATGAACTTTTTAAGTTCTTTCTCAGTTGAACTGGAGACTTCTTTATTCCTTCCTTTTGTACAGAATTCATACCTGGATAAATCGGGAGTGGGGAAACATTTTCCCACTTGTCCTCCCCAGCCAGCTCAATTCTGCTGTCTCAAGAATTCAGTGAAATTACCACTTAGGAACATTTATTTCAAGGTGCCGAGAGTGCTTCTGTTGACAGTTCCTAAAGGGTCTTCTTGCTCTCTTGGCAGAACGTGGAAAGGAAGCTCCTGGTTAGCCAAAATTCCACATTAGGTTTACTTTGCAGGGCCGTTTCCTAAAGAGTTGGGACAGGGTTGCAGAATAGGGAGCCCCTCCCCTTCGTCCTCTGCCACCTAAGCTCTCCTTCCTGCTCAGGCAAGAGAATTGGATCTTTGCCAGAGGAATCAGCTTTTCACATAGGTCAGCTGAACGAACAGCTGAATGGTGAGGTTGACAGAGTGTGCAAGTCTAGGCTAAAATGGAGCTGCGTCACTTGTAGCTCAGCATATGGAAGTGAACCCAGCCACTGTCCTAGCACGTCATATAAACCAGCCATCACATGTTGATTTGGGCATACGTTATATGTACATAGTAATCTTGTTATTCTACCAATCATAGCGGCATGCTCAAAGCAGGGAAGAGAGCTGAAGCTGCACATAGCTTGTTTTCACCTAATTTATGCCAGAAATATTGCAGAAAGGCTAGTGCCGTTTCTCCCCACCCCACCCCACCCCCCAAAAAATTACTTACATGATTTTACTGAGAATATAGTAAAGATCGGAGATTAGTTTAAACCTCCTTTTGGGGGAATTGTTTTAATTCAGGATCAGTTTCTGTTTAGATCATATGTACTGGTCCTACATAATTACAGTTTTTTTTAATTACATTTATATGCCGCCCTTCTCCGAAGACTCAGGGCGGCTTACAATTTTTTGGGGGGCACAACCCAGTGTGCTCAGCAATAGCCTTCATTCCATTGTATATGCCTGCTTATTACTAAGCGGCATTTTTACAAGGTCAGCTAATTGCCCCCAACAATCTTGGGTCCTCAATTTACCTACCCCGAGAGGATGGAAGGCTGAGTCAACCTTGAGCCTGGTGGGATTCGAGCCTACAGTAATTGTAGACAGCTGGATCTTAAGAGCAGACATTTACAGCCTGAGCCACCAAGGCTCTTGTTTTCATCCAGTTCCTGGATGAAATCTCAGAGTTTTGGAGACAGAGCCCCAAAAGAGCAGGAAAATGTTTAGGTGAAAATTTATTTTACAAAATCAATGTATAAAAAATAAACAATTTTATATGGCTAAAAAGAACTGAGAATATTTTAAACTTCTTTTTTTAGTTGTCCTCATATTGAATTCATAACTACTCTAAAATATTTTCTCTTTTTCAGATTGGGCATATTGATGGAGATCCTAATCGGAAAGGTGCTTTTCCTGTATCATTTGTGCACTTTATTGTTGATTAAACAGCTCCCTGCAAGTGGAAAGTTCCCCTTTCTAGATTTCATTGGGACTCCCTGTTCATCATCAAATGCCTCACTGGGATACTTCAAAATAATGTAGTTGAATTTTCATAATTGCAGTTGTTGAAATTATTTTCCATGGGACTTTTATAACAACAGAGCCACTCAAAAATGTTTGTGATGATTGCCAAAAGCTGCAAAAACACAAGAGCCCAAATCCATGACAATGTGAAAGGCGTATTAAGAAAGCTAGAAGATTAATCTCTTGACTGCACTAATGCGTTACATTTTAGTGCCAGTGTCAGGCCTACAATAAGTATTTAACTTCTGTGGTGAGCATGGCTTTTGAGATTAGTCTCAGGACTGTTAAGTAAACTGAAAGTTGAAATTTCATTTTAAAGAATGACAGTTTCTTTTGTTTTATTTAGTACATTAAAACACTTTGAGAAAAATAAGAACACCCCCTCAGTTGCGACATGGTGGAGCTTCTTCTTATCCATGTCCACAGCCATCCACAAATGTCCATTGATCAGAGAAGTAGGATGGGAGAAGTCTTTTGCCAAAGACTTCTAAATAGCAATCTCAATCTTTTTTTTAATGCATGGATGGAAAGGACTGAAAGTGATAGAAATCCAGCCCTATTTAATGTCCTAAGTAATAATCTAACCACATTTGAGGAAACCTGTATAAGTACACATTCACACAGCGTGCATTTTTGTTACAGAAAAACAAATCTAGAATCCCCAGATAAGATACCTAAGGATTAGGTGTTGCAAGAAAATCCATGTCTCTGAACAGAAGAACCCTTTGCTCCTGTTGAAAAAGGGTTACGGGTGCACAGAGACAAAACATCACTACACCCAAGCGGTGATGAATATGTGCTTGAAAATGACTCTGCATTAGGCAGCAGCATTGGCAGGCTTGAAACATTTGAGTCCAAATGAAAAGGTCAAAACCTGTTGCATAGCACAGTTAAAATAGTTTGGGATCTAATAACCTTGTCCAATTTCCCATTGGTTGAATAGCCTATGTTTCCTTATGATGGCTTGTACTGGCACAAATGGAGGTCTGAGTATCTCTACTTGGTAAATAACGATTTTATACCTTTGTAATACAAAGGAAGAAATTAGGAATATTTATCAGTTTATGAGGAAAAGAAAGAAGGTATTATTCTCCCTGCCAATCTCCCCTTGTACATGAAGTTATGAGAAAAGCTTTAAGATTAAAGCAGTCCGGGAAAAAAATTGCACGTGGCCCTCGTATGTATCTCAGTGGAAGACTGCTTCCTTGGAGCAGCAAACATAAGTAATATGCATAGATATTCATGAAGATGCTTGGTTAGGAATGTCCTCAGTTGCATTAAAGAAATATTTTAGTAATTTGATGTGTAGATATTTTAAAACCTGAAATCTGATTACCTCGTTTTATAAGTATGAGGTCATAGTTTTCTATACTAAATATGCAGTTAATATTTTATGCCATACACTAATTACCCTCGAGGTAAGAGGGGGGAGGGGGAAACCAGGATGATACTGCTGATAAATTTAAATGGGAAAGTTTATGAAATATTACTTACAGTCCTTTTCTTTGAAAACAAGTTGTAAAGCACATAGTGGTATGTTCATACTGAGATTGCTATGGTTAACAGTGTCATAATCACTGATCCAAACAGCCCTGGGCTGAGGTACACACCGCTGTCTGGCAAGCAGTTGTCTGTTTGCGGACTTGCATTGTGTACTGAAATATATCCTAGAACATGGTAGTTAAACACTGTTAATAATTGTGAATAGATTTCATAATTCAAAATGAATAGACTCTTACAGAACATAGCTATGTCCTTTTAATGTTTGTATATTGTGATATTGTAACAGTTTTTATTTTGCATATGCTACCTAAAATGTGCACTGGTAGCATAGAATTAGAATATCAATGTCCAGGTCACATTGGCTTTGATCACAAGTTTTGTGACTATTGTATCTCTAGATTTATCAAGAGAACTTTGAATTTCTGACACAGAAATTATGTATATATTGGCTAGTGGAAGTGGAAACAGATGTGGGAAGGACCCTTTGGTATATTTATATTGGATGGGGGGAAATGCTGGATCTTGATATTTCTGTTGCCTTGCTGAAGTGGTACATTTGAGGCAATTTGTCAGATGTATTGATGCAAATCAGTTGGCTAATATTAAGAACAATATGAGTGGTTGCAGTGTGATGGGAGGAGCAAACTGGAATATTTTCAAGCTAGTTTTGTTGTATGTTTTAAAGCTAAGTCTGCATATTCAAAGTTCCCATTGAAATATATATGTATATTAGGAGAATAGTTGGCCACTACACATTTATTCAGAGGCTGATAATTCAGTTGGGTTTCAAGTCTTTATGTTTATATGCCTGGCAAATGCAAGGAAATAATTTGTCACATTATTTTGCACATTACTTACAGTGTTTAACACAGAATCTTTCAACAACTATGTGCAAAATAGCCTCATGAAGCTTCTTTAGCCTCAGATTTCACACTGGGTAGGATCCAATGAACTACTAGATATGTACTCCAAGATGCTTGGATTAAAGTGGTTTTCCAATGCCAAAACTTCTTTGAAACCAATACCATCAAATATAGAATCTATATTTGTTTGTCTGTAGCTGTCAGACAAACAAAAAAATAAAAGTTAGGAAATTTGCCTAAGGATATGATTAATCTGAAGAAAATGGTGGAGTTAATTTGAAAGTTTCAGATAATCCTGAAAAACACTTGATTATGGCTACTAGACAATCTTAAACAAGAGTATTTTCTCACACTACATCAGTATGATAGGCTTGTAAGAAACATCTCAAAATACTCATGTAACATTAATTCATAACTAGTCAGATAATCTGGATTTTTAAAAAAATATGCTGAACTCTGTAAAGTTATTGAGATTTCATGACTGACAACAGAGAGAGACATATTCAACAAACTGTTACCAAGCACATACGATTACTGTGTTAACCATTTTTAAAGGAGCATAAGACACTTAAAATGCAGTTCAGAATGCTATTTGAGATGTATAATTTTTAATGTGATGGTTTTAATTGTTTAGTTGCAGAGCAACTGTATACATTGTATAACCTAAGACCATTTCTTATTTTTAGTGTCTAGAGGCAGTGATTTATAATTGGAGCATGATTAATTTTACTTCTGTTAAATCAGTCATTAGACTGAAAAAAATAAACTACTTTAAGCCTCATATTGACTCTTTGTGTTTATGTGAACAATATCCTTAACAATTGAGAGTTCTGGAATGGAAGAGTGATACTCCAAAACTTGAGAGTTTGTAAATCTAACAACATATGTAGCCTTCCTAACTCTGATCTTATATGATATGCTTCTATTTTCTTAACAAATATATACAGAATTAAGGCAATTTAAAAAGTGCAGTGAATAGACCAGGGGTGTCAAACTCAAGGCAGTGCTTCTGCCAGTGAAAATGGAGCTCAGGAGGGCCAAAACCGGAGACTTGTTGAGTGACGTTGAGCTGGTCACATACCCCCCCCCACACACACACACACACCGAGGTCAAACACAACCCTAATGCAGCCCTCAATTAAATGAGTTTGACACCCCTGGAACAGACAAAAGATATTTCACTATTTTTTTTCAAGTTTATGAAATGTTAAAATGGTGTAATTTAGCACAGACTTCCACATAAGAGAACATTTGGTGGATTTTTGGTCCCATTGTTTAATAACAGTAATGACAAATTTACATATAGTTTAAACATTATACCAAAGTAATTTAATAAGTATTCTGGAGCAGATATGAACTTTTTTTCTCCAGGTGTTGAAGTCATAAGAAGAACAACTTCTTTTTCATGGATGACATATCGATACAGTATTCAGGACTTTTCAGATGTTAAAACTGAGTCAAAGGCTGTGGACAGCACTTTACAAATAGCTTGTGCTTGTTCCTGCATTTTAGAAAATAATAAGCTCTTTGTTATCACCAGCATACATTTTACTGTACCACTTACAGGATGCTCCCCTGCTTCAGCTTCCAGTTGACAAATGCTTACTACATGTAATAGTGGCTCCAAGAATGTAACTTGTGAGATATAGAAGAACAGAATTGGTTTAATGACCAATGGCTCTTTATTAATATGGACAGTTCTTGACTTACGATCATTTGTTTAGTGGCTGAAATCACGACGGTGCTGAAAAAAGTGACTTACAACCAGCACTTGCACTTAAATCATCATCATGTTTCCTATGGTCTTGAGATCAAAATTTGAGCGCTTGGCATTCGGCATGTATTTACCATCATTGCAGCATTCGGGGGAGGGAGGCATATGATCGCCATTTGTGACCCTCCTAGGCAGCTTCTGACAAGCAAAGCCAATGGGAAAAGCCAAATTTATTTAACAACCATAGCAAAAAAAAAAGTGGTGCAACTGCCTTACTTAGTGATTGCTTCCAGTCCCCATTGTTGTTAAATTGAGGGATATCTATAGAAGGTCAGCACAGGTTATAATACCTCTACTGTTTTTTTTACTAGTGGTCTAGGAGCGGGATGGTACAGTGGGGCAAAAAAATATTTAGTCAGTCACCAATTGTGCAAGTTCTCCCACTTAAAAAGATGAGAGAAGCCTGTAATTATCATAGGTAGACCTCAACTATGAGAGACAAAATGTGAAAACAAATCCAGACAATCACATTGTCTGATTTGGAAAGAATTTATTTACAAATTATGGTGGAAAATAAGTATTTGGTCACCTACAAACAAGCAAGATTTCTGGCTCTCACGGACCTGTAACTTCTTTTGTAAGAGGCTGCTCTGTCCTCCACTCATCACCTGTATTAATGGCACCTTTTTGAACTTGTTATCAGTATAAAAGACACCTGTCCACAACCTCAAACAGTCACACTCCAAACTCCACTATGGTGAAGACCAAAGAGCTGTCGAAGGACACCAGAAACAAAATTGCAGACCTGCACCAGGCTGGGAAGACTGAATCTGCAATAGGCAAGCAGCTTGGTGTGAAGAAATCAACTGTGGGAGCAATAATTAGAAAATGGAAGACATACAAGACCACTGATAATCTCCCTCGATCTGGGACTCCATGCAAGATCTCACCCCATGGGGTCAAAATGATCACAATAACGGTGAGCAAAAATCCCAGAACCACATGGGGGGACCTAGTGAATAACCTGCAGAGAGCTGGGACCAACGTAACAAAGGCTACCATCAGTAACACACTACGCCGCCAGGGACTCAGATCCTGCAGTGCCAGACATGTCCCCCTGCTTAAGCCAGTACATGTCCGGGCCCGTCTGAAGTTTGCTAGAGAGCATTTGGATGATCCAGAAGAGGATTGGGAGAATGTCATATGGTCAGATGAAACCAAAGTAGAACTGTTTGGTAGAAACACAACTCGTAGTGTTTGGAGGAGAGAGAATGCTGAGTTGCAACCAAAGAACACCATACCTACTGTGAAGCATGGGGGTGGCAGCATCATGCTTTGGGGCTGTTTCTCTGCAAAGGGAACAGGACGACTGATCCGTGTACAGGAAAGAATGAATGGGGCCATGTATCGTGAGATTTTGAGTGCAAACCTCCTTCCATCAGCAAGGGCATTGAAGATGAAACGTGGCTGGGTCTTTCAGCATGGCAATGATCCCAAACACACCGTCCGGGCAACGAAGGAGTGGCTTCGTAAGAAGCATTTCAAGGTCCTGGAGTGGCCTAGCCAGTCTCCAGATCTCAACCTCATAGAAAACCTTTGGAGGGAGCTGAAAGTCCATGTTGCCCAGCGACAGCCCCAAAACATCACCGCTCTACAGGAGATCTGCATGGAGGAATGGGCCAACATACCAGCAACAGTGTGTGACAACCTAGCGAAGACTTACAGAAAACGTTTGACCTCTGTCATTGCCAACAAAGGATATATAACGAAGTATTGAGATGAACTTTTGATATTGACCAAATACTTATTTTCCACCATAATTTGTAAATAAATTCTTTCCAAATCAGACAATGTGATTGTCTGGATTTGTTTTCACATTTTGTCTCTCATAGTTGAGGTCTACCTATGATGACAGTTACAGGCCTCTCTCATCTTTTTAAGTGGGAGAACTTGCACAATTGGTGGCTGACTAAATACTTTTTTGCCCCACTGTATATACCCTCCAAGTGATATAAACTATAGATAGTCCTCAACTTACGACCACAATTGGGCCCAAAATTTATGTTGTTACGTGAGAAATTTGTCAATTGGGTTTTGCCCCATTTTGGAACTTTTCTTGCCACATTTGTTAAGTGAATCACTGCAGTTGTTAAATTAGTAACGCGGTTGTTAAGCAAATCTTGTTTCCTCATTGACTTTGCTGGTCAGAAGGTCGCAAAAGGTGATCGCATGGCTTCGGGACACTGCAATTGTCACAAATGTGAGTCATCTATCAAGCGTCCAAATGTAAATCATGTGACCATGGGGATGCTACAATGGTTATAAGTGCGAAACATGGTCATGAATCCCTTTTTTCAGTGCCGTTGTAACTTTGGTCTCCAAATGAACTGTTGTAAGTCGAAGACTACTTGTACAACCCCTATGTATGTATTTTCCATTAGCTCTGCTTGCTGGGACAAACAGTTGGCATCAAAGGGCACCAGGCTACTTATTCCTGTCACAATCCTACTCCTGTATACATTTATATGGTACCCCAGCATCTTAAACCAATTCTTTCACATTTTGGATGAACACATATATTGGGGAATAATGCATAGGGATTGGCCCGATACACATTAAATAGTATCTTGCCAAGAATGTGGCTTTTTAAAATATACACAAATCTTACCAAACTATTGCACTGGTAAATCCAAAGATGATATTCTTCGGCGTTTGAATCGGTTGTCTTCAAAGCCAGTAAACTCTTCCCTGCTCCTAAGCCATCATCATAGCAGACCATCCGGACAATTAGGTAGAGTGCATGTCTATGCAAAACATCCTGAAAGTTCTACTAATTAATTTAAATTATCATGAAAGAGAGGGGGGGAAAAAGACACCATATCACCAAACTTCCAAATCCTCAAAGCTAGCCTTTGGAAAGAGACTGTTCTGCACTGCATTTACTGAAATTATTATTATGAAGAGTTATTCATAGACTACCAAAATCTAATTTCCTGTATCAGTAAGCTAGTGATGACCACAAGTTTAGGAGCCTGGATGAGTATTGTAGTGAAGATAACCAACACTGAAATGTACGGTGCATCTGTTTAACAATAACTAATGAGAGAAAATAACAAATGTTAGCTAACATCCATTTTTCTTGAAAAAAAGATTCCTTTCATCTAAGGATAGATAAAAGGAGACGAAAACTCTCAATGCAATAATTAGTTTTGGAAGTAAATAGTTGTTTTTCTTTGGGGATAAGTCATTCACTAAATTTCCTTAGCAAATTCCAGCCACACATCATCTGTCTTAAGACCAGACTATGCCTAAGCAACAAATTCAGCTGGTGAACTGGGTTACGTGAACCAGCTACTATTGTTGGTTCTCCATCCAGAGAACCAGCAATAACTTCCAACATGTTCAAATGACCCTAAGTGGTGGGGAAATTCTAAAGTGAAAGCCAAAAACAAAATCCAACCCAGGGACAGCAAATCTCTTGGGGAGAAGGGCAATAAAAAAACTGGACATTGGCTGATAGAGTGAACAGAATATTCTGAAAGAAGAATGGATTCTCATTCTGTTGCAACATTGTCAGTGCAACATTTTACAACAAGGCAGCAGTGGTAGTATTCTAATGGTTTGGCCTGGTTCTGAGCCAGTAGCAGCGATGAGCAGTGGAGACCGAACTGGTTTTCTCCACTGCTCTGCTGTTGGGCCCACCCGCCCGCCCGGGCTCCCATAGTCGGCTTTGCGCGGCAGCTGCTGAAGTGATCAGGAGAGTGCAGGCTTGTGAGTTAGAACACCTCTGCGCACATGCCTCTGCGCCTGCGCAAAGTGTGCAATTGGCATGCGCACGCACAGTGTGCACGCGTGCAAAGCGCGCCCACCAAGCCATGCCCATGGAACCAATGGTAAAATATTTGAATCCCATCACTGCAAGGCAGACACCATTTTTTTAAACCTCAAGGACTCAAATACGCAATCAAGCTTGGAACAAGATTCCAATAATACCTTTTCTGTATTAAACCAGATGTAGATGATCCTTTTCAGTCAAAAGGTTTTTACTGAAAATACATTGAACTTCATGGGGTAGAGGTAAGCTACAGGTCAGCAGATCTAAAAGATCCGGGTCATTTCTGGATGGAATTTAAAGTAGAAATGGAGGCTTTTTGCCCCTTGGAGGTTTTATGTATTCATTTCAATTCTTGTTTTAGTAAACTTAGTTACTTCTTGAAAAGGATATTCAAAAAGATCAGCAACACAAGCTAAAATGAAGCGTGTGGCCTAATAAGCAGGCCACAGAATGTCATCCCTGCTTCATCAAGCTGTTTGCAAACTTACTATTGTAGAATCACCCAGAGGAAGGAGGAAAAAATGTATATTGTTCCTATAATCATGCCAATTGCATCTTTTAAAACCCATTCATTTACTTACATACTGGTCCAATGATGCAACTTTAATCCCGTATTTGGACACTCCCATGATAAATTCTTCTTCCCCAGGAACAAAGGGCAGCTTTCCATCTTGCTTTGGAAAATAAAATAAAAATGGTATTCTGACATGAAAACATAAATGGCAATTGCTCAGTCTATTTTGATTAGAGAAATACTCATAGAATTGTAACTCTTTACTGTTAAAGGATTTCTCACACTATTTTTTTTCTTTGTCCTATTTCTTTCTGTGATTTGTCAAAGCACTTTTTGTTAGTAATTGAAAAGCATGTTGTATCTAAATTCTTGAGATAGCTGGCAAGCAAAGTGCTTTACATAAGCTAAGTCTAATGTAGCTTAACTACTTCTGCTTTGAAGTATTATAAGAATCCTGTCATTGGGGTGTGTGAATTTTAGTTCATGGCTTATTCATGCAAATCCATTCATTTCATTTAAAAAACCATGATTAAGTAACTTAGCTAAAATAGACAACCTTTACCTGTGCCACATCTATATAATTAATCAAATCCAGGGGTCCCTCTAAAGTCTTGCTTTCTTCAAGATTCAGTTTTTCAATAGCACCAACATATTTCACTCGAAATTCAGCACAAGTATCTGAATTGCTGTTACTTTGGCCTACAAAGAAACACATTTAAACACACATCTAAGTCATTTTAGTTGTTAACAAGCTGCTTAGGACATTAAAATGGGCTCAGATTCTCACATAACTGAACTAATATGTAATAACATTGGCACCATAATGTTCTCAAAGCTGCTGATTTTAATATTGGAAAAGTCCATAGGAGAGAAAGTACTTAACCTGGGGGTTCTGTGGCCTGCATGTGACACCCCTGCTACACCAAGAAAGTCACCTTTAAGCATTATTTTCACATCACAGGGGTCTCAAACACAAGGCACGCAGGTTGCTTAAATCTGGCTTGTGAGGCCGGCCTGGAAATATCAAAGGACCAGCCAAAAACAGGCCTCACAGAGGCCTCGTGTGGCCCTCCACGTGGCCCATTTTTGGCCTCCCTGGCCTCCAGCAGCATTCTGCCGGGCAAAAGCTGGCCACATGGGGCCTTGTGAGGCCTCCCGCAGCCTGTTTTCAGCTGGGAGAGTACTGCAGGAGGCCATGGAAGCCGAAAACGAGGTGCAGGGGGCACATGCACCCCCCTGCACCGTGTTTTGGCCGGCAAGGTTCTTCAGGAGGCTGTCCATCCCATCTCCCCTCCCTGCTCCCTGCCTCCCCACACCAGCCTGCAGAGAACTACAATGCTGCTCCGGCCCTCAAAGAAATCCAGTTTGACACCCCTGCATTATCACTTTAGAAGCATGACAGAAGATCTTTGTAACTTCTTTAGCTCAATATCTTAGTCAGTTTTGAACAGGCCTGTCAAAGTGGCAGCCCGTGGGCCAGATATGTCATGTGCAGGCCACGCCCACCCCAGCTCCGCAAAGGCAAAAAATGCCCCTATACGTCACGATCCAGCCTGTGACACGATTGAGTTTGACACCCGTGGTCTAGAACTTAAAAGATCCAAAACACTCCAGCCTCTGCTTGAAAATGTTTAATAAGAAAAATACTCTCACCACATTCTCAAATTAGTTTCATTGTCAAAGTATATTTTTCTCAAGAGGTTTAGCATAATAATAGGAAAACTGAAATCTACCCACTACAGTGGAAAATCTTTACCCATTTCTGTGGAGCACCCCTATTCTGGAAACCTAGTGTCTTTTCAAGAATCAAGACTGAATAAACCCAGTGTTTTTAGAGGTCTCCCTCCAAGCCTAATCTTCCATATTTATTTGATTGTTACGGTTACCGAATTCATAGAGTTAAGATATCTTAAATTGCTTAGAAACAGAAACAGAACTAAAAAAACAAAACAAAAATCCAGAAAATAAAAAATAACAAAGTAACTGGGGTCCAGCTCTGCATATTCCATTCAGTATCTTTAATTTGTATGAGATTATCCTACACTCAGACCCCAATGCCCAAGGGAAGAACCAGGTTTTTAGTGCCTTAAGTAAGGCCAGTGTATCCTTGATCTTCACTGCATTTCTCTTAACCATTATATTCTGCCTTCTAAAATGGCTAACATCACCCAGAAGCAATTTCATAGCCCCTTGTACGCATAATTCTAAACCTCCCCAGGATGAAGTATCTGAAATCCTCAAAAACCCAGCTCAGATAATAAGGATAAAAATTTCTGTTTTGAAAAATAATGCCAAATGTAGACATCCCCACATATAATATCATACTGTTTTAAGTACTTACTCAGCTACATAGTCTTGTAAATATAACACCTCAACAAGTTTCATACCTGAACTCTTCGTAGAGTCTGTATCTAAGCTAGCAACAGTACTAGATCTTGAAAGGCCTCCAAGGCTGGAGTCCACTGACTAGATAAGGAAAAAGATAAAGTTACTCTAGTCAAACCTTTTTTTTTAGAAAACCCGTATTAAATATGAAATGCATTACAACCATAGATGTTCCAATTATTTTACAGATTATACCTTTTTAATATGGGCTTTTAAAACAAATTTAGCTGACAAGATGAGATTCTTTTCTTAGGTTCACCAAAACCAAGAAGAAAACAATCAGATCTTGATATTAAAGAGCTGTATCTAATCATCATGGGGTTCAATCACTATTCGTTACAAAAAACATCTAATCAATATTACATGCATTGAGGTTTCTTTTTTTTTAATCATGAACACTTGCATAGTGAACTCTCATTTGTTATGGAAATGAGCATAATGAAAACCTACAGTAAAACCACATGGAGGAAATTAAAAGCTTTCACTTCTGTTTTTATTATTTTTAATCCCACCTTTATTTTTATAAATAACTCAGTGCAGCAAACACACTCAATGTTCTTTCCTGCTCCCATGATCTCTACAACATGTCTAAGGCAGAGCTAGACTCATGGCTCCCACTTTTAGTTAACAGAGTTTTTATTGAATTCTAAACTAACATTTACTTTGGTTTACTGAAAGAAAAATCAGTTTTATAAAGTTGATTTTATTTAAATTTAGTGCACAATGGCAAAACGGGGGGGAAATTGTCCAGGTTTACAGATCACATTGAGTAAGATAAATTAAAAACCTGAAATAAAATATCCTGGAAGAAGATAAAGGTGATTTCCCTTCCCCCCCGGCTGCCAAATCTGGGGGTCTACAACAAATCAGGATCATGGCAAATGATATCTGGATTGACACTGATACAAATCCCACCCTTATATACTTGATCTTGATGACGCAAATACATTGTGTTTTTATTCAGCCCTGCCCTATTCCACCCTGCAGAAGTTGATGTCAGGTTCACTTTGCCTATTCCATTACAATGAACATCACCACAGCATTCCCTCAGTCCCCTTTTTCATACTGTAGCAAAATTGTTCTGAAAAACTCTTCACATAATCTAAGCAATATCTCATTCATCATTGATAATCCATTCTCAGCAATTCCTCCATGCCATTAGCATTTAAAAATAGGCAGCTCATCTTAAAATTCAATGGTACTGTACAGAAGAAATATTTTGTCTAGATAACTTGCTTAAGCAAAATCAATCTCTTTAGGAATCATGCATGCCCTTGGCTGAAACAATACTGTATATTTCATTGCTCAGACACTGCAGAGGTTGGTTTGTTTTATTGGATTTATATGCTGCCCATCTCTTCTAGAACCACAGATGTCTATGTAACTGTCTGAAAAGCATATTCTACCCTAAGTTCACAGAAAGTGTGTTCAATTCTAGCTAACTTCTGAAAAACAGGATCAGATTCTGATTTTCTTGTATTACTGACTGGGTTGATTGGACTTTATGGGAGTTGAAAAACAACATCCCTAGAGCAAAAGTGAGCAAGATCACATCTGGATAAGCCATAGATGTAACAGATGTTTTAAGATATGCTATATATCAAGGATATCTTACTTTGCTTTTAGTACTGATTTCACTGCTTTGTGAGCTGCTGCTGCTATGCCGCTTTTTTCCTTTCCTGAACATTTTTTTTTAGTGATGCACAATCAAACCTAAAGCTGTAAAGAGAAAAAAGAAAATCCTGTTTCTTATACAATTGAAAGTGCAATCTTAAAAACATACATATGTGGCACAGATATACAACTGCACTTGGGATAGAACTCAAATTGCCAAAAGAATAGAGAGCGCAACGTAATTCTCTGGGGGAAATATGCCTAAATATTTACCTTCAACAAAGTAGAGATATCAAAACAAGTCTACACCGATATTCTTTGACTAACCAGAAGCTTTTGAGAAGCTGGGAAGCAAAATATGAGCAAATATCAACTTTTACTTAGTGTTATTCACAAATTAAATTTCCTCTGAAAAAGATTGCATATTGAACTGTCATAACACTATTGACATAAAGGCTGGATCTGGGTAGTCCCCAACGGTTTAATCTAATCCCAGTTAATTCAATAATCCAAGGGTCTTCAAATTTGGCAAGTTTAAGACTTGTGGACTTCAACTCCCAGAATTCCTGAACTAACATGACTGGAGAAGGAATTCCGGGCATTGAAGTCCACAAGTCTTAAAGTTTGAAGACCCCTGCAATAATCCATCAGGTTTTGCGTGATGACTGAACGGTAGCGATCACACAAGAGGGTTTATCGAGTGCCCGGGACTGAAACGTCCACAGTAACTAGCTTGTTATTCAAGCGAGTTGTGCGAATGCGGCTAAAGCTTCACACCGACGTTTAGGCTTTGAAGAATATCCTCCTTATTAGGATTCACCGGGCAACGTTGTTTGAGAAGCCCCGGTTGTGGTTGCAAAGAGAGGAAACATTCCCACTTAATTTCCAAATGTCTTAATCATGATATTACCTTACCTATATATTACCTTTTTTCCCCCTTCCTTTTGCTTCTGAACCCCGAAAATCCGCATCACGGGTAGAATTCCACCCGGTGAAGCCTTGTCCGCATCACCTGGTGGATGAAACAACCTCAATGGAAGAAAACCGACTGGTTCAAACCTTTCTGGGAACAGAAAAGGAGGGAAAGGCTACCCTATTCTACAGACCTACAAAGATAACAAAAATAAATAAATAATAAGTCGCCTCTTTCTGAGCTCAGATACTTTTCCTCTCTGCATCGCCTTCGAAGCGCTCCGCGACTACACGGAACGACTCCTCCACGCCCGAGCGTCGACAGGCACACCAATAACATCTGGGGCCAGAGCAGCCCCGCTTCTCCTCCGACTTCTTCTCCTTCCGGGTACCATCCATTATACCTGGGAACTTCCGGCCCTTTTCAGCGCTCTCTTTCTCCCTCTGTAGAAGCGGCAATATGATAGTACGCATGCGCTGTCAAAGATAACGCGAGGGAGAAGTTGTAGTTCCGGTTGTCTTAGGGCAGCGCGTGTGTGTATGTGTGTGAGAAGGGGGCGGAGGGGGGTGGAGGGAGGGTTCAGTGATGTACAACCGCCGGTGAAAGACGAGCCGAGCCCCTCTCCCTCCTGCTAAAGATGTCGGCGAGGAGGAGAACTGAAGCCTTCGTCCCGGCTGAAGAGAGCGACCAGCTGCTGATTCGGCCCTTGTGAGTGACGGCGAAGCTTTGGTCCTCGGAGTTCCGTCCGCGCTCCTCTTGCCCCGCGCCCCTTCCCTATTTTTAAATATCTTTTAGGCCAGGGGTCTCCAACCTTGGCAACTCAGACTTGTGGACTTCAACTCCCAGAATTCCTCAGCCAGCAAGCTACATCAGCAAGCTGGCTGAGGAATTCTGGGAGTTGAAGTCCACAAGTCTTAAAGTTGCCAAGGTTGGAGACCCCAGGCCTAGGTTTTCACACTTCCTTCTTTGGGGAATCCTGATGTTGCTCTGAGAGTGTTATCAGAAACAGTCAGATTGATTTATTGATTGACGCCTTCTCGGGATTGGGTAATCTTTAGAGGTGGGGGACTGTCTAATTACAGGGATTTTTCTGTCATTCTGAGTGAAAATGAAGGGCATCTGTGGATAAGCTGCAGCAGGTGGCGGCACCTAACTCTTCTTGGCTGATCACAGAGAGTTCAGCCGGGATGAGCTTGATACTTAGATGGGTAGGCAATGAAGGCCATACTGGGAAATTGAGGAGGGGAAAAAAACCCCAGTGGCCAGTGGTATCCTCTCCATACTATTGTCAAGATATCTGCACAAAATTGAACTACTCGGCATGAAGGATTTTTTATAGTGACAGCATATATACTTATAAAGCACTATGAAGCAGCATATATACTTTATAAGCCCTGCTCTTAAGCGGTTTATAGATTCAGCCCATTGCCCCCAACAATCTGGGTCCTCATTTTACCCACCTCGGAAGGATGGAAGGCTGAGTCAACCTTGAGACAGTCAGGATTGAACTGCTGGCAGCGATCAGAGTCAACCTGCAATATTGTATTCTAACCACTGTGCCACCACAGCTCCATCTTTATCTTTTAAACAGGGGCTGCTCTTTGACTCTGCATATTTATACTTAATTTCATTAGTCAGTGCCATCATAACTTTGAACATTTCCTGAACAAGTGGTTAGGAAGCAAAGACTGCTTGTACATGTAGTCCTTGCCTTACAACAGTCCATTTAGTGACTGAAGTTACATCAGCACTAAAAAAAGGTGACATATGACCGCTTTTCACACTTACGACCATTGCAGCATCCCTACAATCACGTGATCAAAATTCAGACATTTGGCAACCGACTAATATAACATTTGCAGTGTCCCAGTGTGACGTAATCCCTTTTTGCAACCTTCTGACAAGCAAAATCAACGGGGAAGCTAGATTCACTTAACAACTGTGTCACTAATTTAACACCTGCAGTGATTCACTTAACAACTGTGGCAAAAAAAATTGTAAAATGGGCAAAACTCACAAACAACTTGTGTCGCTTAGCAACAGAAATTTTGGGCTCAATTGTGGTCGTAAATCAAAGACTACCTGTCTAATAAACTGGAATTAAGTGGAGTTTTGCTTTTGAGTTTATTTGGGCAAATGACTAATAGTTATTAGGAACTAGTTTGGCTCTCAGTGTAGATTTACATGCAACTCTATTTTACGTGATATCTTTGCATTGCCTCTAGATCACTAAGAGTCAGAAAAGCAGATTATATGCCTCTGAAAAGCTGTGTGCTACCTGATTGTGGAAGATATTATTGTTGAGATAATTTAAATTCTCTACTATAAAAAATATTTGCCAAATAGAATGTTAATCTATCTCAAAATAATTAAAATGCTCATAGAAGCTCCTGCATATCTTTGATTGATGCAGGTATTGAATTGTGTGGCAAAATCCGGATGACCACTAGATGACTGGAGAATAAAAAACAATTTTTTCTTTGTTGCCATCTGATAATGTCTGGATTTTAGCAACCTGGAAACTTACGCAAGAAGGAGGTTTTGAACTAAGTTGTCAACTTTTGTTATATACTTTTAATATTTGGGTTCAGTGGGCTTCAAGTATCAATGGGAGGGAAAAGAGTTTGCAGAAATTTTGTTCCACGTCCCAATGAGGCTTCAGAAAGTTGAAAAGTTGTGCAATTGTTGGGATTTGGTGCAGACTATCTGCAAAAAAATAACCCTGATTAATAACTTGGTACTGATCTTCTAAAGCCTGTCTAGTATAGTATGCACAGCAAACTTCGTGTACCTCTGTTCCTGGTTTTGGTACTATATAGCTAAATTAGATAAACGTTAATTAATTCTACTGTAATTGTAGTTGAGTGAAAAAGGCAACGTCACGATGATATAGTTTAGGTCATTTAAATAAAGTTGAGTTAAGCTTAAGAGTTCAGAGTTTAGGGCTAATGGTTCACAGAGCCAAGGGTTCTTTAAATAAGTTATACCATTCTGCCCAAGTGAGATTAAGGTAAAGATCTCACCTTTTTTGAATATTTATACGTATTTTGTTTATTTATTTTCAATAAACTAATGTGGATTTTTTTTAAACTTCCTTTAACAACTTTTACAGAGGAGCTGGGCAGGAAGTCGGAAGATCATGTATTGTTTTGGAATTTAAAGGAAGGAAGATAATGGTAATGTAATTTTTTTGTTACATTATTTGTAAAATTGTTAATTTTATTTATTTTTTGTTATTCAAATGTGTGTCTGTTGTTAGCCATTAGCAACCTCTGGACAATATTAATAAAAAATTTATATTAAAACAACTTTTAAGAATAAATGTTTTTCTAAAAATATATTGCATAAGATTGTAATAAAATATACTCACATGTCCCATAATAAAAGTAGCAGCTTATTCACTTGTGGCTAGATTTCGATAGACCAACCACCTAAGGATTTTCTTATACATTTTCATGCACCATATTTGGCTGTAATACTTCTATGTTGTATAAATTTACTGATAATATATTATTTAGTGTCCTCACTTAAGTATATGTTCTGAATCCTTCCCCCCAAAATGTATGTATTTTGGGTGGAGAAGTGTAGAATTAACAAGGTATATCCATGGCTATTTTTATGGTTTTTACCTTGTTAAAATTTCTTTAATAAAAATCTTTTTTAAAAAAGAAAATCCTTAAAGTATCCCATGAATCCCAACCAAGTCCAGTCAGCCTCGGCATAGACTTACGTCATCTTTAACATTTGGTGGGTTTGGGCATGAGGGGGCTGTCCTGGTGGGAAAAAATACACTGCCACATTCTTGTTGGCTGTTCAGTAAGAAAGTGAATTTTGAGGTATTTATCTTGGCTATTCCGTTTTTCTGTTAATTACACAAAGATGAGAATGTTTGAATAATGTTCCATCTTAATGAAATTTCAATTTAAAGCTATTCATTGTACAGCTTAAACTTTATTTCAATATTACTTGTAAACCACATTCAGAGCAATAGTGTTAAAATTCATCTCATCTTCATTTCTGTTAATTTCATAGAAAATTTCTACTCCAGTTCTGGTTTGTTTGTTTTTCTGTAGCGTATTGGACATTTATTATTGTCATATGCAAATAACATGCAAATCCTAAGATTAGAATAATGTTACAAAACAGTAAGTATGCAGTATAGGCTTCATTAGTTTGACTTTGATGCCATAGGATTTACATGTATGTATACCTCTAGTGATTGGTAATATTCTTGACTTCAATATGCATTTTCAGCTTGACTGTGGAATCCACCCTGGCTTAGAAGGAATGGATGCTCTTCCTTACATTGATCTTATAGATCCAGCTGAAACTGATCTCCTTCTGATAAGTCAGTAAGTGATGTATGATTTGTCTTACCTTTAACCACTACTATGGCAGCTATAGGCTGCAAGAAACTGTTTCTGGATTCAACACAGAAACCATAGCTGCTGGGTATGGTTAGGCACAAAACTGAACATGTGTTCTTTTTCAAAGCCAAAACCATTGTGATTTTGAAGTTCTGTCAAGCTGTTCTGGGAGGGCTGCTATTTGGCAGAACCAAACTGGAACATTCTGGTAGTTCTGGGTTTGGGCCACATCTAGAGTTGTCTTAAAGGGAGAATAGGGGAAGGCTGCCTCTCTTTTTCTCCTCTTCCCCATCTGCTGTGTGGCTTCTGCTCTAACTTGTTGCTGGTTATTTAATCATCTTGCTTTCCCTACCTACCTTGAGTTCTCCATCCCGTGCCATCATCATTGTTCTTGACTTTAAACACGGCATATTTAACCAACCTATCCACTGCCCTGATCTTCCTAAAGTCTGCCTTTTCTTAATTCTTCTTACAGTGCACTTGAAACCAAAGAGTTTGTCTGTAACTATTGCTAAAGGACAGTCCAGAATGGAAAGACTTGAAAGGAGAGGGCTGAGGTTGGGCAGAGCAGCTGAATAGGGTGTATTGAAACCAAGGACAGTGATGGCAGCTATCCAAATCATCCACCAGCTCTCTCTGCTTTTCTTTCATGAAATTCCCTAGACTACTGCTTCTTGTCATTGTCTTACATCCCAAAACATTACTTCCTAGATCACTTCTCTTTCAGTCTAGAAACAGACCAAAATCAGCCAGAAATGAAGCCTCAGAATTCCTGCCACGTTTTGGTCTATGTATATTGAATGTTTTCCCCATCCATAGACTTGAAGCTTTGTTCTGTTCTTAGAAATGTAATGGATTGAACTCTCCCTCTGCCAGTCCCAGTCCTGTAAATGTTGCAAAGCTGATGTGTAGAATGTTTATTGGATTGGCCAGACTGAATTTTTAATACTGAAGAAGTATAGCAGATGTGTTCTCATTGTGTTTAAGTATTTTAATAATATAAAAAATAAACTTTGTCTAGCTGTTTGCTGTAATAGCATCTATATCAGTTCCCATCCCCTGTCCTCAATTTTTTTTATTTTGACTATTTCAGTTTCCATTTGGATCACTGTGGGGCATTGCCATGGTTTCTGCAAAAAACCAGCTTTAAAGGAAGAACTTTCATGACCCATGCTACAAAAGCAATTTATAGATGGCTACTCTCAGATTATGTCAAAGTCAGGTAAGTTAAACTTTTTTAAAGTGTAAAAAAAAACCTGACCCTAAAATAAAATGAATTTGGGCTTTGGATTATATGAGTATTTTCAAGCCCTACCCTATTATAAAAATAAATCTGAAAATCTGTTGAATAAGTTGGTGATCTGCCTTATTGTTTTATTTAGCAATATCTCTGCAGATGATATGCTATACACAGAGACCGACCTGGAAGAAAGCATGGAGAAGATTGAAACAATAAACTTTCATGAAGTAAAAGAGGTGGCTGGCATCAAATTCTGGTGTTACCATGCCGGACATGTTCTGGGAGCAGCCATGTTTATGATTGAAATAGCTGGAGTGAAGGTATTTCCTTAGAACGTGGAGAAATCTCTGGACCTCTGTTTCTGTTAGTTTGCCATTTCAGAGGAACTCGGGTTTTTGGGGAGAAGGGGGTATTCTCTTTCTCTTATACCAGCAGCTTGGAAGATGAAAGGCCCCTGATATAAACTGTTCCCTTTATCACTGGAAGGAAAGAAATCTAAACAGTAGCAGAACACTGTGTTTGAAATTACATCTTGCTATGTCAGATTGGCCCCTTGTCAAGCATTTACTGTTAATGAATCCACAGTACACTTAATCCACAGAATTAATAAGACACTTTTGGAGATACTAAGGCAATAAACCAAAATTCATGGATTAGACTGTTGATCTTTTTGTTATTCAATCATATAATTACAATGTCATTTTACTTCTTTCTTAAAGCTTTTATACACAGGTGACTTCTCAAGGCAAGAAGACAGGCATTTGATGGCAGCTGAGATTCCCAATATTAAGCCTGATATTCTTATCATTGTAAGTTTCTTCTTTTAATATATCTTGGTATGTTCATCTATTCAGTTAGATACAATTACACTCTCTTTTTCTGGATAATTCCCCTGCCATAATGTGGTGTGGACAGCCTCGATCTTGTGCTCCCTCTTCAACGACTTGTGTCCATCTTTTTGGTTAGCTAAAGATGAAGTCATGTCAGACAGCGGGACTTAGCTGTCTCTTGTTTTTGATTCAGTAACATTGATCATTCAAAGGAGCAGCTTGCTCTGAAGACAATCCATTGTTTGCCTAGCAGTGTAAAGTAACTTGTCCGCGGTTAACACTTGTGAACATCATTTCTATTCTATTTTATCATGATCAAACTGGTCAGAGATTTTTTGCACAGTGAACTCATAAGAATTGAAGGTTGTCATTATGTGTGTATTTAGTGTTGTAATTCTGCAACTATTCGTCTAGGAATCAACATACGGTACCCACATCCATGAGAAGCGGGAGGAGCGAGAGGCCCGATTCTGTAACACTGTACATGATATTGTAAACAGGGGAGGACGAGGCCTCATTCCTGTGTTTGCTTTGGGAAGAGCTCAAGAATTGCTTTTGATTTTGGGTATGTATTTACTGAGTACTTCTAACTTAACATATACAAATTGTTTTCTTAACATGTTGTCTTGGTCTCTGACGGTAATAATAGAGGAAATTGGAATCCTTGACTCTTGAAGAACAGATCAACTTTGTTATCTTAGCTGCACTCTACCTGGAACTGCCTTTGAAGATCACTCAACTTGCATATTAACACTGGGCTATCCAGTGTTGTTCTATAGCATCAATATTGAAGGAGCTGAGTTGGTTGATAGTACAGTCTGTTTCCAGTGTCAATTCAAGATGCTGATGATAATCTTTAAAGTCCCACATGGCTAAGAGCCTTGCAATTTTAGAGACTGCCTATAGGTACTTCTAGGTAACAGTCCCTGCTTCTCAAGATTTGTGACAGGAGACTCACAGGAGCGCCCTTCCTTTAGAGCGGCTTCCTAGAAGACAAACAACAACCTTATTTTAAACAAGTTTTTAAAAACATGCCTCTTCCAGGCTACATTTTGAAAAAACTCGGGCAAAAACGGGAGATACACCTGAGCTTGGAATAAATCTAGCTATTTTGATAATGAACTATAAAGCATTATAATTTTTATGGTGTTGTGATGATGCATGCTGAATAATACAGACAATACAAATGTTAATGTTGTGGAACGATACTGGTTTTGCAGATTTTTCTTTCAGAACTCAAATATTTAACAATTTGTAATATTAACTTCATGTCTTATATGTGTCTGTTTAGATGAATACTGGCAAAATCACCCTGAACTACATGAGATACCTATATACTATGCTTCTTCCCTGGCAAAGAAGTGCATGGCAGTGTATCAGACCTATGTCAATGCCATGAACGATAAAATCCGCAAGCAAATCAATATCAACAACCCCTTTGTATTCAAGCACATTAGTAATCTGAAGGTCCGTGTATTGCTCAGTGGTGGGATTAAAACATTTTTACTACTGGTTCTGTGGGCGTGGCTAGGTAGGCGTGGCCATGTGACTGGGTGGGTGTGGGTTTTTTTCAGCAAACACCCCACCCCTACCCCGTTTTGGGGCCTTCTGGGCCTCAAGCAAGCCTCCTGGGGGGGCATGTTTTGCTCCCAGAAGGCTTCCCTGGGACTCAGGAAGGAAAAATACGGAGCCTGGGGGGGATGCAGCACCTCCCCACGTTCAATTTTGGGGCCTCCTGGGCCTCAGGGAAACCTCCTGGGGTGGCGTTTTTGCTCCCAGGAAGGCTCCTGGGTGAAGCAGTAAGACAGTGAGGGGAATCTGGCACAGCTGATCTTAGGAACAGCTGATTGTTGGGAGGAGGAAAAAAGAAAAAATACTTTAAGGAGTGACTGGGTAGGGAAGAATGCAGTCAGCTATGGCAGGCATGCGCGTGATGTTGCACATGCGCAATAAGGCTGACTAGGCAGGGAGGGGAGGGGCGACCGGGTCAGGGGCATGGCCAGCCAGAAGTTACGCCAAATCCTTGCTACCAGTTCGCCCGAAGCGGTGCGAACCAGCTGAATACCACCACTGGTATTGCTACAGAACATGCAAATTGATTCCGAATAAATGTAGTTCTGGTTTATGGTTGGGCTTCTTAATTGCCCTAATCTAGTTATTGATAAATATCTCAAGCATCTGTAAGTTTGTTAAAAATAGACTGGGAAACAGATGCTTGCAGAGTTGCCTTCTCCCCTTCTCTGCTCCAGCATAATTTACAGTTTGAGGTCTTGTGTAATCAGAAACATAGCTCATTAACTCTAACTAATATGCTTAGATGAGCTGTAGTGGCACAGTGGTTAGAATACAGCCCTGCTGGCTAATTCTTCCGACTGCCGGCTGCCTGCAGTTTGGCAGTTTGAATCTCACCAGTTCAAGGTTGACTCAGCCTTCCATCCTTCTGAGGTCGGTAAAATGACCCAGAGTGTTGGGGGCAAGAGGCTGCCTCTGTACACCGCTTAGAGAAGGCTGTAAAGCGGTAGATAAGTCTAAGTGCTAGTGCTAAGTTCTATTATGAGACAGTCCTGATTTCCAAAAGTTTGGCTATCATTTACCAAATGCAAGATTAGAGTACCCTCTAGAGCAGTGGTTCGCAACCTGTGGGTCGCGACCCCTTTGGGGGTCGAACGACCCTTTCACAGGGGTCGCCTAAGACCATTGGAAAACACATGTTTTCGATGGTCTTAGGAACCAAGCCATAATTTTATGGTTGGGGGTTACCACAACATGAGGAACTGTATTAAAGGGTCGCGGCATTAGGAAGGTTGAGAACCACTGCTCTAGAGGTTACAGATATTAGGAGGTCTTCCTGTAATTCTTGTGGTCTACTGCAGCGGTCTCCAACCTTTCCAGACTGGGAGCGTGGGAGGTGGGTGAGGGGATGGTTTGCGTGCACATGCGTTCGACCACCGCTTGCTTGGTCTGGCTCCAAACCACAAGAGCCAGACCGGAAGCACCTCCTCTTAGCTGTGATCATTTTAATGATAGGTGTCTTTCTGGGACTCAGAAAGACTACAGACCTAGTCCAAGTATATGGAACCCACAGTCCCTAGAGAATCCGATTCTTACAAATGGAAGTACAATACCAGACATTTTTCTTCTCTCTTATCTAGAGCATGGATCATTTTGATGACATTGGCCCCAGTGTGGTAATGGCTTCCCCTGGTATGATGCAGAGTGGCTTATCCAGAGAATTATTTGAGAGCTGGTGCACTGACAAAAGAAATGGAGTCATCATAGCAGGTTATTGTGTGGAAGGAACACTTGCCAAGGTGAGATCTTCTCTCTGTACTATGTGGAAGACATTAGTGCTTGAGTACTCTATTGGTTGTCATGGTTCCAAATAATGAACCCAATCGAATCAGGACTCTGAGGCTTTAATCAGGCTCAAAAGACCTTTTATTGAGTGCATCATATCAGCACATGGTAAGTTGAAGCTAACTCTAAGTAATTCCCATACTTTAGGGTAGTTAAAAGAATAGAAACTTCCCACCCCATCTCAGGTGTCTTAGGTCACGTTAACCAATCAGTCTGACAGCTGCTCCCCCTCGGTCTCAGCAGATGTTTGTTGCCATGACCTTGGCTCTCACGCTGATTCTGGTGGATGTTTAGCAGTTTTAAGGCATCCCATTTCAATCCTTTCTGATTTCCCACCTCCCTCCCAAGAGTGGCAGCTAAGAAACGAAACAAAAGTAAGCTTGAACAAAGTGTTCTGAGGGTTGACATTGGTGCTTAAAAGACAACCCATACTTAGCTTAATCAAGTAAATTTGATAGCATGGTAATGCACAATATACACACTATTGATATAAATACAGCCTTTATTTATTTATGCATTTATTAAACTTAACTGTGTGATAGTAAATAATTAGGCATGAAAGACGAGAATATTTATAGCTCAGGGTTGAACTGTGGGATTCTTGATGCTCTCTGAGCTCAGTTGTTTTCTTACAGACATTTCATTACCAAACTAGGTGACATCATCAGTGCACTCAGAGAGCACCAAGGAACCAACAATTGGATATGATTAAGAAGTTCCAGACATTAATTCTTCAATCTGTGAGAAAGCATATGTCCTAGGAGACTAGACATCTCAAGAACAATTGAATGGCCTGCGTAATCTCATACGCTCTCTAAAGAGGCACACAAAAGCACTATTTGTAGCATCACACAGAGGACTTAGGAGCTCATCCAAGAATGGTGATCTCATCTCTGTTGCCAAGCAGTGGCCTATGTCTTTGCCTGGTGGTATTCCTGTGCACGTACATGTGTATTTTACACATATTTAAATTAACTTACGTCAAGGCTCTTTGCTCCATGGCAGTTGAGTCCAGTGACTCACTGTAGTTTGGTAAACAATTGTTTGGATCCTCTCCAGCTATTATAGTAAGTTATTTGTATGTATTTCCATCACCTCTGGGTATTTTGTAATGAAAGGCAGAAACCTTGAGATGTTAAATTTGGTAACTTGACCAGACTAATACCCAGAATTGTTTGCTAGGCATTTAAAAGCAATGTCCCATAGTCTATTTTTCTGTTGTAAATAAAATAATAAAATATAGTTGGAATTTGTGTATTTTCTGCTTTTGCAGCATATCATGTCTGAGCCTGAAGAAATTACAACTATGTCAGGACAAAAGCTACCACTGAAGATGTCTGTGGATTACATTTCTTTCTCTGCTCATACGGATTACCAGCAAACCAGCGAGTTTATTCGGGCACTCAAGCCCCCCCATGTGGTTAGTATCTAGCTTCTTTTCAAGACATTGAATAATTATTGATCAGTTCTCAACACAAGTTCAAGACATTTTATTTTAGGTTCTCAATCTAATGTTAACCTTCTCCTTTCCTGTATTAATTCACTATCAGGCATATTTAATACATTTATCATTCCTTTTTTATTGTTTCTTAAAAGTATTATTTTTAAAACTGGCTCTTCACATATTGAGATAATACTTTGGAAAAAAGTTCCAAGAAAGAAACAAGAACACCTGAATGATATAAGAAAACAATGATATAATGAAGAATCAGAATATTTTTTTAAAAATGAGGATTCATGTCCCAAAGACATTGTGCATTTCAACACTTGTCCACCATTTTCCTTCAACCTATTTCACTGGCAAAAAAAATGGAAAAGCTTTGGGGGACAGCTTTTATGAAAAATTGAGAGAACTGAAGGATATCCTGCTCACTTTGCACTTTCCAAGCTGAGAAAGGTGGGAAAGAATAGTAACATTTGAGGACCAGGAAAATCTAATTCAGTACATGGAAAATTGTACATAAGACTGTTAAAATCATACTCTGTATGTAGTAGCTGCTTTCCCTTCTCTTTCTTCCTTCTCTTATCTCAAGAATGACCTTCTTTAATTGTGGATACTTGTATTTGTCATGCAGATATTGGTGCATGGTGAGCAGAATGAAATGGCCAGACTGAAAGCTGCCTTAATACGTGAATATGAAGATAACGATGAAGTTCATATAGAGGTCCACAATCCTAGAAATACTGAAGCTGTGACTCTAAACTTCAGAGGAGAAAAACTTGCCAAGGTAAATGCTAATCTTTTTTTGTTCTAACAAGAATCTTTTCCTGGGTCTTGGACAAAGGGCATTATATTTTTTATTTAAAATATATTTAGTCTGCTCTTCTTGGATATAGGAATAATAAATTGTATAAACTATCATGGAAAGAATAGGGCTTTTTCTCCAGTGGTGGAAACACAGGACTGAATGGATGGAGGGTGACAATAGTAAAATCCAGAGTGTTCAGAATGTTGTGTTAGCTATAATAGGGTACAATTGTTAGAAACTTCTTTGTTGTTTGAAGTTGTTATTTACTAACCACAGAGGCATATTTGGCCTGATTATATTGAGGCAGAGCATCTTGAGATACCCTGTTTTTAAAACAGGGATAAAAGTGGGAAGTATCACCCAAGATTTTTAGAAAAGCATCCATTTGTCAGTCAAAAAAATGGAAGAATTTAAAGCATGTTGTATACTTCATTACCATCACTGTTAAATAATAAAGTGAAGTATGATTTACTTAAAGATGTTTATATATGAGCCTAATAGGGAAACTTGTAGCTAAAATTCTATCTTTAATTGTTTAAATAGAGGTTATATATTTTGTTCTGTCTTTTATAATTACTGGCTGAATATAAAGACAGACAGGCAAACTCTACAAAGTCTTCCATACAAAGTTTCTTTATTGGTCACAAGGCATCCTCAAATACAACTCACGGTTACATCGAGATTCATCTAATGTCCAATTCTTAGCATAGTTGACTTCATAGTGTAAAAGAATAGTGATCTTTCATCCCATAACGAAGGAGCAAGGAGGTGAGGCACCAGCACGCTGCTGGGGTCTAGGCAAGAGTGAAGGAACCTCCCCCAACCCAACTAAGGGTCAATTCAGTGACCAATCAGGATTACAGATGTGACCACATGACATGAACTACATTTCCTAGGATGCATTAACTACATTTACCATGAGGCATTCCCTTAAGGGGACAGTTCCCAATTCTAACTTAACTATCTCAATTCCCAATTTCCTATATACTATCTGGACAGCACATATTTGATTCGCCTTTCTGTAATCTCTCCTAATAGCCACAATTTTGTACTTTTTCTTAGGTAATGGGTTCCCTAGCTGATAAGAAACCAGAACAGGGACAGCGAGTTTCAGGAATACTAGTTAAAAGAAACTTTAACTACCATATTCTTTCTCCTTGTGATCTGTCCAGTAAGTAAAAGTTATCCTCACCCCATATCCAATAGTTCATATATTTTTAATAAGCCAAATGTGTGCTTTTTATTCAAAATTCATATTTCTCAATTTGGACTGTGAATATTCAGTGATGACAATGATTTCATATTCATAAATTAATAGGCAGTCTGTACTGTTTATACTGTAGCTTATACAGTTAAAATTCAGGATATCCATTTTAAATGAAGAAAAATTCCAAATTAAAATGTTTTACAGTACTCTATTATTAATCAGTTAAGACTAAAACAGTTCTTGGAAATAAAAGTCCAGAAATTACACCTGTTTAAAGCCTTGAAGAAGGCTTCACTTCAGTAAAGGTGTGCCCTTCAAGACCACTCTGCAGATTGCTACCTGAAACACACCTGAGCTCTGCGATATCTCTCCTTTCTTAAGGCAGCTACTTTGTGATGATATGATGGGCCCTCTGAAATGAAATAAATCTGGAAAGGAGCTAGTAACTTTCATATCACTCCCTTAGATTAATTGAAGAATAATGTGGGTACCCCAGGCTGTGGCACATACTAAATATTGTCTTTTTTTCTTTAAAATTGTTCAAGATTACACAGATCTTGCCATGAGCACTGTGACACAGACACAAGCTATTCCATACACAGGCACATTCAGTCTGCTTCATTACCATCTGCAAAAATTAACAGGTATGTAAATAAAATACTTTAGAATTTTTTTAAAAAAAACCTTGTTTTTCCTCTGCTTCTGTTCTGGTTGCTTAATTCTATAAGATTCAGTTTGATATTAAAATTTGGATGAATAAATGTAATGGGAGATCAATGATTAATATTCTGTAGCAAGGGTGTCAAACTCCATTTCATTGAGGGCCACATAAGGGCTGTAGTTGACCTTGAGCAGCCGGGCAGGCATGGCCGACTGGGTGGGTGTGGCCAGCTTGATGCCACTTCTCAAACGGCTGGCATGTTTCCTCTCTTTCTCCCCCCCCCCACTTCTTGGCCACAAAATCATAATGTGGGGCTTAGCAATTTGTTCACATTGATGACCAATTGCCAAGCACCCCATGATCATGTGATTGCCGGTTTAATTTTTCTCTGCTGACTTCCCCAGAAAGTTAGTGGGGAAACGGGTAGGGAAGGTTGTAAGCCGCTGTTGCCTGTCAAGAAGACTCCCTCTTGTTTCTGGGGGCTGGCTGAAAGAACTGTCTTCTGGGGACGGAATTTCATGGAGCTGAGATTTCTAGCCCCACCAAGGATATGCCCTCTCTTCTGTCCACTGAGAGGAAATTCCCCCATTAGTCTACAGCAATACAGTTAAATCCCTTTAAGATTTTAGCTCCATTCCTATAGCCCAATAAAGGATTCCTACTGGTCAGATTTTCTCTGGAAACCTCCCCTTCATCCACTGAAGATTTTAGTTCTGTTCCTGCAGCCCAGTGAAGGAATTGCCCCCTGTGAACCCTCTCAAGTTTTATTCCTTATTGGGACTTCTTACCTGGGATTTGTCTGCTTAACCACCTGGGAGATCACTTAACGCTCACAGCCTAGAGTGGTGAGATTGCAGTCACCGAGCGAAGTGGCCACTCAGTCATCTTGCTTAACAACCACTTTGCTCAACAACCAAGATTCCAGTGCCAGTTGTGGTCATAACTCAAGGATTACCTGTTAGCTTCTTTTTCACAAGCATTAAAGATTCTCAGTTACTGGGGTACTTCAGAAGATCATTGCAGATTTCTTGATCAGGAAGGGCGTGCAAGGTATTGAAAGATACATTTCAGACCTGACCTGGAAAATCTTGTTACCTTGGAATTGGCTCTGCAATGTATCACAGAATTTTGTGCCATACTTTTGTGATTCTAAAGCCATTGCAGCAAGGATGGTTTTGCAAAATAATGAATCCACATATTTTGATTGTTTGGGTCTGTTTTAAAAAGATTAAGAAGATAAGACATGAAATTAAAATGATTTGATAGTTTGTATTTGAATGTATCTGATTGACACATTCACTGTGTATACATCTGCTAAGCTACAACACAATTTGCCTGGTTCGAGTTTAGTATCTCGCTAGAATTTAAGTATTATGGTTTTTACACTATTATTTGAACTTAATGTGTGCAAGCCTAACAGCATTTATTCAATAAACTATGGTTAAGCAAGCCAGCACTTCATGAATCTGGTCATTATTTGCCCATGCTGAATTGCTCCCATGATTATTGAATATATATCTTAGAAGGAAATAGGAGCCAGCAGTCCAAACCAAATATGAGCCTTGGTGGTGCAGGCTGTTAAACACCTAGCACTTAGCTCCAGCTGCCTGCAATTACTGCAGGCTTGAATCCCACCAGGCTCAAGGTTGACTCAGCCTTCCATCCTCCCGGGGTAGGTAAATTGAGGACCCAAGATTGTTGGGGGCAATAAGCTGACTTTGTAAAATGCCTGAGCCAAAAGCTAGTAATAAGCAGGCATATACAATGGAATGAAGGCTATTGCTGAGCACATTGGGTTATGCTCCAAAGATTGTATGTCGCCCTGAGTCTCCGGAGAAGAGCTGCATATAAATGTGAATTAAAAAAACAACAACACCTATTGAATAATAATTTAGCAGAGTGTGTGTGTGTGTGTGTGTGTGTGTGTTACATGACAAACTTTGTTGTAATTTTACTGTTCTTTTTTTTGTAGGTGACATAAAAGAAATAGAGGTCCAGGATAAGCCAGCTTTGAAAGTTTTTAAAAACATTACTGTGGTCCAAGAACCAGGCATGGTGGTGCTTGAGGTAAGGACAGTTTGGCGGTTTTCTTACAGTATCTTGTAAATTGCTTTGACAGAGAATGAAACTATCTTATCATATATAAAGCAGAATGGCAGTGACTTTGATTATCTGGCTGTTGTTCAATTTCTACCGTCAGTCATATCATGATGCTTGTAGTTTACAAAGCAGTAAAGCAACAGTCCAGCACCAATATATTATTAGCATAGAATTGACAAAATCAATCTGTTATATCTAATCTTACACTCTATGGCATAACTTCCCATTTCATTCCTAGCTTTGTTCGGTCTATGCTCGGCTGCAGCAGCAAACTTACCATTTTTTCAATTGCCATCTTTTAAAAATAAATCCCATAAATAGATTGCAATACTTAACTGGGGCAACAATGACAGTCTATGCTGCCAATTAAATAACTTTTAAAATATTAGTAATTAATATTTAATTATTTATTTAATTAATAAAGGTTGACTCAGCCTTCCATCCTCTCGGGGTAGGTAAATTGAGGACCCAAGATTGTTGGGGGCAATAAGCTGACTTTGTAAAAATGCCGCTTAGTAATAAGCAGGCATATACAATGGAATGAAGGCTATTGCTGAGCACACTAGGTTGTATCCCAGAAGATTGTAAGCCGCCCTGAGTCTTCGGAGAAAGGCAGCATATAAATGTAATTTTAAAAAATAAATAAATAAATAAATAATTTAATTTAATTTAATTTAATTTAATTTAATTAACCCCAGTGGACAAATCTTCCTTGTTTTTCTAAAGGTCAGAAGATGGAGCTGTCTTGTTTGATTAAAATAATCTTTGTTTACTTTTCTTTTTCTTCAGTGGATAGCAAATCCTGCCAATGATATGTATGCAGATACTGTAACAACAGTGATTCTAGAAATTCAGTCAAATCCCAAAGTTCATAAAGGTATTCATTATTTTTATTTGATTAAGAGGTATAGACCAAAAATGCATGTGTTGTTCTGAAAGGATGCAAGGCAATTTCATAGCCTAAGGGGCAGTACTTCTCTTATTCCAGTAACATGACCTACTATGCACAATTTAAAATTAATGTAATTGAGACTAAAATAGATTATTCCCTATATAAATGAAGGAGATGGAGTTAACAGCTTATTTCAATATTAGTTAACCATATTAGCTCAGCTGCAATTAATTATATTTAGGAATAGATCTCTTTAATACAGTTTCCTTCATGTTAAACTCAGTTCCCAGTTGCTTCTTTCATATATCCTTGTAATTTTCTTGACAGCAGTTATGAAAGTAGTTTGCTCCACAGGTTTCATGGAGTTTTTTGCCTGTCTCTCTAGCCTACATTCCTAATTGCTTGCAAGTCTCCCATTCAACAAAGAATAAACTGTTGATTTGGCTGACTTTGGATTTAATAGACAAAATCTTCTGTGTCTGGATTTCAGGCAATAATAGACTGCTCAAGGTTTTAATCCCACAAAATCTGATGAATGTGTCTAGATGTTTTCCCCTGGAAATAGTGCTCCTTATTATCAATAAAATTGGTTTGTTTGTGTACAAGTATGTTTCAGGGCTCAAAAAATCCATTTCAGTCTTTTAACAGGCACTTGGATTTAATAGTCATCTCTTCCTCCTTACAGGTCAGTTAAATCAAGGGTTCATTGTATCTCTTTAGCTTATCAGATATAAGAAATTATTATGTTTGTCTACAACTGACAATCTGCTTCCCCCCCCCAGAATTATCTGATTCAAGCACAATTTAACTTACTCAATTTTGTAATGAAAATCATTTCTACTTCAAGAAACATTTGTGTGTGCCCACATCTTTCTTCTTACGTGAAAGTGGACTGTGCACATTTTTCAGGAGTTTGGTTGGAAGTTACTCTTTTGCCCACAAACCACTGCACTTGGGGAAAATGCATAATTAGCAATTAAATTGCAGTACTCTCGATTTATGTTTTTCAGCGATGATGCGCAAAATTCCAAAAAAAGAAGAAATAGAAGATTATCACAAGAAAATGGAAATTATGCTTCAGTAAGTTATGATGGCGCATTTAACCAAAGAATCCTAGACTGCTTACAGTAACACACAGAATTATTCTCAATAAATGTTCCATTGAACTGAATGGACTTTATTTTAGTGTTAGTTTCCTTGGACAGACTCTATTCTAAATGTAAAACAGCAGCCAGCAAATGTATATATTTCTAACATTTAGCCTTTCATTTGTAGGGACATATTTGGAGAAGACTGTGTAAGTTCAAAGAAGGATAATGTGCTTAGCATCACTGTGGATGGAAAAACAGCAAATCTCTCATTGGATACAAGGGTAAATATAGCTAAATATTATAATTAGAGCATTTCAATATTTAGTAGTCATTTTGGAGAGTTAGAAATTTGCCAGAAATTACTATGAAATCAGGTAAAATAGTAAAGAATGTTGTAAACTAGGGGTGTCCAGATCTAAACACCCTGCAGGCCACAACCAGCCACAACCCTTGAATTTGACATCCCTGTGGTAAACTAACTGTAAAAGTGTCAAAAATCTCCACTTAAAGCTTTAAGAAAAACCAATCCTTTAAAAAACAACAACTAAAAGTTAGGACAAAAATAGGAAAAAATGTTGGTCAATTGAATACATTGAAGATTTTTAATAGTTGATATTTCACCACAAGCACTTGGAATGTGTTTCAGTCTAATAGAAATATTTTTGTTACTGAATGTTACAGCAACCTACTATGCCAAAATATATTGAGTTCTTAAGAGCCGAAAGATTACAAGATATCAGTTATTCAGTTCAGCATCTGCATTGTTATTTCTGCATTCCTTGTCTCATAAACAATATTTTTAGATAGCTTACATTAAAGGATTCTGAAGGCATCTGTAAGCATTTGGAGTAAGCTAAGACCTGCCCTGCTCAGTGTATCTGCTTCCTGGGTTTTCACAGTTCACCTGCATACACAGAAACACGCCAGACAAGACTTCTGCTGCAAAAAAAAATTGTATACATTTGCTAGGGAAAGTAAAAAATATTCTCTAAGCAAAAATATGTTTTGTGATCAATGACTATGTTGTCAATTGTCTGTTTGATCCAAATGGCTTATGCTACCCGTGAGAGCACTGTCTTAAATTCTTTGTTTGCCATAATATTCTAAACCATTCTACCCCCTTCTAGCTCATGGACATGTTTTACTTTTTCCAGAATGATGTGTTGGCGAAATACATATCCGCAGCTCTCAAAAAGTCATAAGCCCATGTTGCGAACACTCAGAATCCCTTCCTCAACATGTAGTTTCTTTTTTGAATTACATCTTTTGCACTGTCACCATACAGAATATTTTTCCAATGCTAGAGATCAGGGAATGCATCCAGGGCTGCCATGGTGCCAGTGGGCCTTGCGTTCCCAAACAGTTATAGGCCTGCAGCCCTGTGGAATTTACATATGAAGGCCACTTAAGGTTGCTTCTGTTTTGCTCTCTTTTAGACTGTTGATCATGAACCAGGATGCGAAGATGATGATGAAACTCTTCGGGAAATGGTTGAACTGGCTGCACAGAGACTTTATGATGCTATCACTCCTATACAATAAACGAATAGATTTTGTATATATCAGGATTGTCTAAAGAGTTTACACTTTTTAAAAATTTTCTTTTCTTAAAATAATTTTGCCCCCAGATGGGCAGACCAAAATAACTGCTGTTTGTGTCTACAATTAAAAAAATGTATTATAGAAAAAGTTCATTTCTCCTGGTTCATTGTTTATGAATGCCTAAAATACATAAACTGAGATTTTAAAAGGTTGGCAATTTTTTTTTAAATGCTTCAGTGTATTTTTGTTACAAGCAATAGCAATAACAATAGCACTTAGACTTAGGTACCACTTCACAGTGCTTTACAGCCCTCTCTAAGCAGTTCACAAAGTCAACCTATTGCCCCCAACAATCTGGGTCCTCATTTTACCCACCTCAGAAGGATGGAAGGCTGAGTCCACCTTGAGCCTGGTGGGATTTGAACTGCCAAATTGTAGGTAGCAGGCAGTCAGCAGAAGTAGCCTGCAGTACTGCACTCTTTAACTACTGCACAACCTTGGCTCTTCCATTATTTATTTATTTATTAGATTAGATTTATATCCCGCCTCACTTCCCCCAAAGGGGAACTCAGGCGGCGTACAAAAGGATAAAAACAATTTCTGTACAATATAAAAACAAGAAGCTCATTCATACCAATCCAAAACATACATGGGGGGAAATCAAAGTCTCAAGATCTCAATACCATGCCCGCCAACAAAGCCAGGTCTTAACGGCTTTGCAGAAGGCAAGTAGATTTAGACTCATATGAACAGAAGAATCAGAATGTTTTGCACTTATTATCTTAACCTGACATTGCATATACACCAGAATCCACAGAAGTTGCAGTACAGATAGTTCAGAAGTTGCAAGTAGTTGTTTAATGACTGCAGTCACAGCAGCCACATTGTGAAATGCTGAAGCTCGGAGTCTTTTAGAATGCTGGCTTCACTAGCAATTTCCTCTCTGGAGGAGAAAACACTGGCAAAAACCATTGTTATCAATATAGTTTGGAAGGGCCCTTCTCCAAATCCAATTATTTTAATAAGGGCCTTCTGAACTATTGTGAAAATGATGCCTTGTGCAGGTAGGCCTCAACTTAACAACAGTTCATTTAGTGACCATTCGAAGTTACAACAGCACTGACAAAACTGACATAGCCGTTTTTCACTTATGACTGTTGCAGCATCCTCTTGGTCACGTGATCAAAATTCAGATGCTTGGCAACTGGTTCATATTTATGACGTCTATAGTGTCCCGGGGTCACGTGAATTACCTTTTGCGACCTCCTCACAAGCAAAGTCAGTGAGGAAGCCAGATTCACTTCACAACCGTGGCAAGAAAGGTCGTTAAAATGGGGCAAAATTAACTGTCTCACTTAGCCACAGACATTTGAGGCTGAATTGTGGTTGTAAGTCAAGGACTACCTGTACAGGATTGTGACCGAAAGAAAAGCAGACCAGGTTGTGGAGCAGAGAGAGTCTTTACATGCCAATGGGCCTAGCTGGCTGATGCCTCCTCACATTTTTTTGTGTACTGATAGGCCTCCCAGTGCCTCCCCTACCCTCAGGCACCCACATAGAATCACTCAATGACTGCAGTGGGGAGACCTTGGATTGTAATTGTTGAGTGAAGTGGTCATGTGGGTGCCTCGCTTAATGACCACAATAATTTCTGACCAAAGTTACAGCCTCAAATCAAGGACTACCTATACTAGTACTAGAATTGAATAAGAATGTTAGTTATGTCCTGGAACCTCTGTGCAGGCATGGATATACAATCATATAAGTATTGTATCTTAGGTTGATTTGCAGTAATATGTAAAATCTCAGTGAACGCAAATGCAGACTGATACTCTAGAGAATATAATTTGCACTTGTATTTAGAGTTGAGAAAACTAAGGGTTCTGTAGGTCTGCCTTCGGGGTCTGGCAGTAAGGTGTCAGAAAACAGTCCTTAGATATGCCAGGCCACATGGGCATCAGCACAAGTGAGGGTCAAAAAAAGGAAAAGTGACTTCTAGGTGAGGAATGGAGAGCTAACACATCTCTGGATAAACAAAGATGGCACCATCCTTTTTATATACTTGTGCCCCCCACCCCCTGCATAGATATCCCTGCCAGGCCTCTAAAAGCCCTTGGTTATGGAAAGAAGCTTCATGGTCAGCTCTTTCTTTTGAAATTGCTACATTGCATTAAGTCTGTATTTTCTACTTAAATGGTTCCAGTTTCTAATGAGAATGCGGTTCCATCTCAAATAGAAGGAAGCCAATCTTCTAAAAATGCTGCATACCGGTAGCTATATCAAGCTGGATGTACACAGAAATACATAGTTTTGAAGACTATACCAAGCAATTTATTGAATATTTGACACAAATACCGTATAGGAAAAGTCCAGACATCCCCCCCATTCATTATTAAATGCCTATTTTTACAGGAGGAAGAAGAGACTTCTCAGTTGAGACAACTTGTTCAGATGGCAAGATTTTATTTATTATCGTTGTTGTTATCAGGGCTAAGTTAAGCTCTGTGTCTCTACAATGCTCTCTTAGATTTAATTGGTTTCGGTATTTTCCTTTTTAAAACAAATTTTCTTTATTAAATATTACAATAAGGTAAAAATAACATAAATGTATGGTTAACAAAGTCACAGAGAGCAAAAGCAAAACAAAAAAAAATCTACCATAGATTCTTCTGATGCCATAACCACATTCATGTCATTCAGTAACATCAAGTTTTTGCTCTAATGTAATAACAAGTATCTTCTATTTTAAACTTGTAGTTTTCTTCTGATGGAATTGTTCTTTTCTCCATTTTGCACACATGAAGATTAGCAGCATCTTAAACCCCAAATGCAACTATGCGTGCATTATCTTCAATTGCCCACACACTAGCCTCATGTTAACTGAATTTGGGGTCACATTAAACATGACCTGGTATCAATTTACAACTTGCACTAAATCAAATATTATACTATTTGAACTTGCACTAATTGTGACCTGCCTGTATACAATAACATAAAAGGCTCATCCATAGCATGATTGATTATTATTACCAGTAGAGAATATCACATCAATTTATTTTAGAAACTGGGAGGTCCTATTACATATCTGACATAGATAAGCCTCAGGACTGGCACTTATTTTCCAATGAACATTGCAACAAGAGAATTATGGAAACAAGAGAAAACAGACTGCTGAATTTGAAAATATTTGTTATATTTGGTAAGAAATACTGAATATTTGTTGAATACAATTCATAATTCATTAGTAAAAATGATTGAGGGCATGAGTTAAGTGTGAATACAGTTATAAAAATTGAACAATGGGAATTGCAGAGGAAAATTAAATTTACTTCAAACATACTTTGAGTTGGTACAAAGTGTTTTATCTTTGATCAGAACTTCAATCTTGATTGCTAAAATGACTAATTCTTTTTCCACAAAATGCTGGAAATATAATGAAGAGATTATATCGCATTAAACTTCACTAAACCATACACTGGCACCTGGCCCTACTTCCCAAGAAAACGGTTTCATTGCCCTTGTGAACCCTGGGTGTGGTGTAGTCAGTCTAGGCAAGAAGCAAGGGATCCCTGGTGCTCTCTGAGGTTGGTTGTTTTCTTGCAGGAATTTCATTACCCCAAATAGGTAACATTATCAGTGCTAGACAGAAGCAAGGGCCCTCCATAGGACCCATTGTACAGGTAGACCTCAATTTATGACCACAATTGAGACCAAAATGTTTGTTACTAAGTGTGACAGTTATTGAGTTTTGCCCCATTTTACAACATTTCTTGCCACGGTTGTTAAGTGAACCACTGCAGCTGTGGCATTAGTAATGTGTTTGTTAAGTGAATCTTGATTTTCCCATTGACTTTGCTTGTCAGGCCACAACAGGTGATCAAAACTCCAGGACATTGCAACCGTCATAAATATCAGTCAGTTGCCAAGTGTTTGAATTCTGATCATGGGGATGCTGAACAGTCCTAAGTGTGAAAAATGGTTGCCAATCTCTTTTTTCAATGCTGTTGTCATTTCAGCCACTAAAAGAGCTGTTGTAAGTGCGAGGACTACCTATACTGATTCTCTTCTGCAAATTCTTCCCCTCCCTCAACAGAGGGGAAGCAATAAGACACGACCTATCTCAAGCTTATAACGCAGTCCGTGCAGCAGTTCCAAGACAACTTCACAATCAATTGCACCCTGATTAAGGGGATCATGAGGGCATAGATAAACCCCCAATGCCTCCATAACTCTCAGAGAGAGTGTTAATGACCAGATGACTGCAAAGAAATACAATCCTTCCATCCCCCACTCCCACCATCCTATCAGAACCTATCCTTCCATTCCCCCCCATTCTCAACTGTCAGTATTTATCCTTCCATCCCCCTCCCCCACATTCTCAACTGTCAGTATTTATCCTTCCACACACATACCCTCCCTCCAGTCTCAACTGTCAGCACCTATCCTTCCATTCTCCTGCCATCAGAATTGATGAATCTTCTTGGATGAGAAGTGAAACGTTTTCTTCTTCTTCCTCAAGGTAAAACAGTCCAGTTGCCCTTTGAAGAAAAAAAGCAACTTTGAGACAACTATGACCTGAATGACCAAGAATATCCACAGACATTTGGCCATACACTCTGGGATGAATTGAATGTCCTTCGAATTGTGCAGGAGTATGAACGGATTTCCAGAAAACTTGCAGACTACAGGAACCATTTGCACTTCAATTTGAGATGCAGACAAAACAGGCTCAATTCCATCAGCCTGCGCCGGTGTTCAACAGTGAAAGGACACAAGACAGAAAACCTCCTACAGAAAGCACAGCCCCAACTTCTCAGCGAAAGAATAAGACAAATTAATTTTACAACTGAGGTTTTGAAAGACAATGGAACACAAACTTCAAGAGCTGAACTAACTTCTTTCAACAGAAGTAGTGGCGGAGATCACAGAATTTAGGAAGAAGGCACAACTCTAGCACAACATAACAAGGACAAAGACAGAAAGGCAAATGTTCCACCCTACAGTTTAGACAAGAAAAAGAATGCAAAACAGAAGACTCAATCGAGATGAGAGAGGACAGTGACATGTCTTAGAGAACTGGCCAACAAAATCTGTCTGACAGAGAGCTTACTCAAACAAAAAATAATGTTTTATCAAGGACTGAATTTTGCAGTAACACCAGAAGCGCTACCAAATGTCGATCTCCTCACAGAGTCAGCCATCAAGAACAATAAATGGGCAGAACCAGGGGCAGGACAATTATGAAGGTATCTGACAATCCTGGTCAATGCAAAAACACCCCTTTCCAACCTCACAATTAAAAAATGGAGAGCAGTAACATTCCTAGGAAGAGACCAAAACATCAGCCGATAAAGGAAGATGCAGAGTTATCCTGAACACAGATAACTGATAACAGATAATCAGAGTTGGAAGGGACCTTGTAAGTCAACTAGTCCAACCCCCACCCAAGCAGGACACCCTACACCATTTCTGACAAATGGCAGTCCAATCTCTTCTTGAAAGTCTCAAGTGATGGCGCTCCCACAACTTCCGAGGGCAAGGTGTTCCATTGGTTGATTGTTCTCACTGTCAGAAAGTTTCTCCTTATTTCCAGGTTAAATCTCTCCTTGTTCAGTTTCCATCCATTATTCCTTGTCTGACTTTCAGGTGCTTTAGAAAATAGCTTGACCCCTTTCTCTCTGTGGCAGACCCTCAGATACTGGAAGACTGCTATCATGTCTCCCCTGGTCCTTCTCTTTACTAGACTAGCCAAGCCCTGGGAGAGAAATAGACACTACAATGCCAGGATACTTTCCTGAAGGACAGCTACATGTGAGACTCTGAAGAAAGATCCTTCCAGCAGTTATAAGAAAAAGGTCATCCATTTTCTTCAACAATTACTGAAGGACAATGCCATTGACAAGTCCTGGGAAAGCTACTCCATGCATATATGGACTTCCCAAAATCCACAAAGAGGGAACTCCACTCAGACCAATTGTCAGCAGCAACAACTCTGTTACCTATAACACTGCAAAATATTTAACCACCCTACTAGTTTTTCTGGTTGGCAACACCACCCATCACATCAACAATTCACAGGACTTTGTCGGCAAGGTTTGGAAACTAAAAGTGGACCTGGATGAAACTATGGCTTCTTATGATGTGACTTCACTCTTGATCTACATTCCAACAATTGAAGCTGTCATGATAATGAGGAAACATCTGCTACAAGACAGCAGATAACCCTCCCACCATCCCATCAGAACCTATTCTTCCATCCCCCGACCATCACAACTGATAAAGCTTCTTCAATGAGGAGTGAAATGTTTTCTTCTTGTTCCTTAAGGAAAAACAATCAGTTGCCTTTTCAAAAAGCATCTTTGTGATGATGACCTGGATGACTAAGAATCTCCACAGACCTTCTGCCTCTGGCCTATACCTCTGAAGCAATACAAAACACACACAGGCAGCCCAGTCTTCAAAAGAGGTGTCATGAGAAGTTTGGCCTTGCAGTCATTCTAAGTCAGGGGTGTCAAAACTTGATTTCATTGAGGGCCACATCAGGACTGTGTTTGACCTCAGGGGTCAGGGTGGGCATGGCCAGGGTAAGTGTGGCCAGGGAGGTCGTGGCCAGCTTGTGTCACACACAGCCTCTGGGAGTTCCATTTTCAGTGGCAGAGGCCCCATGGGCCAGTCCTTTGCAGTTCCCAGGGCAGCCCCTCAGGCCAGATCTAGGTACCTTGAGTACTTAGGTACTTAAGTATTGAATTTATTTTTTGGCTTTTTATTACATTTTATATATATAATGTATTGCTTGTCTGGGCCAGCTGTTTAATACCTCATTCTCTTTAGAAACTGGAACCATTTGAAGTTCAGACCTAATGCAATGTAGCAATTTAAAAAGAAGAGTTGACCATGAAGCTTCTGTCCATGGGAGGAGGCATAACCAAAGGGCATTTAGAGGCCTGGCAGGGGTATCTATAGGATGGGGGGGCACAAGTGTATAAAAAGGATGACGCCATCTTTGTTTATCCAGAGATGTATTAGCTTGCCATTCCTCACCTGGAAGTCACCTTTTCCTTTTTTTGACCCTCACCTGTGCTGATGCCCCTTAAGTACTTAAGTTCCTTTCTGGCCTTGAGTTTGACATCCCTGTTCTAAGTACTCTCCCAATCCTATTTGTTTGTAAATAACTACACTGCTGCTGAAAGTTACATTAGAAACATGCTTGAGCAGAAAGGACAGTAATAGTAAAGGAGAAATTGTAGCTCAGGGTTGAAATGAGGGGTCGTTGGTGGTGCTCTCTGAGCTTGGTTGTTTTCTTGCAGATCTTTTGTTGCCCAAACTAAGTAAAATCATCAGTCCTAGTAAGCAGTGGAGTTTGCTCTCAGTTTATATTTTGGTGGCCTGCCCTGTCAGTGTTAGTGGGAGTGATCTTGGAAATTGTTTGGTTGGGCTGTTTACTGCTAGCTTGCTTGGCAATTCCTTGATTGGGACATTGTTTACTTCTTTTAAAAAACAACAACAGTTTTTTATTAGTTTATAATATAGCATACAACGAAAATACAAAAATAAATAGTAGGGAAAATAGAGAAGGGAAAAGGGAGGGAAAGAAAAAAGGAAAAAGAAAAAAAAAGGCACTGACTTCCAATTCACTTTGGTGCAGTAGAATAAGGCATTAACATCAAATCTCAACTTTTTACTTTTACGTAATAGTATAAACTAGCCATTTCTATAACAACAAATCTATCTAAACTATAAAACCCAAAATCAAAGTTTCATTTTTTTTCCACCTCAAGCACAAAGTCCAGAAGCAGTTTCCAAGTAGAAATAGGTTGTGTTTTTTCCTTTGATCAAAACAGTCAATTTAGCCATCTCTGCTAACTCCATCAATGTTTGCAGCCATTCATCCATTGTAGGGATTGAGGTGAGCTTCCATTTCTGTGTGTGAAGTAGTCTTGCTGCCTTCAAGCATTGTTTACTTCTGGATTGATTGTCTGATATTAATCTTAGTGTTAATCTATGCTCATCTGAGTGTTGATTGCTGATGGGGAGGTGTTTTTGTCTTTTTGTTCCCTTTTTGGCTTGTTGAATATCTCTTTTACACAATACATAGAGCTTGTTCATGTTTATTTTGATGGCAATTTGTCAGAGTGCAGGGTGCAGCCTGCTTCTAATGTTTTTGGACTTGCTTCGGTCTAAGACGATCAATAATATAAACACATAAAGGCAACCTTTTTTCTGCCCAATAAGGCTATGTCTTTAAAAATGTGTAACACAGTCAACACAGTCAGATTGTTTATCAGAGGTTCCAGCAAAATCTGAAAAGAGTTAAACAAATATTTTAGAAGAGTATTATCTGGATATGTCATTGTTTTTATGCTATGTCACATTAAGAAAAAAGTAGCATTTTATTAACATTGCATTCACCTATAATTTTACAACTGTTTATTTTGCTATGCAAAATATTATTGTATCGAATAATACAAAAGAATACTGGATTTCTATAAGAATCATTTTTGATGCATTCAAAGAAAGCATGCTGCTAAAAGGTTCTAAAATTCTAGTAAGGGAGGATGAAGAGACGACATTCCCAGTTGTGACTTTCCAAAGTAGAGAGTCATCAATTGAAACATGTCTACTTCTCTCCCAGAAACGGAAGGGCAAATCTTACTGTCATCGTCATCCAGTTTTCTTTTTTTGTTGAGGCATACGGAGTCAATTTTTTACCCATTTTTTGCATATATTTCTCCACAGCCTCTTGAAGTTTTTTCTGTTTTTTCGTTTCCTTTGCTACTTCTTCTAAAGGGAAATTGATCAAAATTTAACTTTGAATGCATGGTATAATTTTACTTACTGAGGTTGTTCTAATTTCTTGCTACCGTGTAAGATACTTATGATTTTCAGTTCACCTATTTCTTTGAGGAACCTCTGGATTTCCTCTTTTAGTTTTTTACACTCCTCGTCTCCTTTTGTTGCGCCTTGACTTTGTCTAAATTTCTTCTTCAAGAATTTGTTTTCCTTTGCAAGACTTGCAACTTTGCTGGCTAAGAATTTGTTCTCCTCTTCCAACTAAAAGGCAAGAAGCATTCATCAAACATGGGATACAAATAAACAGACAAAAAGAGAAGCTTTAAACAGGATTATAAGGGAAATGTATTACTTACCTCTCTTATTATGGCATTTTTCTTAGCCATCTTCTCCTGGTGTTTTTTGTTGAGTTCTTTCATCTCCACTTGTTCTGTATGATAATGGAAAAATGCTTGTGCTATTACACAACATTCATTTAAGACATATTAAGCTACCAACGACCCAGCAATTTAAGACTGGCCATTACAAATGGCAGGGTCTATTTAAAATGCAATGTCAGGATGTGTTATTAGTGCAGGAAAACAGATCTGTTTGCATCTGTTTCCCTTTAACTTAAAGGAAGGTCAGAGACTCCCAAAGACAGTAGTTATGAAGGAAGGGATGCAGGTGCAGAGGAAGGACTGCCCTTCTATCCTCATTCCTCCTACAGATACCCACACAAACAATATGTTGGGTTGCTCATCTTTGTCTCTTTGATGTTTCTTGTATTTTTGGAGACAGTACTGCAAAAAAAAAAAGACTTTGAACATTGAAGGCAAACCAACTGAAGGCAAACCAGTTTATCCTAGTTTTCAAAATAATGTACATACTGTATGCCTTTCCAAACCAAAATGTTGGTATTTGTAATTGGGACAAAGTATGGTGAATTTTGATTTTTAGCAGCAATCCTTAAACAGGCTGATTACAAATGAAGCTGTTGAGAATAATTATTTTGCCCTATTTGTAAAAATCTGCCAGGAATAAAAATTTAATCCTCTAGCTCTACTTAAAAAAACCAGTATTAATCTTGCATATAATCCTTCTAAGAAACTATATTTTCTCTCAAAACTGGAATATGGAAAGAACTATATTAAAATTTGATTTGAATTCTTAATAGACGTTAATCTCTGGAAACATTGCTGCTTTGAAATAGTCATAGTTTTGTTTGTGCAGAGGGGACTGTGTCTTTTTGTGCACAACAATGATGTAAACAAATGGGTTGTTTCAACTGCCCATCTCCCCCGCCCCCAGAGAGACTATAGGAGCTCTGCAAATGAAATATTCAAAACAAAAGCCCCACGTGCAAAATTTAACAGAGGCAAGCAATGTTAAAAATGAATTAATTCGCTATTAACTAAATTCCTGGAAATATTTCTGCCTAGAAATAATCATAGTTTTATTTGTGCAGAGGGAACTGTATCTTTTTGTGCACAACGATGATGTAAAGAAATGGGTTGTTTGCCATGGGAGCAGGTGTATGGTGGAGGGGATGCTATCCCCTCCACCATATTGTAACCTCCTGTCAGAGCCAAAAACAGTAGGAAATGGGGGGGACTCTCTTCCCTCCCCCACTACTTTGGGCCATCCACCTGAAGAATTGAAAAAGGGGTGAAGGACGCACTGGACCTTCTCCAGTGCTAAACAAGATATGAGATAGTGAAGCAACAATGTTCACTAACTGATGTCTGTTGGGTGTTTCATCCCTGTGACCTTTAACCACAACTAATAGCCAACGCAGTTTAGTGTATCATGAGAATAGAACACACCCTATTTATTTGTTTACTTATTAAAGAACTGCCCATCTCTTTCCCAGAGAGACCAGAGGAGCTCTACAAATGAAATATTAAAAACATGAGCCCCATGTATAAAATTTAATAGTGGCAAGCAATGTTAAAAATTAATTAGGAAGAGGGATTTAAGGGCTCCAGCCAGCCCCACAACTGTGTGCTTTTCTGTGCATCCCAAGCAAGGCCACAGAGACGTGTTTCCCAGCCTTTCTGGAAGGCTGTCCTGTGGATGTGTTTAAATTGAAGATATTAACATAATTCACCAAGAAAGAGCCTGAAAGAAGCAGTACAAATATTTTTAAAACATTCAGGTACAAAAATTATTCTAATTTTTTTTTGCCTGTTCCAAGATTCCTTTGATTCCTCTTTTATTTCATCATCATCATTATTATTTATTCATGTGATGTTACCTTTCAAGTTACCGCTTTGAATCCTAAATCCTAGAGTCAGACATGCAAGTTGACAAGTAAACAAATAAATAAAACAGATCTCTTACCTCAAAGAGGGCTTTCCCAGCATAATACAAGAATGTCTCCATGATGAATTCAATATCTAAACTCAACAAAGATATTCAATATGATAAAGAAATAAACAAATAGTATGTGTAAACTAAACTGAACTAAGTAAATAAGTGTGATATTGAATAAGATAAATTAACAAATAACCAAACAAATAAATAGTGTAAACTAAACCTAAGCCATATAAATGCAGTTAAATAAAAAATAAAACCAAAACCAAATCTAAACTGCTAGTCCTCTATGAGCATGGAGTACACTCAGCACACAGAGAAAAAACTCTGAGGGAATATGGCTTTTATTCAGCCCATCAAAAAGTTTTATTTACCTCTCCTTCGTGAGCTCATCTACCTCCCAGCCCTATGATGAAGCATGACCTCAGAAAGAAAAAGCAAAGCCATCTGATTGACTGAATGAATACTACTCAGAGTTTTATCTATTTTCCAATATTGGGGGAAACATTAAGTACAAAATCCTTTTGATCCAGTTGGTGGAATCAGAGGATGAGCTTAACAAGAAAAATACCATAGAAAAATATAGTGCCACTGAAGAAAGCAGGGAGATCTCTGGAGAAATCTGCACAATTTAGGCTGACTGAGCAGAATTGGAGAGAGATCTGTGTTTGGCAGAGTAAATTACAGTATGGCTCTTGCTCCACCACACTGTACTTGCCCGTTTCTCTTGAAAGAACTTGAGGAAGGCAACAAATCTACATTTGGAGGGTCTAAGGCATGTACCTTCTCAATTGTGATGCCCTCAGTACAGAATATTCTTCCCTCATCCCTTTTGATGTTTGAAAAAGCCCTTAAGGACAGGTTGGGTAATCCGGACTGAGTCTGATGGCACGTGCACCTGAAGGAGCAATGGGGGGGGGTAGTTTGGGCAGCAGAGGGTTTTCCCAGAAAGAGATATAATAGAAGATTGTAAAAGATTGAACTTAATTGGATTTCCCTGTGTCCTTTCTGGGTTTCGGCCTGATACTGGGGTTTCTTTGGAGCCAAAGGCCTATCTAGATGGCTCCATTATGGGCAGGGTGGGCACTTTTATTTCTTCAACTATGAGATTTCCAGTTTTTATGGTATTTATAATTAGGTCTTTTACAGTATATATCTGTATTTGTTATTTTTATATATTTTTTTAAATCTTTTGTGCATTGCCTAGAGTGACTTTGGGCGAGATAGACAGCTATATACATTTGTTAAATAAGTAAATAGGTAAATAAATATAGTTTATATTACTTGAATCCCCATAGAAGTTAGGAGGTTTTCCTTTCTTTTTCCCTTTCCACTCCATTCTTTTTTTTTATCTCATTATAGTATATTGTAAGCCTGAGCCCTGCTTTTTGGTTTGATTTTGTTTTTGTTTATTTTTGCTGTTGACCTTGAATAGCTGGGGAACTGTTACTCTGAATATTAAGTCTGCTACTTATCAACTGGTCCCACCCGGTCATGATGGCAATAGATGACTATACAGAGTTCAAAGTTGAGTAGTGGAGTCCTTGGTGCTCTTTGAACTTGGTTATCTGCCAGAGACGGAACTTCTTCCTTGGTAGAAGGGAGTGGGGTTTGCTCAGTGGTGGGATTGAAATAATTTAACAACTGGTTCTCTGCCCTGATGACTGTTTTAAGTATAAAAAATGATATACCGAAAGGTAGTTTATTATTTCATGCATTTAATACTTAAATAATAACAATAAAAGAGGTACACAAAACTAGATTGTTATAAGAAAGTTTTAAAATATTAATGAAAAAATATTAAATAATACCTGTCAAAAAATAATAAAACTGCTATGTAAGGTATTTCCGTATTGCTTCTTGATTGGTGACCTCACTTGCAATTTTCTTCTCTTTTATCCGAACATCATTTGGCTGTGTGATTTATCCTTAACCACCTTTTCACTGCAGGAGTAGGATCCCCATTCCTTTAGAGGTAGGCCGATTAGAATAATAGTCATTGTGTTTAATATATTAGAAACAATTAGCTCCCAAAGGATCCATGGAATCACTTACTTCAGTTCACTTCATAAGCACTTCACTGCTTCTTGAGATATTGCTGTTGTTTCACATTAAAATATACAACAAAATAAAATGTCAGTGTGTTTAATACACTCTTATTATTCATTTTTAAATCAATAACTCCATTCATACAGCATTTTAAATAATGATTTAATACAACATACCTAAAATAAAGTCGTACAAGTTTGGAGTTCACGTGCCTGGAATATCAGTATCAACTGGAATATCAATTTGTGATTTCCATTGCCTACTTTTAAAGAAGCCAACATCAAATCTTAGTTTCTATAACTGTCTAGTTGAAATAAAATAAAATATGGATTAAAAATAACTCTAAGCCCTGCTTATGTCAAAAGGTGGAAGACACACAAGAACTTCATTCCACCCCCACCCCCCATAACATATGACAAGAAGTCTTAAGTCTTAGACATGAGAGTCTAAGGTCTTGCACAGCTTTTATACCATACAAGAGATTATGGTTTCATTAGATAGGCAGAAATCTGCCTTCAGGGTTCTTTGAAATTTTTTTAATTGCTATTTTTCACCAGTTTTCTCAGGAGAACTGGTGAAAAATATTAACTCAGGTAAGGATCATACAGTAAGAATTAATGAAGAAAGTGGCTATGAGCACACATTTAGCTCCAATATCAAAGTTAAGATCACCAAATATTTCACACAAAAAATCCTGGTCTTTTTTATTCCACCATAACATAAATGCAGATCAGAGGTATGGATTGTCATGATGTTCATCCTGGATCTACCTGAAATAATTAAAGATGTGACAATTTTTTGAACACTTATGATGAAAATACTGAACAATATGCGGTCAAAATTATTGCTTAAAAATTAGATGTGATGCATTTGGTCTCTTTCATATTTTTCAAACAAACCACAGAGCAATCTGCGTTAATATAAACAAAAGCAAGGGAAAATCTGCTGATTTTAAGTGTCAACAACAGAGGCACTAAAACTTCCTCAGATCCAGCCTTTTGACTAACAGCAGAACTCATATACCCAAAAGAATGGATGCATGGAAAACAAATCCCGACCGCAGAGAAACCACCCAGAAGCAATAAAACTAGCCCGGTGAACACACCCTGCCTTCTTCCCCAGGACTTTCAGTTCCTCCCTTCTCTGTTCGAGCGATCATGAGCGAATACTGTCAAGAATTCTGCCACTCCGCAGCCCCCAACTTCCCCATCAGCTGGTGAGAGGCCGCGAGCTAAAGGTGAACACGGGGATAGGAAGACATGTGCTGCCTGGGCTCTAAGCACCAAGACAAGGCGCCCAAGCCCCTGGGGACATCGATGACATCCACCTAGGTATGGTGCCACACGGCACTCACGGATGCTACCTCCGATGGTCAGTGCTTGTCCTTTATCAGCGGCTTGGCGAAACCATACCATATCTGAGCAGAATCGAGGAAAGCGACCAACTCCCTGTGTCCAGCTCTCAGGTCTTCAGTGAACACCCTAATCCACCAAGTTCACCTTTTGCTTTCTGCCCTGTAGTGTCCAAGCCCCCAAACCCAGGTTTCGCCGCAGATGTGAGAAAAGATCAGGAACAGGAGAAGGTCGAACAAAATAGTCTGGCCATTTTGAAGCCGGTTCACTGGACTGACCAAAAAATTAGTTACTGGTTCTATCAAACCCATGCGAACCAGCTGAATCCCACCACTGGTTTGCTTCTTGTTTACATACAGCAGCTTACCCTGCCAGTGTTGGTGGAGCTGTGGCTTTGTCTTGGCAGTTCCTGGATTAGGATAAGGTATGATACAAGTCCTCTTTTGATGTCATGGACCGGTGAAGAATTGTGGCACAGGTCATGATGTATAACCACATGACATCCCTGAAGTTAAGCAGCCCCCACAGACTGCTGCCAGTGGCCCAATGGAGATCAGTCTGGATGCTTTCCCTCAAAAGATATCACAATATAGACCTGGATTTTTCTTGTTGGGAATTAATGTGGGAAAATATGACAGATATAATATATTTAATAATCCATGTAATCACAGCTGCAAGATTAGTTTATGCCCAAAAATGGAAATGTAAAGAAACTGCAGGTGAAATAGAAATAATTTGGAAAATTTGGAACTGCGTAGAAATGGATAAATTGACACAAGAATTAAAAAATAAGGATGATTCTGATTATTACAAAATATGGGGAAAGTTTTATCACTGGTTGGAAACTAGGAAGGATCAAAAAATATAAAAAATGATTGTTTATGTATATATTATATACTATGTATATAAAATGTAAATATGTACTATTCTTTATATCAATTAGTGATATAAGACAACTAGGGGTGTCAGGATGATTATACCATGACCATTGTTTTTAAATGTCTTTTTCTTTTTTGTGTGTGTTCGTTCAATAAAAACTTATAAAAAAAAAAGACATCACCGAAGTCTTTCACGCCCAGTTGCAAATGTGCCTGCACAAAATCTCCCAGGCCTAATAAATATAATTCTCAGGCACCTGCTAGCTGTTGTTATCACAGGCAAGAGATGGTGGTGTCTATCAAGAGAGAAATTGCTGGCATTCCTGGGCTCTCAATTTTACCCCATGTTTCAGCCATATTTTACCAGGGGCCTTTGTGATTTACCTGTCCTTCACCTACACTCGAATATTGCCCTTTGGTCATAGCTGCTGCCGCCTCGTGATTCTGGCAGTCATCAGAAGCATGGTTATAGTTTGTGAAGAAAAGTGGGAGTGTAGGAGATACATAGCTCGGCACTTTGAAATATAATGTCATTATCATCAGTGGGACTCAGGTTGACCGATCAGACTATTTATCCCCTCTGCTTAAAATGGACATTTATAAATATATAGAATACATTTAATATCAAATATGTATTTCATGAAAACACTTGGGTGTCCATATTACTAGCTGTTACTAGCTGTATTCATATAAGCTGAGTCATGATGATGCCATTATTTAATTCATATAACACACTGAATCTTAATTACACGGCGTGGGTTTATGTAACAATCTAGACTTGAGGTTTATTAGCTACTTTCTAATCCAGGACAGCATCTAATGCAGGGGTGTCAAACTCAAGGCCCGCGGGCCAGATCCAGCCAACAATGTGGTCAGATCCAGCCCTCAAGGGCATCCTGGTCTACCCAATGTGAAGAGGAAAGGTCAGTCCAGCCTGGCTTTGGCCAGGTCTACCCAATGCAAAGAGGAAAGATTGGGCCAGTGTGGCTTTGGGCCAGTCTACCCAAAGCGAAGAAGAAAGATCAGGTCAGCCTGGCTTCCGCCCGGTCTACCCAATGCGAAGAAGAAACATGCCAGCAGTTTGGGGAGTGGCGTCAAACTAGCCATGCCCACCCAGTTGGCCATGCTGACCCCGTTGGCCACACCCACCCAATTGACCATGCCTGCCTGTTCCCCCGAGGTGAATCATCGCCCTGATGAGGCCCTCAGTGAAACCAAGTTTAACAGCCCTGATCTAATGCATGTTCACTGTGGTGAGACCGCACAATAAAAATGATACCCAACCAATACCAAATTAGGGAAGTCTGTATGATTAATGATAGCCTGAGCAGCTTTTTAAAATATAACTGAACGCAAAAACAAACACAAAACTATAAAAGGGAGAAAAAAAGTAAAAAAGAAACAAAAATATACAAGATGCACACTTACAGACATACGTATTTCAATACATTGATGCCATAAGTCACAGCATACATCCGTAGGTGATCTATAATAAATTCAATGAATGGTTTGTAGTCATATGTTTGTCTTTCTGCTGCTGAACAATAAGTCTTTTGACTCCATTTTCTTTGTGCCGAAGGCTGTAATCCAACATCTCTTGACTTTTTTAAAAAAATCTATTATTGGCTAAGACATACAAACAAAGCAAAAAGAAAAATAATAATTGTATTTTGGTATTTAAAGAGTTTCTAAAAAAAATAAAATTCACAAGGAATTTTTGAAAATAACGGAAAGAGAGTCCCGCGGGCTCCTTTCCCTAGCCTGAGCAAAAGACCAAAGCTGGAAGAGGGAATTTCTGCTTTGCCCTGAAAAGAAATATCTTCTGCTTGGCTCCTGAGCGGCACATTTGCTCCCTTCACTTTTTGCCTGCAGAACTGGGCCTTCATGGCAGGAGGAGAGAGATGGCTGGCACGGAGAGAATGGGGGCAGTGACGTGGGGGGGGGGAGAGCAGAGGAAGAAACAGCCTGGCATCTCCAACTGGTCGCTGTATCAGTTGCTTAGAGTGGTTCAGATGAGATGGGGAGCCTCTGGCCTTCGTCAACTCTATGGACAGATACATTACATTCACATGGGATAGATTGCTAAGGGAAGAAGTCTGGCTTTCCTGGACTGTGCAGTGCACATTAAGGAATATAGAAACCTTAGCATTGAAGCTTGCAGAAAACTGCACACACATCAGTATTTACATTTTGATTCTCACCACCACCTGGAGCTCAAAATGGGAGTGATCAGAACTCTACACCACTGGCTTGAAACACCACTACTAAAACATGAATCCCTCAGAACTTGTGATTATCCTAACTGGCTCTTCAAACAAGCAGAAATTACAGACAAAGAAGAGAACAACCAATGTAGCAACATTGTCATTCCATATGTTATAGGAATATCTGAAAAGCTCAGGATGATTTTCAACTGACACAAACATTGTAACAAACTGAGTGATATGATATATGCAATACAATCCAGTGAGACATGTACAGAGCCATACATTGGTAACACAAAACAAGCACTTCACAAGCATGGCACAACATAACATCAAACCCAGATAAACGGATAAAGCAGATAAACCCCAAGTGGCCTCAACAGCTCTCAGAGTGTTAACTACCAGTGACTGCAAAGAAATATAATCCTAATCCACACCTGACCCCTCACAAGACCCTTACTTGACGTGACCCTCTCATCACTGACCTACTGACCACAGAAGCCCTTATGAACAGAATACCAACTCTGACATTCTGTAAATTCTACTGAAGATGTTGCTTAGTGTAGAAAGGCAGCATCAATCCACTCTCTTAGAGAATGAAATATTTTGGGGAATATTAAAAAGGCAGGATAGAATATTTTCCCTAAAGGAGAAATGGGAAAAAATCTTAAGGGAGGCAGAAACCAGCACCAGTAGGCAAGAGAAGATTAGCTCAAACACCTAGGATTTGCATTTCCCCTTTTGCCTACAGAGCCAGCCATGACCCCTACATAACCCATAGAAATCCAAAAGGTATAAAAACCCACCCTACTCTCAACATCATTTTGTCAACTGTCCCAGAACTGTGGGTTCTGTTCTTCAATAAACTTTCTTTCCAATCATCCTCCATTTTGTTTTCAGCCCCCTTTGGAACTGAACCAGATGGATTTTCACCTCACATTAGTCTGGTAAGGAAACATCCAGAAACCAACCCACAAGCTTGGAAAATCAACCTCCACCCTCATCCTACACCCAAACTAGTTATTTGTCACTATCACAAACCCAATCCTTGTGTCCTTCCGCCCCTCCTACCATCACAACTGATGAAGCTTCTTGGATGAGAAGCAAAACGTTTTCTTCCTCCTCCCCCTCCTCAAGGAAAAAACAGTCCAGTTGCCTATTGAAGAAAAAAAGGACCTTTGAGACAACTATGACCTGGATGACTGAGAATCTCCACAGACCTTCTTCCACATAAACATGAGTGTTATGTTAAGCGTAACCTTTGGGTTGCTTCTGTCCCTTTTGACGCCTCATGCTCTAGTTGGCAAAAATGAAATTTGTGATTCTGCACCGGCCTCTTGTCTTGTCTCCTTGCAAGAGGAGCTTTAATTGTCTAAATCAGGCAGTTTGGGGACCCAGACAGGAAGAAAGGGCTCAAGGAAAATCAGTTGTCTTGATCTGTTGAGAACTCCCAACTTTTGCAAGGCTGCCCCACCCCGAAGAAAGAAGAAGGTCTGGCTATTGTGCAAAACGGATCCACTGAAAGAGATCGGGCCTCTCCGATCGGTCTTTGAAGATCGGGTCTATCTGTCATTTCTTTCACCGCTCTCCGCCTCTGAGGTCAAATGAGCCGGAGGAGGACCCGAAAAACTTTCCGGTTCGGTGTCCCTGAAGCGTTTCCCCGCTGCAAGATCCACTGTGGTTATTTATTTTTTTAAGAGAAAGAGCACGCAGGCTCAACCACAAGCACAGCTGCCCCGCCCCCTTTGCACACTCGCACAGCACACTCACAAACACACGCACCCGGTGGAGCCGCTCCGTCTGTAACCGCTTCTGCGAAAGCGAAAGCATGGCTTTGTCGGAAGCGGGGGCTGCAAGGGGGCTCCTTCTGCTGCCTCGGATCGTGCTTTTCGGAGACTCCATTACTGAGGTACCGCGGGGTGGGGGTGGGGGGGTGAGTGGGACATGGCCCCAAAATAGACGCAGAGGCCCTGCGCCCCTTCTTCCCTTCCCCGCTTCCGATTGATTTTCACACGTCTTGCTTTTATTCTCCTTGTTCTCCTTTTTCCTCTTACTTACTTACTTCAATTTCCCCCTCCCCCACCCAAGCCAGAGGTCGCCTCATAATCGCCTGCAGCCTCGATCTCTTCGGAGGTATATTCAATTCAAAATAGAGCTGAAAGGGACCTTAGAGGTCTTGTAGCCCAACCCAGCCCCCTGCCCAAGCAGGAGACCCTGTACCATTTCAGGCAAGCGGCTGTCCAGTCTCTTCTTAAGTAGAAATTCTTTGGTAGAAATTTTTTTCTACCTAAGAATTTTTCTCTTAGAAAAAAATTATACTTAAGGTATTTTTTTTCTCTCTTCTTGGGTAGAAATTCACCAGGTCGAGTTTTCTTTTGAGCTGCCCAAAGAGGCTCGGAGGGGGGAGGGGAAGACTTCCTTTGCTTAAGGTGGATTGGATTTTCTGCGCCGTTTTTAAGGAGTAGCTTTTGATTTGGCTGCCAGTTGAAGTTGCTAGCGTAATGCGATCACAGCTGGTTGCCAGGCTTGGAGCCCAACTAAAATACCGGGAAAGAGGAGATAATTGCATCTGACGTAAAATTTAAGGAGATAGGAGAGGTTTGGAAACCGGCTTCCTCACTGTACCAAGCTACAATCATCACTGGGACAGCATACAGTAATTGAAAATACAGTCCGGGGTGTCAGTACTTTTGCTGAAATAGTTGGGAAAGTCAAAAATGACTTCTGATCTGGCCTGCCTCGCTAGATTGTCATGCTTAATCTGAAATGTAAAGACTGGATTATTATTATTTTTATCCATCTTAAAATAGTCCTTAGAATGTGGGAATAGGTAAAGGGATATCTCTTCCTTTCAGGATTCCAGCTGGGACTTTCAACCCATGTCTATTTTGCCCTTAAACAGAAGTTGCTCATAATGATCTAAAGGCCTATCCACCCCTATTTAATAATAGTCTGTGAGAATAGCACCTTTGATATATACATAAATGACTTTATTTACACATTGCTTTTCCATTTAGTCAGAATATTTGTTGGTAGTCAGATTGCAGAAAACCTTAATATGCCCTATGGAGCTTTTTAGTCATCCAGGTCAAAGTTGCTTTTTCAAGAGGCAACCAAACTTCCTTTTAAAAAAAAAAAAGACGTTTTGCTTCTCATCCAAGAAGCTTCAGTTCTGAGAAGCGAAACTTCTTCAAAGAAAATAAATTCCAGTTGTCTCTTGAAAAAGTACCTTTGGGATTTAATATACACTGATATTTTTAACCTCTTTATTTTGGCTACCTGTTATTTCCAATGGTGTACATTAAAGCACCTGGTACTGAAGGATTCCCAACCAACTCTTGATCAGATGCAATAGACAGCATGTTTTATACTGGTAGTCCTTGATTACAACCACAACTGGGATCAGAATTTCATCATAAATCAGTGTAGTCATAAAGTGAGTCATCATAAAGTGAGTCATCAACTGGATCTGATTTTTTTAGCACAGTCATTAAACAAATCACTACAGTTGCTAAATAAAACATGGTCATTAAGCAAATCTATCTTCCCAATTGCTGTTCTTTATAGGAAACAGGCTGGGAAGATTGTGATCATATGACTGTAGGGGTGATGCGATGGCCATAAGTGCGAGGACAGTTTGCAAACCACTTTTTCCAAGATTGTTGTAATTTTAAATTGTCCTTAAATGAACAATCATAAGTACAGGATATGTGTACAGTACAAAACTACATTATTATGTACATGCACACCCAACCGTGTTTCAAACGACATCCATCTCAAGATAAAGTTGAAGAATTTATCCAAGGGCCAAATTCCACATCTTCCCCACAACATTTCTTACATGTGTACTTTGGAAAAGAAAGGAGCCAAACTTCCTGCTCAAATGGAGGATGATGGTGATCACTTCCAGAGTTCCTGTGAACAGAGGAAGCAGTTCTCTGAGTAGACATGGGGCTTTGTAGTCCTAGATTCTGGATTGGAACGCTGGCAATGCATTAAGGCTGGTGGATGGTGGTTTTTCAGTTTTGTTTCCAAATATATCAGTAGATGCCCTATTCTGCCTTGCAGGTATTTTGCCACTCTTCAAAGTAAATAATTCATACAGTTGTCTGATGTACATTGGCTTTTACTAAGGGATAAATTACGCAGGTGCTACCAGGTATGGGGCTGTCAAATGTTAAACAACCCCTTTGTGGCAGCAGGGAGTTTTCCTGTGCCTCTTTATTGCCATCTACTACAGAGAATGGGACTTTGCAGCTCAGAACTGGTAGCCCTAAATTTGGTACCGCACTTGATTGCAGGGAGTCACTGTGTATGATGCTTAAAATATTACAATAATGTTGGAGACGCTAGGCTGAACTGTAAGAATTAGTACAATGATTGGGATCTCTGTATTTACATACATTGTTAATTATCTTTCTTCTAGTTTTCCTTCCAAGATAAGGGATGGGGCGCATCACTTGCTAATAGATTAGCTAGGTAAGAAATACTAACATTTTCTTTATTAGTTTTACCTCCCATCTCGTCAGTTCTTTTGTCACATTGAGAGGAAACACACCACCAGAATTTTCAAATAATACTTCTCTCCAGGCTGCATTCTTGATGATGTTATCATCTGACACATAAAGTTAAGGTAAAGGTTCCCCTTGCACACACGTGCTAATCATTTCCGGCTCTAGGGGGCGGTGCTCATCTCTGTTACAAAGGCAAAGAGCCAGCGCTGTCTGAAGACGTCTCCGTGGTCATGTGGCCGGCATAAGTAAATGCCAAAGGCACACGGAACACTGTTACCATCCCACCAAGATGGTCCCTATTTTTCTACTCGCATTTTTACATGCTTTCGAACTGCTAGGCTGGCAGAAACTGGGACAAGTAATGGGAGCTCACTCCGTTAAACGGTGCTAGGGATTCGAACAGCCGAACTGCCAACCTTTCTGATCGACAAGCTCAGCATCTGAGCCACTGAGCCACTGCATCTGACACATAGGAGATCATGAGAGATCACTGTGGAACCGGTGAAATTAATGTTCCTCTTAATGTAAATGGTAGACTCCTTGCTTCCCCCACCCCCCTTTTACTGTTATTATTAATCTAATCGTGCTTGGTGGCTCATTTGGCATCCTACTTTGCTGTTGATGAGTTGCCAGCCCCACCAGGTAGATCAGACCATGAAATCAACTGCATGGTAGGGCAAAACCCACTTTTATTGAGATTGCTAGAATAACAGAATTGTGCAAGTGTGGCTGTGCTATATCTTCCCTACCTTCTTTGGTTCAGTGAATTAGGGAGGTGGTCTGTCTAAGCCACTTCTGAATGGGATCTCATTCCTCTGCACTTAAACAGTGTTCCCTCCCCTCAGCAACAATTCCTGCATATCTTCCTCAAAGTCATCTTCCTTATAGTCTACAATTGTGTTCTCCCACCGATTTTTAAACATTTTCTAAAAGCTCTGCTGGGCCTCTGTAGTAGTTCAGGTTCTTCAAATCTATAATGAAACGCAATGCCTGGAAATACATTGGAAATTGATTACAAACATAAACGTCATGATTGTGCCGCATTGTAAATAAGGTTTGACAATAAGAAAATGTGTAAGAATTCTGGATAGGAATGATGAAAGATACAAAAAGCTTCTTTTCAACGTGGAATAAAGTACATTATGGAGAGGAGAGGACGAGAAAGTCAGATTCATGCTAAGTGCTGAATCAGTTGACTCATATGTATCCGTGAATTCTTTGGGACTAAAATTCTGAATAACCTATATGGCATACACTACTGAATAATTCCCTGGCCAATCTGTACCATTTCAAGATGTAGATTTACCACATAATGAGACACACAGACACTCATTTTATGTGTATACTCGTTTTAGAAAATGCGATGTCTTGAATCGTGGACTCTCTGGCTACAACACCAGGTGGGCTAAAATTGTTCTTCCAAGATTAATCCACAAAGACCATAATGCTGGCAACATCCTGGCAGTGACTGTTTTCTTTGGGGCAAATGACAGCGCTTTGAAAGGTTTGGAACATTTTGATTCTTCATCCTACTCTTCGAATTTGAGGTCTTGTTAAGCTGGGATTGAAAAGTATGTTGCTTCAAATATTTTAAAGCCTTCACGCACTGCTCCAGATATGTTTAATCAGCAGACATGCCAACCACTTCCTTGGGTTATGGCAAAATGCATGTTAGTGCGTCAGACTGTTGAGGTAATGGGGAAAATATAAGGGCTTGCTTGAATTTCAACGAAGGTGCAGAGGTGGGCTGCTGCTGGTTTGCGCCGGTTCGGGCAAACCAGTAGTTAAGATTCTGTGCAGTTTGGCAAACTGGCAAATCCCATCAATGGCTACAACACCACTGGCTTCCCCTGCCCCTGCTGATTTTCCAGGCTGTTTTCTGGGCTGCTTTCAGGCCATTTTTCGGGTCGTTTTTGGTCCAGAAAACAGGCCCCAAAACAGCCAAAAAACCAGGCTGGTTTTTGGGCTGTTTTCAGGCTGTTTTCCGGTCGTTTTTAGCCCAAAATAGCCTGAAAACAGCTGAAAAACAGGCAGGAGCGGGCCAGCCAGTGGCTGAATCCTACCTCTGCCTTTGAGGCGAGTGGCCGGGAGGTGGGGCTGGGTATGATGAGTGATGTCATGTCACCCACCCAGTCACATGACCAACCAAACACACCTACCCAGCCAGAGAACCGGTTCTTAAGTTTTTATTCCAATCCCACCACTGCAAAGGTGCTTAGAATGTGTTTTACTGAGATGATGTTTCATTGCTTGCCAGGCTGCTGAATCAGCATTCTTGGTGTCCAGGGCTGTATGGCTGAGCCAGCAGCTGACTGTATTTTCCTTGAAAAAAAATCCATGCTGGGAGGGGTGAGCGTCTTTCAAGGAAACAGGAACTCCACTGTCTTCCTCAGTGTTCCTTGTGTCTAACTGATTTTGTAGCCAAGTTAGCACTTTCTTTGCTTTGCGAACATGTATTTAGATTGGGATCTTTTTGCTTCCTCCCCCCTCCCAATTTTACTTAACTGTCCTACCTTTTCCCGGCTTGAGAAGGGCTGTGTAAGAAACAAAACATGAGCAGAGCACAACAACTACCAGAAAGTTAATTCCTGTATCTTGTTAAACAGATGAGAACCCCAGCCAGCACGTTCCACTGGAGGAGTATGCTGACAATTTGAAAAGTATGATAGGCTACCTCAACTCTGTGGACATTTCCAAACAGGACATTATATTAGTGACTCCACCACCCCTTCACGAAGCTAGTTGGGAAAAAGAGTGCGTGGCTAAAGGTGAGGCGTTTTTTAAATTCCTATTTAAATAGAATTGGCAAACTTCACCTGCACCGTTCATTCCATTTTCTACCTAGTTAAGTTATACCAGGAATAGACTGTTTGGCTTAGCCTTTGTCCATGAACTCTGCCAAGCTTGTCCTATTAGCCTCTGTTATTATATGTACAGAATCCTTGAGTAATAAGGATATGCACATGGAAACATTTACGAGAATAGTTGTGAATAAATGTTTAGCCACACACAGGTACACTGAATTGGGTTAAAGTTTACTTTAAGAAATAGCACAGTCCAATAAACAGTCCAAGTCATAAACGTTTTAACAGTCCAAATAGTATCCAGTTACAAAGTCTTCTTACCAGTTGCAAGTTGTTTTCAGTAAACAAAGATATCAAAATATAAACACAGCATACATACAACAGAGAACCTTAGATAGCAACAGAATGTCAGAGACACAGAGAATGTCAGAGAGCATGTCAAAGAGAGCAAGTTATGATCTCTAGCTCCCTCTTATGGTAATTTGCAATACAATCAACCAATCAGAATCAATACAGTGATTCTATCTTAAAGACACAAATACACATTGTTGGTTTATATATTGCCAATCCAACTAGTTGGTTCACAGAAACCTAACAGCCTCTTTTTTTTGCAAAATAAAATGACAGTTTATTCATTTCCATCTTAAAATTAGAACCAAAGTATTCAATTGTATGGAAATAGCTTTTTTTTAAAAAGACAACGCAGTAGCTCAAAGTCATCTGCAGTGCAGCTATGAAGGCAAAATTAGCTTCTAAGCTTTATGATATTATGGTCAGCAAAAGGATTCTCTGTACCCAACAGTGGTTCTACACTATACATATATTTACACCCAATCTTGTCTGTTCTGATAGCTCTTGCTAGGAAAAAGAAAAATGGGTACCAGATCTAATTTGGTTGTAATGTCACCACAGAATCTAGTCAAGACAGGAGTCCTGGTATTGGAAAGCTGTTACAGAACTTGGTTTTTCATTCATATATATGGCACACTCAACATCCCTTCCATTATGAGTTCATATGCAAAAATTCAAAATACAGCAAGCACACAAGGAAGAATGCTCAGAGCATAGATTCCAGAATCCATTTCAGCCTCTTTAACAGCAATGGCCAGAGGCCATTTTGTTTTCTCCCTTGTAATAAAGTTATGAGTTTCTTCTGTATACTTCAGCTCTGTCCTCATGTGACACCTCTTTGTGCATGTGTGCAGTGGGAAGCATAGGGCGGGCTGAATATACACTGCACTAAGTCACATGACTACAGTAGGAGGGAGGTGAGTCTAGACTGGCCCAATCACAGTTTTCCAATTCATTATCCAGCTGGTTCTCCCGGAAGGATGCATTGGGGCAATTTTTTCAGTTTTTGTTTTCTGCAGCCGCTAGTTGGAACCAACCCATTTTTACTTTTCTGTGACATTTCTCCTAACACTAAATTTGTTTCCATTTTATTAAGACTTTGGAAAAATATCCTGGTGAAAGAGAGACAAGGACAATTCTGATTTTTTACATGCTTTCGTTCCAACAGATCAATAGGTTGGACTTAAAGAGAATAGCAAAAATTAATTCTGGATCTAAATTAAATTAAATTCTTAATTAAGCTTAATTCCTTACGCATAAATTCCAAAAATTGCCCACATCCACATCTGGATGGGACTGGAGCTGGAGCCATAGGAATTCCTCCATGAAGAAAGTATATTGTTATTCTGCTTGTCCACCTTTACCCTCCATCTTATATAGCTACAGGTTCCCCCTTGTTTAGCGATTGTTCTCACTTAGCAACTGTTTTTAGTTGTGACAGTGACTTGTGACCAATGCTCACATTTATGACCTTCACAAATCTACAAAGCAAATAATTCTGAAGCACCTTTGTAGCTCCACTTAGTAACCGCTTAGCTTGAAAACCAAAGGGGGGTCCTTAAATGAGGACTACCTGGATCATGTTAAAGCCTAAGGGTAGTGAGTTGCATTATCTGGATCTATTTGTGATTCACGTTTGTCACTCAAAAAGCAAAAGCTGAACTTAGCATTTAAGCTTGATGTGTGTCACCCCCTCCTCTCTCCCCACCCCCGAATTCTCAACAGGTGAAAAACTAAATCGTCTAAATTCTGTCACTGGGGAATATGCCAAGGCCTGTGTTAGAGTAGCTGAAGAATGTCACGCTGATGTCATTGACCTGTGGACACTTATGCAAAAAGGAAACGAGGTATGATTTCTGAGATTGTCATTTGCACGATGTATGCAGCAAAGTGAAGCCGATCTGCTTAGTGGGTGCACAGTCTCCCTTAGAAGCTCATCATGTTCTGTTTTGCAGACTGACGGATTAGTTGAACAGTGATTAACACAGGTAGTCCTTTGGCTTGACACCATTCATTTATTGACTGTTCAAAGTTACAACTGCATTAAAAGACTTACGAGAGTTTTTCACACTTACGACTGTTGCAACATTCCCTCATGTGATCAAATTTCAAATGCTTGGCAACTGGGTTCATAGTTACAACAGTTGCAGTGTCCTGGGATCATGTGATCCCTTTTTGCAACCTTCTGACAAGCAGAGTCAGTGGGGAAGACAGATTCACTTAACAACCGTGCTACTAACCTAACGACTGCAGTGATTTCCTTAAAAACTCTGGCAGGGTTGTAAAATGGGGCAAAATTCATTTAACAAACGTCTCCCTTAGGAACAGGTGGTCGTAGGCTGAGGATTGCCTGTATTTTTGGCTTAAGTTACTTTCTGTTAAGTCATCTGAACAATTCATGACATTTTATATTTTGTGAAATCTCTGGTTTAGGACTTCAGCTGTTACCTGTCAGATGGACTCCATTTATCAGAAAAAGGAAATACTTTTCTAGCAAACCAGCTTTGGACCCTCTTAGAAAAAAAACTGTCAGCCCTTCCTCAGTTGCTTCCCTACTGGCGTGATGTAGATCACCTCAACCCTGAAGTTAGTCTCCTGGGCATCCCCACTACTAAGAAGCAATAAAAAGAATAACATCCGTGGGTTTTGTAGATACAAATAAAATTTCCTTTTTTCCATAATCCGCGATACCAGTTCTTAAGAGTATACTGATATGAACTTGCATTCTCAATTATTAGGCCTCTCTATATATTAATGCATAATTGCTGACTTTTCTAATTATGTAACCAGTGACTGCCATAGGTAGGGCAATTACCTGTTGAAAATTGCAATGCACATGGTACGTGTAAGAAAATTATCAATACAAGCAAGAAACAGACAAACCAAGCCTGATGGATCAGACAGTCCCACATTGCTACAAACCTTGAGATTATATTTCAGGCTCAGAACAAGGCTAGGTATCTAGCTTAGGTTATTTAGAAGGATCACCAGGTTTTGGGTAGCATTTGGGGGGGCTGCACTCCCAAAGACTATTGGCTTAAGGGTTAAGACTATTTCAGGAGGGATCTTAAACACCCACTGGATTTTCCAAAATGCAAAGGGAAAAAAAGGCTACATTTGATTTCCACAACCCCAGAATTGATATTCAAGAGTGCCAGTGAGTTCTGTGTCCACTTTTAGATGGCTTCACTCTTGCCCTAAGAAATCTTTCTCCTCTGGCAAAGCAAATTGGTTAAGTAACCCAGGATCATGCATACAGTGAGTGGCCAGGTGACTTACTTAGATAGGTTGGTAAATGTTAAATGATTTCTGGAGTGGACATTAGCAATCAGGATTCTGTATTGGAGATGCAGAATCATGACATAGGGATTAGAATATGGAATTAAAAGATTGAGGGACCATAGTTAATGCAAACAATATAGATAGCAATCGTAATCAAGACCATTATGATAATTAATAATTCTGAATCAAGCTTGATCAAAGCTTGAGAATGTGGGTGGTGATGACCCTGACTCAGACAATCAACAGCGTGAATGAAATAATAGCAAAAGATGTCTTCGGGCACTCTGGAGAAAGTAATGTAGAAGTCCTGCTAAGCGAAATGTTAGGGACAAAATCAAATGTTTTAGAGATGCAATTAAGGTTTAATCTGGTTGGTAGGTGACATTCTGATAGCAGAGGGAAGCAGGAACACAATGGGGAAAGAACTGCTCAGATAATTTTGGTAAGATACTGAACTACAATGACTAAAGCGGTAAAAACAATGTTTTTGGAAAAAGCTTAAGGTGTTTAAAACTATGTGTAATCCAAGCTGATATTGTTATAGCATTGGTCTTGGACTAAGTGATAATTTGGTAAACAAGAACCACAATTATAACAATACACGCAAAAGGTCTTGGCTGTTTAATTTTTGCTGATGTGGGTGCTTAGTCTAAAAAAATAGCTCTGTAGGTTCGGTTGGCAGCTAGCATTTGCTGGTTGGAAGGAAGTGAGCAGGCAGCTATTCCATTCCATCAGAGCTGCCAAAAGAAGGCAGTTTAAATGCAAAGGCCCAAACCAGAATGCAGCAAAATGTGCTTTCTGCTATTTTCTAATATCAACTTCTGCTTCAAGTGTGACATAGGCCATTTCAAGCTTTCTCCTTAGATATTTCACCGGGCAGTAGTTACATTACTGATGATTTCCATTGTCTGATTTCTATGGTACTCGCCTTGCTAAAAGAATAGAACGAGGATGGGCAACTCTGCCTATCATAATCAGTCAACAAATTCAAGCATCATGCCAACAGATTCCTTTTTATCCAGTGTTCATCAGTTGACAATACCATACTAAGATGAGCTGAACAGTTTTTAAAGAATAAGGCTCTATGTTTGATTGTTGCTATTGCACCTATTATCAGTTACAGCCATGTCCTCCCTATAAAATTGAAAATACAAGGGCAAAACAAATATTTTAGATCACTCATCAGTCTACAAACATCCTGCATAGCTGTTTCCGGAATACAAGTTGATAGACAACTGCAGCATTTAATTGTCTTGGTTATTACGACACATGTTGAAGTGCAATGTTTAACAGGTTGTTGAAGATTTTAAATTATCACGGAAAAAGGTGGACTTGCGGGTCAATAATCACAACTATTTGATGAATGCCAAGATGCATCTCATGAAAAACATTTCTAAGCTGTCCTTGATACAAGCTTAACTTGTGACTCCATGGACACAATCATGCAAGTAGCTTTGCAACAATATGGGCAGTGGTTTCTTCCTGCTCCTAGAATGTTTTTGGTATGTCTAATCTAGCCTACAGTTTAGGGATTCTTGCTGAATCTGCTATATCCAGGTACTATGAGCCATAGTAGTGGCGCAGTGGTTAGAGTGCAGTACTGCAGGCTATTTCTACTGACTGCCGGCTGCCTGTAATTTGGCAGTTCAAATCTCACCAGGCTCAAGGGTTAGGGTTAGGGTAAAATGAGGACCCAGATTGTTGGAGGCAATATGCTGACTCTACTGCTTAGAGAGGGGTGTAAAAGCACTGTGAAGTGGTATACAAGTCTAAGTGCTATTGCTACTAACCGGGCCTTGCTTAGCTTTAGGAGCCCAGCCAGGGTTGACATCTCCAAGGCCTGAAAAACCTGAAGCTTTAATTAACACCAACTAGTTTTATATTTCAATAGCTTTTAGAAAATCATTTTATTACATGGCAATGGGAGCTCGTACTCCTCATACAAAGGTTACTTTACAGCTGGGTATGAAATCTAAAAAATTAACAGAGTATCGGTAAAAATACCTCAGGGACACAAATTCAAGTAGTGTAACAAATACCCATGAAAAATGTACAGGTTTGTTAAATTAGATGCTACAAAATACAAATGTTTCATCAGTCCTTTTTTTCTGACACGTGGACCAGCTCCCAAGCTGTTGTGTTTTACATAAAGCATAACTTAGGACATGATTAGATGAGCAATCGGCAATAATGCTCTCCTTTTAATCGTGAGCCAACCGTTTCTATATGCACTGCCTCCACTCCAGATCCCTTCCAAGCAAAAGGAGAGGGCCGTGCTGTTTCTGCTTTTGCTCACTCAGCAAAAGGCCTGGAGGAAGTCACAAAAGGCAGCAATTGGCACTTGACGGTGATCAGGACTGAGATAAGTCAGGCTAGTGGCAAAAGGAGCCCAGCACAAGATGCTCAAGTCTTTTTCCTCATGGCACCCACAATGGTTGCTTCCCCACAGAAGCAGATCAGCCATAAAAATGCAATGTGAAATACGCCCTAGCTGAAACAACATGCAGATGCTCAGGATACTGTACACTGACATGTTTTGAAATGCAGTTTTATGAAGTCTCCTTTCTAGACTCAATTCCTTCCTCACAAAGTGAAAGAAGTGAAATGACAATTGCACATCTAAGCGGCTTGTTTTGCATCAGGGGTTAACATCCAGCACGCTATGTGCATACAAATCTGAAAATCAATGAAAAGATTGCTTCTATCTCAATTGGGTTTTGATTATCTTCCTGTTGGGTTCGGATCAGAACAGCGTAATTAAATCCACACTATACTTTATTCTGAAAACATTCTCGGATTCCAAGATTTGCACTGAAGTAATTAGCTGCTATGGTTTAGCTGAAATCTCTGCCTTTCCTAAATATCAATTAAATTTAAAGGTTCCCCTTCATCTTTCATTTAAAAAAAAATACTGTTTGGCAGCATTCCTGAATTCTCTAATACAAGAAGACTTCATTTATTTGGAAGGACTGTATTTTGAAGGGGAATAAGAAATCTGTTTGGGCAGTGCTGTTTAATACCAAGAAGGCACATTATAAAAATACTAAGATTCACAAATCTTGGGTCAGAGAGATTATGGCTTGATTCCATCAACTGAAGGGTAGGTTCAATTTCAGAATACAGAAAACCCCAATATATCTGACCTTACTTTTTATGCTTTTAGGCAGTACTCATTCATACTGCTATCAGGAAGATCATACATATGGCCAGCATCTGCAGTTGGTCACCTCATTGCTTTTTTCTCAGTATACATATATATGCATATGCATGTACAAATGCATACACACAGACACACAGAGAGGCAGAGAATACAATGAAATGGCTTTAGATCAACTAGCTGAACTTGATTTTGCGCAGAAGAATCAGCAGCTGAGAAGGCAGAGACTAGCACTCGGTTTCTTTGCTGTCTACTCTATGTTGGCGCTGCAGTTTAAAAGAGCTTTTCTCACTCCTGGTGACCGGATGATCTGTCAGGTCTTCGAATGATTTGGCAGCTGTGCTGTTGTTTGGAAAAGGATCCTTCTCAAAGCAATCCTCCTCCATATGGGAGTCTGTGCTTGGATCCTCTTGGATAGTGTCCATTCTTTGGTGATCCAGTTTTGGGGGCCCTGCTGCCACAGACACCGGTACGATGGACTGCAAAGGCTGGTGCCGACTTGCCGGGGGCACAACAGGGAAAGGCTTGATGATTCTGATGGAGGCTGAATCCATGCTGCTCAACATCTCCACATTCTGCAAGAGACAAGTGGGTCGTACATTAATCGGAAGAGGAGGATGGTAAAAGTCTTAACCGCCTGCTTTATTACATCATCCAAGCAAAGTGTTCACAGAAGGCCTGCCACATGTACATATCCTGTACATGTGGTAAGAAGGCAAGTCCTGAGAGCCAGTACAAATAAAGAGACCATTGAACTCTGAGAGAATTCTGGCCCATACAAACCTCTGGACTTTTAATGAAAGACGACGGTTTAAAAGCACTGCTACAATGGGCTGTAGGGAAGTTGTATATCAGGGGTGTTAAACCCAAGGCCTACAGGTTCCTTAATTCTGGTCTAAGGGGCTGGCCTGGAAATATCAAAGGACTGGCCCGCGGTGCCTCTGCCAGCCAAAACAGGCTACGGGGGCGGAAGGAAGGGGGCGGCCCGTTTTCAGCCTCCACGGCCTCCTGCAGCACTCTGCTAGCCGAAAACAGGGCATGTTTCTACAAGGTTACTTTTAATCAGGGAGCTATGATAAAGTTACAACTACCGTAGGATAAACTGAAGCTAACTTAAACTAAAATATAGTTGAATGAAATTAAGAAGGATGTCTGTAGCCTATGCTCATGCAGGAAATGCAAGGTATGTATAATCTCAAGTAACTCAGAAACTGAACTAGGTAGAGAGAATTTTGAAGTTGTTCTCTATTGAGAATTTGATAGTTTGGCATGAACAAGTTTTTCCTGGAAAGAATGTTTTTCGGAATTGGATTGGGTTCCTGTAACCCAAACTTATGGCTTTTTAAAAACACAATTCAAAAATATGACATTATACTTACATGATTTTTTAAAATTTTAGTTTCCTATCCAATGTAGGCTGACTTTTTTGTTCAGCTGAATATACATTTTACAGGTAGTTTTGAATTAGGACAATTGAATCCAGAATTTTGGTTGTAACTTATTGCACATAACTGGACTCAATTTTATGATTTTTCTTATGATGGTCATTAAGCAAATTGCCTCAGTTGTTAAGTGAGTCACATGGTCATAAATCTGAATCCAGCTTATTTAGTGGGTATTTTGGGATGTAAAGTAGCAAAAAGTCACAAACCGCTCTCATGTGTGACTGCGGGATGCCGCAGCTGGTGGTAAATGCAAGCCAGTTGCCAAGTGACCAAAATGCAATTACAACATGACTGTGGGGCTGGTATGACAGCTGTAATTCATGGATGGGTCATAAGTAACTTTTTTTTGAATCTGTTGAATAGTTATCAAATGACTGGTCATAAGTTGAGGACTACCTGATGAAAATTTTATCCAGCAGTGGTTTGTTGTCAACAAATGCAATACTAAAAGTATAAATTCAAGCAAACTTACACTTGGACCAAACAGAGATTTCGTGTTTTCTTCATATTGCCTGTCCAATTTCTTGTCCTGTTAAAAAAGGAGAAAATCACATTTTTTATTTCTATAAACAAATCATTATTTTACAAGTAATCAGAACTCAGGAGTAGTTATGTCAATCACTAAGTAAGTTGTTATAACTTTGAAACAGTTTCAAATTATCTAGCCAATATGCTTCTTCCTCCTGCTTTTTAAAAAAAATAAAGGTGTTTTTAAATAATGATTTCTTTAAAAACCTTTAAAAGTCCTGAAAAAGAAGCAAATTTTGAGGAATCAAAACATTCTCAAATTACTGGAAATGGGGGAAGGAATGGAATGAATAAACAGGGAATTCTCTTCCTGTGAAAAGATCTAAGTCTCAAATGTGTAAATACTCAGCACTGATTTTTGTAATTATGGACTCAATGTCTTTTATTATAAATTTACTATAAACTTTGCAGACAATTACATTTTCTTAAATGTCTACTGTTGACTGATCATTCATAAAATCGTACTTGAATTTAAGGCACCTGTTTAAATTAAAACTTACCATACAATGTACTGTAATACTGAGAGGAATCCAAAACACCAAGGAAAATACAAGTACAGATCCTACTATGTTGTCTGCTAAAAATTTCCCTGTTTAAAAGAGAAAAAACACCAAATTCTAGCAATCTTAGAAATAAAGGATATGGAAAACAGTGCAAAAACAAATACAACAGGTAAATGTTTATATGTTTCCCAACTAATTAATGCAGATGCAGTAAAGAATGGAATGGAAAATGGGAAGCTAGACATTTCTCCAGGGTATGCATTTAATAGTCTTCTTATATGTCAATTTAATAAACCAAGAAGGATCAGCAACTTGAAAATGAAATACAAGCCATCTTTACCTTTGCTGCGTAAATAGTTACACCAATTATAAGCCTCCTTTTTATTTTTTGCATAACATTTAAAAAGTTGTACCACTCCCCTTGGAAATACATACAAACTTGTTCGTTCAGTTTGCATAGCCCTATATAGCATTAGAATTGATGCCAATTATGAATCTATTATCATAGCCAGAATTTATGATTAGATTATAAATCCAGAATTATTCAAGATTGGATGGAGGAAAGACACTATTTTATTAAAACCTTAGCTGCACTAGTTAACATAAATATTTAAATCAGGTGTGTCCAAATCATGGCCCATGGGCCACATGCAGCCCTGGAAAGCTAGTAATGCAGCCCCACAAAATTGTAAACTTTTAACATTATGTACTTTTTTTAGTTATTTGTATACATTAATTATATATTTTATATGCAGCCCAAGACAATTCCTCTTCACTCAATGTGGCCCAGGCAAGCCTAAAGGTTGGACACCCATGATTTAAATAATTGCAAATATGCAATTATATCAAAACCTTAGCAATCATTATCAGGTCAATATTAGATACGTTCATGCTACCAAATTTATTGGCAAAACTGCTTTTTAACTATCACATTTCAAAAAGCAAACAGAGCACAGCATGAAATAGAAGAGATGGGCTGAAACAGCGTGGTATTCAGCAGGTTCTGACCAGTTTTGGAGAGCCGGTAGCGGAAATTTTGAGTAGTTCGGAGAACCGGCAAATACCACCTCTGACTGGCCCTGCCCCCATCTATTCTCTGCCTCCTGAGTCCCAGCTGATCGGCTGGGTCCTCTTTTGTTGCCCAGTTGGAAAACAGGTTAGTGGGGTGGGGAGGGAATAGAGATTTTACAGTATTCTTCCCCAGCCACGCCCACCAAGCCGCACCACACCCACCAAGCCACGCCCACAGAACCGGTAGTAAAAAATGTTGAATCCCACCACTGGGCTGAAAGTAAGATTTCAAGCACTGGAAGATGCGTATCTTACCAAATGTATTGATGCTAAGCTGATCAATGAAAACCCAAAGTCGTTCAATCACATCCTGCACGCGCTTATCACATTTGCCCTGTAAAACACAATGCTGGCTTAGAAAACCAAGTTTCCATCCTAATGACAGAACAATCTATCTGAAGAATAATGAAAAACAGAAAAGGCAGGTTAAGCGCAACAAAACTTGGTACTGAGTCAATATCCTAGAAAACTACCATTAATCAATTTGAAATAAGAAAACTATGGACTATTGGTGGCTTTAACATTTTATTACAAAACAGGCTTAGCTGCTAGGTTTTCTTTCCTCTAGTAACACCTCAAAATATGACAGAATAGAGGAGATGGGAGGATTTGTGGGGAGGCTGATACTGGCTTGATCAGTTATTTAGAATCTTTATGCACAGTGGGCTATTTAGCAGGGAGAATTTGCTTCCAGTGCAAAGAACTGCTTCATATGGCCAGATTTAATTATCCTTTACAAGTTTAATTATCCTGGCAACATCCTGTACCAAATTTATTCCTTCCTCCTTTTCTTTCCTTCCTTCCTTCTTTCCCTCCCTCCCTCTCTTCTTTTATATACACATACACATATTTTCCATGTAACATGGAGAATAATTTCACTATAGATCAAATTAGAGCCTTGGTGGTGCAGGCTGTTAAATGCCTAGCACTTAATTCCAGCTGCCTGCAATTAGTGCAGGCTCGAATCCCACCAGGCTCAAGGTTGACTCAGCCTTCCATCCTCTCGGAGTAGGTAAATTGGGGACCCAAGATTGTTGGGGGCAATAAGCTGACTTTGTAAAAATGCCGCTTAGTAATAAGCAGGTATATACAATGGAATGAAGGCTATTACTGAGCACATTGGGTTGTGCTCCAAACATTGTAAGCCGCCCTGAGTCTCCGGAGAAGGGCGGCATATAAATATGAATTTTTTTTAAAAAAAATTAATTTAATGGTTGTTTTGATCCCAACGTTCAGCCTGGAGCAGCCCTTACAAAGGATATCTAGGTAGAAGTAGGGAAGAAATTATTTGCTCCTAGGGCTAAATATAGCTAGCGCCAGAAAAATGGGCATCAACAAACAAATAACACGGATAAAAAGAAAATGCAATGGTCAGCAAAAATGTAACAAAAGCTACAGGATATGTGGTCCTAAAACAACTACTAATACAGGTATCCTCAGTTAACAACGGTAATTGGAACCCAGAACCGCATCATTAAGTGAAGCGTGACTGCACTGACCACGGACAACAGTTGCACTTGTGGTTGTTTGATGAATCCCATGAGATTTTTAGGTATGATGTCACATGATTACCATTTACAGTAGGGCTGTCAAACTCGCGGCCTGCAGCCTGGATGCATCATGCATTGGCCACGCCCACACCCAGTTTAACAAAGGGGGAAAAAGTCATGATATGTCACATGATTCCGCCATGATGCCGCAAGTTTGACACCTCTGATTTATAGCCTCCTGCTGGGTTCACCACCGACTTTGCCTGTTGGAAGCTGGCAATGAAGGTTGCAAATGGCAATCATATCGCCATGGGATGCTGCAATCATCTTAATTGCAAGCCAGTTGCCTAGTACCCAAATCACATTTGCATGACACTAGGAATGCTGCAAAGTTAGAGGACCAGCTGTAACTTCCTTTGTTCGGTGTCGTTATAACTTCAAGCCATTGCTGAAAAGAATGGTCATTAAACTGACAACTACCTGTGGTGTATTTTAGAATACACCAACAATGATCAAAAAAGAGGAATAAAGCAATCTCTAGAATGTGGGACCAATATCCAGGGACAGATAAAAAGAGAATACACTCTGATCATTATTGCATACTCACATTCGCATCACAGAACCCCACAGTGCAGGGTTTTCCCTTCCTCAAATATAAGAATTTCTGCTTGACATCACGATAAGGGATGCATTTCCCAGCCTGATCTCGACAACAGATTTTGCAGGAGTTATCTGTTTCTGAAATTATTTTTTAAAAAATGGTAAGGGAAGGTTATTTTGGCTCTTAACCATCTTACTTCACACAGGAAATCATTTTCCACTGTTAATCATATCCCCCTCTGGTTATAATTATCCAGCTGATAAAGGTGAAATATATGACTATCACAACAAATGTTTCCATAAACTTAAAACACCGAGTGCAGCCCATCCAGTTTGCAAGGAAAACACTGGATTGATTAAATGCTAGAGCAAGAATTTATTAAATCCTAGAGCTAGGATTCATTAAATCCTAGAGCAAAATGAAGGACAATTTGATGTCATACAAAAGCTTCCTTTTGTAATTTAACCCAGCTAAAACAGTGTTGCATTACATTGGGTCTAAAAACTAGGACTCACAGCAAACCAGCTTTGTCACACAAACAACAGGATACATGAAGTAATCAGTGTTTGTAACAGGAAACTGATCATTCATTCTTCAAAAGTTTTCACTGATCTTCAAATCACTCTCACACATTGCTAGTTACTGGCCTTTTGTCAATTCTAAACTAGTCATCATGCATGGTTAGGGATAGGTTAACTTCTACTGTATGTCATGATGGTCATAGGTCGAGGCACTTGCACGATTGACCTGATTTAAATTTTCTCCAATGGTCCTTAAGTGAATGTAGAGGTTGTAAAGTGAACACAGTAGTCATTAAATGAATCATTCATTCACAATGGATGGGTTTTTTTACCAGAAACCCGAAATATCTGGCAAAAAAAAATGTAAATCACAATCAGATGACTGCTGGACACTCAAATGGCCATGAAAGCGGGTGGTTGCTGTAGCTCCAGGAATCCATCTTCAATGTCAAGGCCCTGGTTGAGGAGAAAACCCTGAAAGAAGAGCTCTCAGTCAGAGACCAAAGGCAGCATTGGTCCAAAGGAAGCAGACAAGAAGGCTGAACTCACCATTGCAAGCACACGAACTGAGGTTCTTCTCCCACTTACAGAATGGGACGCATTCACCATCTTTGCATTTTCCCAAATCCACACAGATGGTGTCATCCAAGGCATTCCCAGGGGGAGGACAATCACTACTATTCCCTGTAAGTGGATTTGACAAAATGGCGGCAGACATCAGAATAGGCATGTTTGGGGTGAAAATACATCACTTCGATGATTTTCTAGGGAGTGAAAATGGATTGAATTTGAGGTTTATCTCTTCCTGCAGTACTACCAAAAGGAGGAGCTGAGGTAAAGAACTGCCAAATGAAAGTATAATGTAAATGTCATTATAGGCTGAGCTTTGGGCACTTTTTCATCACTTGTTTAACACCAGATTAAATCCTCTCTTTTCCACCAAAATAACTGAAAAGTCTAAACAGGCCAACATCTGTTTAGCTCTATTATTCTAAGTAACCTGAGGGGAAACTTACTTTTGCTTCGGGGAAACTTATTTTTGCTTTATATTTTTATAAATATAAAAGTTTCTTCATTTTTTAAATTTTTATTCATATTTATATGCCGCCCTTCTCCGGAGACTCAGGGCGGCTTACAATGTTTGGAGCACAACCCAATGTGCTCAGTAATAGCCTTCATTCCATTGTATATACCTGCTTATTATTAAGTGGCATTTTTACAAAGTCAGCTTATTGCCCCCAACAATCTTGGGTCCTCACTTTACCTACCCCGAGAGGATGGAAGGCTGAGTCAACCTTGAGCCTGGTGGGATTCAAGCCTACAATAATTGCAGGCAGCTGGAACTAAGTGCTAGGCGTTTAATAGCCTGCACCACCAAGGCTTCATAACACATTACTGCACAATCTTTGTTTGTATAGAGCAAACAGACCTCATGATTAGCATTTTCTCCTTTCTCCAGTACATCTGATTATGGTGAAACTATTTTAAGTGAAGAATAAGATGAAGGATCTCAGGGATCAAGCATGAAGTGCAGTCTTTGCTCCTAAATCATTTATCAGAACAAAAACTTTATATTAAATCTGTTTCATTCCAGAGTGTTAAGAAGTGTTCTCTTGAATCTACAAATGGATCAGCTGCAATTATATCCATACCTAAGCAGTCTGCATTGCTCAATATCCCTTTCCAAAAACCCACAACAGAACGCAACATTCTGATGATAGTGGACGCCAAACCAACAGATGACCACAACTAGTGGCTTCATGTAAACATTTAACAAGAGGGACAAAAGTTCTGAAGTGTCCTACATAGGAGGCATCTCTGGCTCAATTTCACCCTCCTCTGTCATCATTGACTAGACCCATCCGAAGAAAAAGGAGAACCACTGGAACACTGTATCATTGCGTTGGTTACCTTAGGACTATGGCAGTGTACACTACACTTCCCTGAAAGCCACTTGGAAGCTGCAGCTGGTCTAGAAAGTAGTAGCCTAGGCAGCGATGGGCCTGCCATGGCCTGCCTGCATGACAGTTTGCTCCATGAGCTTGCAATGCTTCCCAGTAGACTTCCAGATGTAATTCAAGGTTCTGGTAATTACTTACGAAGCTCTTCATGATATGAAGCCAGATTGTCTGTATCCTAACCCTTATAATTGCTATCCATCCCACTTTGTCTGATAAAGTTGGCATGCTCCCAATCCTATTAATTACACAATGCCACCTGGTAAGAGCCAGGAAGTGAGAAAGTTTTCTATCAGGGCACCCGCCCCACCGAAATACCATTTCCCCTGAAATTTGTACAGCCCCCACCCTGGCCTTATTTAAACTAGCCCTTAAAAACTGGTGCTATCCCCAGGGCTCATTTAAAACAAGTGATAGACCTTTTGGTAATGTTCTAGTTTTTCTAAATGGTTGGTTTTTTCCTGGATTTTAGGTGTTCTGTTTGTGTGTGTTTTATGGCATTTTTACTGAGTAACCTATACATTTTAAAAATAAGAAAATTAGCCTGTAAATATGCTTTATTTTTTTTGTTTGTGTGTATCTCATGTTTTTTTGAGAATTAGAATTATGAGGGTTAAGATACAGATAATCAGGCTTTGTACTATGAAGGGCTTTATAGGGAATTACCAGAAGCTTGAATTACAGTTTATCTCAAGGTTTTGTTTTTTGGGGGAGGAGTTATTTAGAGTTGGGTAGGATGCTCAGTTCATAACCATGGTAAGGAGAAAGAAGTAGCACAAAAACATATTTATTTATTTATAAAATGTACTGGCTGCCCATCATACCATCAAGTTATCGTTTCCAAGCAATTTCTGTTTTGGAAGCACATTTGTCTTGGAATGCAACATTCATAATTTATGAATAAAACCATTAATTATCTTAAACAGTATAACTCTCTGCCCAAACCAAAATATGCAGGTGAAAAATTGAAATTAAAAACAAAAAATAGTTTAGGGCCAAAGTTAGAAAAACAAAGGACTTACCTGTGCAGTAGGATTCCCCTTTACAGGTTGCATTGATAGCTTCCTGGCACTTCTTATCCGCACTTTCGAATTGGCATCCTTTACAGCAGGGGCTGTTTCGATCACTAAGCGGATTGGCAGAAATAATAAAATATCTAAATTGATAAGCTCCAAGAAATAGGAAAGAAAAAAAATGCCCTAAAGATTGTATACTTTTTTTTAAAAAAAATCTAGACCAGTACTTTTTTCCAGAAACTGCATTAGACAATTTTCATCCTGTCTCCAACCTTTCCCATGGGCTATTTCAGAGCTCTGTTCATCCCCTGTTCCCATTTACCATTTGTATATGAAGCCAATGGGTAACATTATTCATTGGCATGACATTAGATTCCCTAAGTACATTGCTGACACTATAGATGTCCACCTTAGGGCCAACAAGCAGTGCTGTTGAGGTGCTTCCTCAGTACCTGGAGGCTATGGGAGTCTGGATGGGGAAGACCATGTTTCAACTCAACCCACCTTTTAAGCCTCCTTCCATGAAGCCCAAATTTTCTCAATGAGGTTCTACTGCCATACAAAGAATTGGTGCACATAATAGGGGAATTAAATTTCTGGAGTTGCAACTCCTGTTTGAAGAACTGGTATTTGTTTAATATAAGAAAACAAAGACTCAAGTGACACACACCTTCCCACCTTCTTTTTTGTTCCTTTTGTAGCCAAGGTACAGGGTACCTGTACCTTGGCTACAGGGTACTTGCGGGAACACCTCCTGCCCGCATCACAGTCCAATCGCCCCGTGCGCTCCCATAGGAGGGGCCTCCTGGGAATACCGTCGGTCAGGCATTGTCGGCTGGCGGCGCCCAGAGCTAGGGCCTTTTCTGTGGGAGCGCCCGCCCTGTGGAACCAGCTTCCTGCGGATCTGCGTTTGGCCCCTGATCTCCGCTCCTTTCGTCGAGACCTGAAGACCTGGCTGTTTCAGCAGGCCGGCCTGGATTGACCACGGGGGTGGGTAGTTTTAAGAGTTTGTTTATTTTGTAATTTTATGGTTTTAGCTGTTTTTGTAATTTGGACTTGTTTTTATTTATTTATTTTATTGTATATGCTTTTTGTATGTTCGCCGCCCTGAGTCCTTTGGGAGAAGGGCGGCATACAAGTCTAAATAAATAATAATAATAATAATAATAATAATTTTTTATTTGATTTAGTTTGCTACTCCCTCACCTGCATTTTGCGTTTGGCTTTAGCTTGCAGTCAGATGTGCAACAAAAATCATTCTGAAGATGCAAGAGACCAGGATCACATTCCTCCTCTTCATCCACTCTGGAATTGCCACATACTTTGTTGGTCCGTTCTTTGAAGCATTCTGGGGCCTTGGACTGTATGGTCTGAAGAATGGATGCTTTACTGCAGTTCGAAAACATCTAAAAACATTACAGAAAAGCAGGGAAAATAATAGCTGTAAAATGCTGTCATTTGCAAATGTGGTTAGTTGCAAACTTTGGTATAGAATTCACCCACTTGAAGCACCTGTCAGCCCCCCCTCAATTACATAATCAATTAGACCCATTAACCCAGGCTCTCCTGTCACAGTTCAGAACCAGAGTGGGTATTTCTAGCATCCATCTTGATTTCTATTGCTTTATTCGTGATTTTACATTGTTCCTTCTTTCCTTTCTTTTCATACCCTTCCTCAAACCAGTCCATATTTTAACAAATGCAATGAAACACTATAATATTTGCAATGGTAAATTAAACTTAAGTATAAAACTTAAAAGATCTTTCCCCACATAAAGAGATATTATTAATACATGGAACAATGTGGAAATTTACCTTGTTGTTTTCATGGTCCCCGCTCACAGCAATAGGGTACATAACGTATTTTCCTCCTTTATCTTCGGTGGGAGCACATTCTGGCATGCTATCAGGATCGTGCTCTGCCCCAAAATTATGTCCCAACTCATGAGTAGTAACTAAGTCAGCTTCCTGTTCAATGAAAACAAAATGATGTTATCTAGTTGCGTAATGAAATGTCTACAAGCAAAACCAAGCTCAGAGAGCACCAAGGATTCTACCAACTAAACTGTTCAAAGCTAAACCCCAGAAGCAAAGAGGTATCTGAATATGTCCCACTGTATATTGTAGTACACAACATCCTCCAGAAAAGTGTCAATGGTAAATGGATAATGCTAAAACAGTTAGAATTCCCTGCAGCCTTTTTTTTAATTCATATTTATATCCCGCCCTTCTCCGGAGACTCAGGGCTGACTTGGGATACAACCCAATGCACTCAGCAATAGCCTTCATTCCATTGTATATGCCTGCTTATTACTAAGCAGCATTTTTACAAGGTCAGCTTATTGCCCCCAACAATCTTGGGTCCTCACTTTACCTACCCCGAGAGGATGGAAGGCTGAGTCAACCTTGAGCCTGGTGGGATTCGAGCCTGCAGTAATTACAGGCAGCTGGAACTAAGTGCTAGGCTATTAACAGCCTGCACCACCAAGGCCCAGGAAGCAGCATATGAGACACAGAACTTGCCACATAGATCCAAAAAAAAAATCTTAAGACAAACAATTATACCAGAGACTAGTGCAACAAGAAGCATAACTAACTCAAGCAGAAAACATAAAAACCTTAAAAGTCTAAAGAAGGACTAAACCAGTACCATCCCCTCTGCAGACAACAGGGTTATTATCATTATAATCATAATGGACAGAAAATTATGCAATAAAGCCAAAGAATTACTCAAAGACAAAGAAAACTACATTCAAGTAAACATCAACCTAATAACAGAAAAAGAACTCACAATTATCTAACCAAGAAAGGTCAAATCATAAAAAAACCAGTGGAAGATGAAAAACTATGGACCTATTCTGCCATGGTTCTGTGGACACCCAGACACAAGCCCAGCATACCTCTTAATCCAACTGTGTCATTACTAAAGAGGTCAACATACAACATACCCCCCAAAAACCTACAAAAAGCTTGTACATCTCACAGAAGGCAGCAAATATTCCATCAACTCCTCATTACAGTGTCTCCAGAGAGTTAAAGATCTAAAAATAGAAGAAGATGCAATATCCAGAATCATAAACCTCATTACCTAATTTGAGCTTGATGGAAAAATCAGAGGAACACTCATGGGATTACCACTCTGAGGACTCATAGCATAGACTGCAATGCAAGGTCTAGAAACTACAGTACTCCCACATTTATTCAATAATTGTAAAGAATACAGAATCAGCATTACCACAATATGAATCCTGTTCTAAGTCTTGGCAACAGCAATTAAACAAAAGCAAGCTTTTATTTGATTCATGCACATACAATTCAGGTTATATTTGCTTTGGACATTCTTTAAGTTTTAAAATAAGCTGTTTAACAAAATGTTCCATACTCCCAACTACTTAATCGTTATACTATGATCCAACAAAATGTAATTGACAGTGAATATAATTCATGATTAAGATTTTAAGCACCAAATTGGCCAAAAATGTGCAAATTAGAAGAAAGGGGACCTGGTTCCAAATGTTCAGAAGGGTTTTGACATTTGAATTCAGTCATTTTCCCCAGTTTAGCAGCTCGGTCACCAAAGGTGGTAGGAAATATCATCTTCAACAGCAAGAATCATCAAAAAATTATCCCCAAAAAACCCAACATTATTGATTTCCTTAAAACGGTATCCATAATTTGCAATACCTTTGTAAGGATCGTTTTGCCATAGTTCTTTGTGCTGGTTAAGCCACTGTTAAGATAGACAGCTTTTCCTGGTATTGAATTAGAATAAGCTAGGAAAGAGAAGATAAAAATATCAAGTCATTCGACACTGCTAGACCATTGTGGATACATGCAGAAGGATTCACAATCTTAGAAACACATCTTGATAAATCTGATACTTCTCTCAGTTATGCTATCTCACCAGGGAAGGGAACGAATATACACTGGAGTGTTTCTAGCTTGCAAACACGCCACTCTTCATTGACTGTGTTTTAGGAGTTAATGCTTAATACTAATTTAAATCCAAAGAAACTAGATATTCTGGAAAGTTCAAGTCTCTTTTCAGCGTTGAGACTTTTAACGGAAAGTCTTTTGACACCTATCGTGTTTCTGTCCTGCCTGAACTTGCATCAAGTTAATACTAGAAAATAAATTACTAGCTTTTACTGTACATTTTATTTCCAATAATGCCTTTTGGCCCATAAGCCTGAAAAAATGAAAACGATGGGAAAATATAATCGAGTGCATGTTTGGACATGTACACATCTTCCCGGAAAAAAATAAGCAGGAGCAATAAGAAAGTGAAGTAGCAAGTAACATTCTAATAAAGCAATGCTGTGGCATATGGGCTTATGTTTCCCATGACAGTCACTTTGTAAACAAGCAAGTCCACCTCCAAGCAGGCCTTCTGTGCAAGTGCCAGAACACACCCTCAAACATTTCAAATGTTCCTCTTGGCCAAAAAGGATTGGAGACCTCTGCTATAGGTCACCAGTTCATCTTAACTGCCTACAGTAGATACTATTTTTTTTTTAATCTTCAGACATTTATATTCATTTCCTAGAAGAAAAAAATCCCAAGTAGAAAGGCTTACCTTTTGGACAGATGCCACCATGGCTGTTTGGTTTTTGAGATGCCACATAAGCTAATCCAAGAGTACCCAAATCAAAATCTTGGTATGTAAACAGATGAGCCAGGCACACTTTAGCTGCTTTTTCAGCTATGTCGTAACTGAATTGCTTTGGGGGACAAATTAAAAAAAAAAACACTTTTTAGTTTAGAGATGCTTGTTCAATAAATTAGGAAAGGAGATCAATAAATAAGAGATTCCACTTCTAGCATCCCAAAACAGCACTTTTCTCTGATCCATTTTCCTTGCCCAAGATAATATTTTGCCTGAGATTGTTTTTCTGTCATAAATTATTCAGGATCACATAGTGAAGCATTCCAGAAAGGAAGTAAACACCCTATAATAGAATTTCTGCATACTGAGGATTGAAAAGTAGTTAAGATATACTTGATAAAGCATGCTGCATCAACATTTTTGCCATAATTCTGAGAGCTTAGATAAGCATTTAGTTTATTTTTAATCATGAGCCATATTTTAAAGCTAGTTCCTTTGAGGGTTTTTTAAATGTTTTTTATGATGTAATATTATATATTTATTCCTGAACTATTCAGTTATCAACTTCCTTAAAATATGTTGTAATTTGGAGATCCCGCCAGTCTTGAGTCAAGAAAGGAATTATTTATAGCTAATTTTATCATTTAAAATGCACACACACACACATACAAAAACCTACCTCTAGCAGCTGCTTGACTTCCCAGGCATCCTTCTCTTCATCAGGCTGACTTTTTGCCATGTTATAGTGTTTTTGTTTAGGAAGTAGGGAATCCTCTGGCTCACTATGAACAATAATCTTTATTAAACAGAAATAAAATATTTAGAAACATAAAAACAGAAAAAGGACTCAAAATAATGCTTCAGCTTTTTAATGAACAGAAAATACCATTACTCATTAGCAAAGGCCCACAGCAATTCCTATACTTAAAAATTATGTTACACTTTTCCCCCAGCAAACTGTCACTCAAACAGAAAGTTTCTAAAATGATCTGGTGAAAGAAAACATATTTCTGTTTCTTGGGTAAAATAAGCATATCCAAATAAATCCTTCAGTACAGCAAGCACATATCAAGCTTTTAAATTTCAGTAGCTTAACCTAAATCTCAACAATTATAAATTTGATAAATAAATACTTTTAAAAGGTTGAATAGAATTTGCAATTACAGGTGACACTCAAAAAATTAGAATATCATGCAAAAGTTCATTTTGGGTTTTCATGAGCTGTAAGCCATAATCATCACAATTATGGCAAATCATGGCTTGAACTATCTTGCTTGGCATGTAATGAGTCTATCTCATTAGTTTCACCTTTTAAGTTGCATTACTGAAATAAATGAACTTTGGCACGATATTCTAATTTTTCGAGTTTCACCTGTATATCTAGTAAGACTAATTTTAAAGAGAAAACATTATTGGACTAACAGTGGTGAGAAAATAATGAGAACATTGCCAGGCATATGCTACCTTTATTATTTAATATGGAAAACAGTTGTTTTTACATATCAAACATTGAAAATCTGATCAGGATTTCTCTTGGCAATGAAAAAATGGATTACTGATTACTACTGTTTGTTCTTTACTATCTTTATTAACAAAAAAGAAATATATTTGGTGCAGAAATTTAAATATGAAACTGCATAATTCACTGAGGCATATGCGTTCATTACTTCACACATAGTGCTATCAACAAAAAGAAAGTTCCAAAAAATTAGAACAGTATACCAAAAAAAAAGAGGAATGCCTGAAGGACACGTTTTCCTGGTTAGTTTCCCAATTTAAGCAAGGTTTGCTGTTCTGAGAGGGTGGAGGTGTTCGCAAGGAAGACAACTGTAATGAGTGTTCCCTTCATGATTACTGCTGCAGTCAATTTTTTTTCTGAAATACTGAAATACTCCCAGTTTACCAGGTCTGTTGTAATATCCTCTCCACGGGGCTTTGTCTCTACTAAATATGAAGATTTGGAAAAATATGATAAAACAAACATTGCTGAATTTTGGGGAGATATTCCTACCGTGTTTCCCCGAAAATAAGACCTACCCCGAAAGTAAGACCTAGCACTATTTTCTAAACCTGCCCTAATATAAGGCCTACCCCGAAAATAAGACCTAGTGTAAATCTCCAGTTCCAGGAAGACTTTTCAGGGAGCAACCGTGCACCCGTGAAACACTCCCCCCTACACACTCACACCCACTATTTGGCACCATAAATATATAAGACCTACCCCGAAAATAAGACCTAGTGTGTTTTTGGGAGCCAAAAAAAATATAAGACAGTGTCTTATTTTCGGGGAAACACGGTATGGCTATTTCCTCTATCTGTATTTCTATTAGAAAGAAAAAGGGGAAAGAGAACAAAAAAGAACTATAACCTTCAGGTTCAGGATCATCCTAATTCATCACATGTTTTGCATGGATCACAAAGTACAGTTAAATTATTCAATAAAATATTGAATTGAATGCGCTCTGGTTTCCAGCAAAAGTGTTCACATTCCTTCCGGGAGGTATTTTAATACCTGCTCTATCTGTATGCCATATCCGCTGAAGTGGGCATTGTCCCATGAGGTATTGCGATAGATGTCATCCACTCTGTCTATTAATTCAATCTATATGCAGAAAGGAAAACAAGGGATTCCAGTCAACCCATGTCATTAGAATCTAATGTTGTAGGCTATTTATAAATAAATGCATGTTTTGTGCATGAGAAGGGAATAATAGCATTCTACTTATTTAAATCATTGTATTTGCTACATTTGTATTACACTAATCAAGCAGGAGTTCAAGGTAGCATTCAATATATGAAAGCCCCGTTTGACGTAATGGTGAAGGTGATGGCCCTAAACCAAGAGACAATCAATTCTAGGCCTCTCTTATAAAAATTGCTGGGTGACTATGGGACAAACTGCGCTCTTGTGGGAAAAAGGAGGCAGGAGTATTAGTATGTTTGCTGCCTTGAGTAGTATATAAAACTGTGAAATAAAATAAAATAATAATACTATTTCTTTCACATCATTTTTCTCCATAAAAATAGTTAAGTTGGATTACGGCAGGGATGTCAAACTCCCAACAGCACGGCATCATCACGTGACGTATCCCAACTTTTTTCCCCTTTCTAAACTGGGGGTGGGGGTGGGCAGCGCGTGAGGCATCTTGCCCGCAGACTGCAAGTTTGACACCCCTGGATTAAGGAATGGAATTGGTGCAAACGCACTAATAGAAGAAATATACAGGTAGTCATCGACTTATGACAATAATTGAGGCTAACATTTATGTCGCTAAGTGAGGCAATTAAGAGAATTTTGCCCCATTTTATGACCTTTCTTGTCACGATTGTTAAATGAATCACTAAAGTTCTTAAGTAACAGGGTTGTTAAGTGAATCTGGCCTCCCCATTGACTTTGCTTGTCAGAAGGGCGCAAAAAGGAGATCACATGACCCTAGGACATGGCAACTGTCAAAAATATGAACCAGTTGCCAAGAACCTGAATTCTAATCACGTGAACATGGGGATGCTGCAACAGTCACAAGTGTGAAAAACAGTCATAAGTCACTTTTTTCAATGCTGTTGTAACTTCAAATGATCACTAAATGAACTGTTGTAAGTTGAGGACTATCCGTTTGTTAGTACTATCTATTCATATGTATATCCTTATTTATACCTGCTGAACACTACTTAAATATTTAGTTATGCCCTCTCATACTTTTATCAGGAGATAATCACACTTACTAAGTAGTTAATGGTAGTACTTTCTTCCCCACGGCCCATATTCTTAAAGAAACGATGATCTGCCACCACTAACATCTTGCAAGTATTTTTCATGGGGTCAGGAATAGCTCTTCTTCTCCGAGGAATATTTTCTATCATGATAATTGGAATACCATCAGGAAACTTATTTACAGCTATTGTGTCAATAATTTCCATAATATGTGAACATGTTAATCATAAAATTATCTGCCTGTTCAGCGCAAGCGCTATAAGATGTAACAGAAAAACTTAGGGAGTTGCAGAAATTGCTATGGATATTTATTTATTTATTTATTTATTCATTCACCACCCATCCCACATTTTTAAAGAGTCAAATGGGCTTACAAGAGAACCTCCTCCATTTTATCTCCACAGTCATCCCATGTGATATATGCAGAGAATGAGACTGGGAAAGGGTGAAAAGAGCATTTATTTTAAAGTTGTTTCTCTCTCTCTCTCTCCCCACACCCCATACAATAAAAGAAAGCAGAAGCAGAACATTCATTTACAGGAATCTTTTGCTTAAATCTTTCTTACATCATTTCTTCATGCCAGAGAGACAGTGTTAGCACATAATGCTAAGCCAATTTTAAAAATAATAGACTGTTAAAGAGGCCACGGGGATTAATACAAATACTGTTAAGCCAAGCAGAAAAATAATAGGAATACGACCACTATTAATAGTATGTGGAAATCATACATGTGCTGTCTTCTTCCAATAAAGTGAAAACAGGTCAGGTATTATTCCAGGCAGAGAGCATATTATGCATGAGCTACTGTATGATAATATCCTGAGCTTTGTTGTAAAGCAAACTTCCTATAGGCTTACAGTGTATTAGAAAGAGACAACATTTGTTACATGAAGTCACAATGTTAAACAGTTAAGTATAGGGTAATTCTCAACTTACTACCACAATTGGGATCGGAATTTCTGTCATAAGTCAATGCAGTTCTAAAGCTGCATCGTACTGTATGTACAATGTAACTGTATGATGTACAATGTATGATGGCTATCTGGCATTCCATGTTGAAGTTGTTAACCAAAAATAGTATCAGCCTTGCTAACTCTCAAGGCCCTTTTTTCCCGCTATGTATTCTAAATGGTCTGTGATTAATATGTGTGGTGTGTGTGTGTGTGTGTATGGAGAGAGAGGGGGGGTCATATGTATAGGTACAGGTATACATAAACACACAAAAAACACACACATATTAATCAGACCATTTAGTATACATAGCAGAAAAAAGAGCCTTGAGAATTAACTGTGTGTGCGTGTGTGTGTGTGTGTGTGTAGCATATGTATAGGTATGGATACACATACACACACACAACCACACACACACACACATATATACACATTTTCTTTTGAAAGTGGGAATCAGAATTTCATTTTTTAACGTGTGCCACTGTGTTCACAGGAAAAAAGTGACAATAAAGGTTATCTTATCTTCTCTAAGTATCCCAGGGTTGGTCCCTCCAGACCTGACTCCTAGTAAGATAATGGACTGCCTCCAGTTCACCCCACTCATCTACTTTGGGGGATGGCAAGCAGCCCCGGAACATGAAGCTCACTCAGCTGCCTTCTCTCCAGTGTCAGCCTTTCGCCTTCTGTGCCCAGCCGCTGACTGAAGCAGAAGCACCTCACGGCATTGCTGCCTCTTTCTGGACCCTTTTCACTGCCTCTACTGTCTCCTTTTTGGAGCCAGCTTCTCTGGTGACCATTTTATACACACGGCTAAAGCTGCTTTATCTTTGTAAATCTCTTCATAAAAACAGCACAACTGTAGCCATGAGTAAGAAACTATGGCCTCTGAGGTGGTTAGTACAAAGGGGCTCCCAAGCATCCACATTTTGATCACATGACAAGAGGAGTGCTACAGTAGCCATAACAAGGACACGGGTTATAAGCCCATTTTTTTAGCACCATTGTATTTTTGAACAGTCTCTGAACAAATGATTGTAAATTGAGGATTACCTTCAGTACCCTATGCTGTTACAGAAGAGTCTTACCCAATTTTGAAAAAAATACAGCAAACAATTGGATGCTTACCTTTATTTACATGATTATCCTTGAGCCCTCCTCCCCAAAACCCCTCTTCTTCTAGTTTGACATAACCACATATTTTGGGGGATTGTAATCGTGAGATATCCTTAATATCTTCGGATTTGTATACCAAAAGCCTTCCATCTTCTGTGTTGTTGAGAAACCTCCATAAGGGCTAGAACAGAAAAACAGTATCACAGATATGATTTTTTAAAATGCCTGCTTAAAAATAAGCTACATTAAGTTCAACAGAGTGTCTTTTAAGTAAAAGCAACTTAAGTGGAGTAACTTATCAAGAATGGTCACTTCAGAAGCCTGAAAAACTAAATATGCTAAACCCTAGTATTTTTCGAAATGATTATTTATGATTGTGAATATATTTAATTCTGTTCCAAACCACCTTATGTAGCTTTGTAAGTATGCAATAGATTTAGGTTTTTTCACATTAGGTAAAATTATCTTCATTTCTAGTCAATATAGTTAAACAGCTACCCTATCCATTCTCTTTAAAATAGTTTGCCAAAATGAATTTGAAAAATAATGCTACATTTTAAAATAAATAACTTCATTCAGACGTAAACCTTGATTAGTTTCAAAATAATGTCATTATATTTATCAGAATTACTATTGGTACTGAGCCAGGATTTAGACCATATACTATTCCTACTCATTCCAACATCCACGTCATAAAAAATTTGTAAATTATCACACTTGTTTAACGCTAAGTACAATTTTATGCTCCATAATTTGTTTTTGTGGACAGGAGTTCACAAAGAAAAAAAATGACAGAGGTGTAATTGTAAGAACCCTAATGGTTGATTTTGTTCCTTAGACTGTTTTGCAAAAGATTCGAAAAACACTGAAAATTACTATGGCAGAAAGGAAGTTATTACATGGAACTAGAGATTTTAAAAAATGGACTGGACCTTCAATATAGAAGATGCCCAAAAGGTTGTTTAACTGGAAAACCGATAGCCCGCAAGTTATGACCATAATGGAGCGTCTTATAGCAGTCGTAAAACCATTTTAAATAACCATGGAGGCGCAGTGATTAGAATGCAATACTGCAGGCAAACTCTGTCCACAGCCAGGAGTTTGATCCTGACCAGCTCAAGACTGACTCAGCCTTCCATTCTTCAGGTCGGTGAAATGAGGAGCCAGATTGTTGTGGGAAATATGTTGACATTTGTAAACTGTTCAGAAAATGCTGTAAAGTACTATGGAGTGATAAGTGCTATTATATTTTACAGTTTATTGCTGCAGTGGTCACTAAGTGAACATTGCAGTCATGAAGTGAACTGGAAGTATCTGCCAGTTTTCAGCAAAAGTGGCTTAAAATGCAGTCACATGACCGCAGGACACTGCAAGCAATCATAAATGTTGCAAAGAATCTGAAGTTCAACCATGTGATCATAGGCAGCAGGGAGGTGGCTAACAATCAGAACTTTGGGTCTGGATTGTAAATTCCCCTTTTCAGGTAGATTGTAGACTAAAACAATTTTATGGCAGTTTTTAAACAAACACTTTCTAAGCAGATGAATAGTTACAGCAAGAGAGAAAACCAGTACGGTGTAATGTGGTTTTCTTAAGATTTTGCATAAGCATCATAACCCAAAGTCAGGGAGAATTTTACCTATATGCATAATTTTCCATTCAGGCTGCTTCTTGACTATTTATATCAAATTTTAATATTACAAACTATTAAAAGACAGTTAAGCAATTATTTGGTTACATGTAGATTTTTGTAACGGGATGTACCTCAACATTATATTCTTCTTCATCTGTATTGATCCTCACTGTGAAATCATCTTCACCTATGTGAGCTATAACTTTGGAATTACTCTGACCTGGATATGGGGGGAAAAAGCAAAAAAATTTAGTCAGCAGCTACTTTATACTGAAACATACATAATATGTCCTGCATGAGTTATTTACAAACATACTACAGTGTAACATGTCAGCTCCCATTTGCAGAGAAGTTATGTATTATGGATTTGAGGTTATGTCATGAGATTCAAGGAAAATCTTTGGAGTATATTGACTGAGTATGTCAAAAGACATGCTCCAGGGCCTGGGGCTTGGGAGGCAAAATGGACCAGTGAGAAATCTTTCTCAGTTTGGTTTGAGATTATCCTTGGTGACCACTGTAGTATTTTTTCTTCTTTGCTAGTATTTTTATTGTTTTAGCATTTGTTAACTGATGAAAGTCTCATTTGTGGAATGGGAGCCATATAAAGCAATGTAATATTACTTACTTCCAATGACTTTATTATTATAAATAATATGATTAGATTTTTTAAAATTTATACGACCTTCCCCCTTTTTTAATCACTTTGCTTTAGTATTTTGTACTATGGGTCCATTAGCACCCTTGTCATCATACAGGTAGTCCTTGGGTTACAATGGCAATTGGGACTGGGAATTCTGTTGCTAAGTGACAAGGTTCTAAAATGTAATAACATGTGACTGCATCATTTAACAATGGCATTCCCGCAGTCCCAGTTGCCATTGTTAAATGAGGACCTCACCTCATCATGACTTCTGATTTCCTGTCAGCTTCTCCATTGACTTTGCTTCTGGGAAGCTAACAGGGAGTCTTGGAAGCTGTGATCACCTGAACATGGCTTGCTGCAACATCATAATTATGAGCAAGGCACCCGGATCATAATCACATGATCACAGGGATGCTGTGATGGCCAGAACCCTGAGGACCTATCCTAAGTCCCCATTATACAGTGCCAATGTCATAATCCAAAGACTACCTGTGTAACAGCAAGAGTGCTACCTGGACCCAAGGATTATAACCATCCTGTATCATTTTTTATGTGATTTTCATGGTCTCCCAGTTCATTTTTGGACCAAAATCAAGCTCTATCAGTCTAAATTAGCCTATAAAACTTGCCATGGCTGGGGATTATACCATCCATACCACCTATTCATTTGTTCCTATCTGTTGGCGGAGCTTCTGCTCCAATTGCTTTCCCAATTTCAGATGCTATAAGTGGCAATGCAATAAGGCACGCTTATAATTTTGCCTTTGAGGCACCAGTAGGACATGTTCTTTCTCTCCACTCTCCTTTCATTACCTCAACATTTAAAAGGTATATGCTGAAATCAACAGTTGTAATGAGTTTGCTTAGGTTTCCACTGTTTATGAACTGTAGTCTTCAATCACCTCAGCCTCTAAGAATTAGGTCATGATTCTAATGTGTTATAAGCTATCTAGTGAAAACATTTTTGAATATACCGTGTTTCCCCGAAAATAAGACACTGTCTTATATTTTTTTTGGCTCCCAAAAACACACTAGGTCTTATTTTCGGGGTAGGTCTTATATATTTATGGTGCCAAATAGTGGGTGTGAGTGTGTAGGGGGGCGTGTTTCGCGGGTGCACGGTTGCTCCCTGAAAAGTCTTCCTGGAACTGGAGATTTACACTAGGTCTTATTTTCAGGGTAGGTCTTATATTAGGGCAGGTTTAGAAAATAGTGCTAGGTCTTACTTTTGGGGTAGGTCTTATTTTCGGGGAAACACGGTAGTTAATAAATATTAATTATGCCAATAGATTCTAGTAACAGTCTATTGTGCTTTCCATTTACACAAATACCCAGTAGTTATCTGCAAAATCCGTTGTATGGTTTGGCTGTTTTGATACCACAGAGATGTCAAACTTGCATCGTCATGGTGGTGTCACATGACGTATCGGGACTTTTTTCCCTTTCGCTAAACTGGGCTGGGGCGGAGCCAGCACATGACACATCTAGCCCGCGGTCCACAAGTTTGACAGCCCTGTAACAGCAGTTTCTTGTCTTCTGAGATTAATTTTTCCAGAACAGAAAATTGTTTATGGTATTCCAGATCATGGCAGTTTGCCCATGTTTAAAAAAATCCAATGTGACTTTTCATATACTACTAGTCCTAAAGGAAATCAATCCCTATTGTTCTTTGGAAGGACAGATACTGCAGGTGAAGCTCAAATACTTTGGCCACCTAATGAGAAGAGAAGACTCATTGGAAAAGACCCTTATGCTGAGAAAGATTGAAGGCAAAGGGAGTAGGAGCCTGCAGAGGATGAGATGGATGAATAGTGTCATCAACACAACAAATACGAATTTGGGTAAACTCTGGGAGACAGTGGAGCACAGAAGGGCCTGTTGTGTTATGGTCCATGGGGCCACAAAGAGCTGGCTACATCTTAGCAACTGAACAACAATGCTAGCAAGCAACACTTACTTGTACACACTTACCAACAATATGACCCGTGAAAAATTCTTGCCATTGTACATGATACTCTCTTTCATTGCCTTTGCCATCAAGAATAAGTGCTTGAAAGTTTTTTGAAAAATGGTCTGCTGTTGATGTTAAATATAACTTAAAATGCCTATAAAAATAAATTTCAGATGCATCTAAAACACTTATTTTTCTATGCATAAAACATTAGGTATTGTTGCATATGGCTCTCTATGGAATTGATGACAAACAGCATCAAGAATGTTTACTAACAGCTTTTAACATAAATTGTTTTTCAATTTTCAAACCTGTGATAAATATTTAAGAAAATATTTCAATACATTATTAAAAGAGATTCAAAGCCTTGCGTATATATTTGAGCTTTACATATGGAACTATCATGCTTGCCAATATATTTACCTTGTGGGTGAAAGCCCAATGACATATTTATTATCTTACATTATAAAGAACCTAAAATAATTTCCTTTTCATTCCTAGTAGACATAAGGTTCCCTACTATCCAGATACCGGTAATACCTGACTGCAACAATACATAAACAAGGCTGAACCAGCTAGATTCTGCATTTAGTTAGGGAAAAAAAATCTTACCTATGCAATGCTGAAAAACTAACAAGCCTCTCTATATGGGATTCAGGTTGGAGATCTCTTCGTCTTACTGAATGTTGTTGGATGTTGGACACAGAAAGAATATCATAGTCTGAAAGAACAGACTCTAATCTCTCTGTGGGGAAAAAGAAAATGAAGGCTTAAACACAAATATATAAAGAGAAGTACTGGCTTATAAATACCATAAATGGAACAAGATGCAATGATAAAAAGGAGCATACAAACATATCTTTCACTGAAGCTACACTGTGTAAGTCATATGCCTCAGTCCCACTTTTATGATTTAGAAAACTCTACTGTGTTCGTCACTCATGATCCCAAAAATATTTAGTTGTTATGTGGAATATTGTTACCTTTTAATGTCTCATTTCATTCACAACAAAGTGCCAAAATGAAATGTATATACCAGTAACTATACCCTTTTAAGAACTCTATGGAAATGACATGGAGCATGAATAAATGGCTATATTGGAAATCTATAACTGAATCAGGAATTGAAATTCAAAACTCCACACCCCATTCCAGAAATATTTCCTAAGAGTTACAATTACTTGTTTCTTGCACCAGAAAAAATACTAGATATTTAAGTTCTTTAAAAAGATCTTTTATGAGCACCAGCATCTATTTTATACCTATCCATACAGTACAGTACTGTTCACCTCAGGTTTTCTTAATTTACATGTGTGATTCTTATACTGTAAAGGGAGCCCTAAGCTCCCTATAATAAAGAAGTATCTCACCTGCCATAAGGATACTTTTAACACCATTTCAACATTTAGCTGTGCATGAAATTACCTATGGCTGTGTTTACAATTCTGATCTCTTTATTGGAACAGTACAGGTAGTCCTTGACTTACAACAATTCATTTAGTGTCTGTTCAAAGTTACAATGGCACTGAAAAAAGTGACTTATGACTGTTTTTCACACTTATGACTATTAGAGCATCTCCATGGTCATGTGATCAGAATTGAGACATTCGATAACTGGCATGCATTTAGGGCGGTTGCAGTGTCTAGTGGTCATGTGATTGACTTTTGCAACCTTCTGACAAGCAAAGTCAATGAGGAAGCCAGATTCACTCAACAACCGAATTACTAACTTAACAACTGCAGAGATTTACTTAACAAATGTAGCAAGAAACAGGGTAAAACTCACTTAACAAATTTCTCACTTAGCAACATACATTTTAGGCTCAATTGTGGCCATAAATCGAGGACTACCTGTATTTCTACCCAATTCTGTACCCCGTTTCTATTTGTAAGATCATAAAATGGGGCAAAACACAGTTAACAAATGTCTCAATTAACAACATAAATATTGGGTTCAACTATGGTAGTAAATCGAGGACCACCTGTATGGGGAACTGGTGTATTTTGGAGACAGATTCTTCCAGCACTCATAATCATCCCCAAGGAGAAGAGGACTTCTTCCTTTTTTCTTACATACCCCCCCTTCCTGGTTTACAACTATGAGCAGCCTCCGTCCTGGCCAATGAGTTTCCCCGCCCCCGCCCTCAAAAGTTGTCTCTTCCCAGGCAACCTCCGGCTGATCCCCGACGTCACTCCCACTAAGATTCGCAAAACGACCGCCACTGCATGTGTGTGCCCGGCATCTCCCTGATGGAGAAACAGTTCAGTTTCTCCAAACAGGCTTCTTTCCAGAAACTCCCCGCCACGGCCAAACGCTTTGCCTCACCGCCGTCCCCAGATGAGGGCTTCGAGCCGGGAGGGAGCCTCCTGCTCGGCTCCAGCCGGGGATTCGTCCCAGGTTGCGCCACCCCAGACCGAAACGAAACAGCCCGCTGCCCGAGCCGGAGGAGGACCTCTCGGGTTTCTGTCCGGGGGGGGGGGCGTGCAGCGAGGCAAGCTCGCCCTCGCCCTCCGCTTCTTTTTTCCAAACACTCACCGAATCGCGACTCCCGATGCCCGCCCCGGGGTCGCTGGGTTGAAATCCCGAGCGCTATTAGCGGCGGCAGCAGCAGCAGCAAAGCGGGAAGCAGCCGCCGACCGGAACGGGACTGAAGCGGCATGGTCGCCGGGCGGCGGCAGAACTCCTTCTCCTTCCTTCCTTCGCGCTCGCATCAGCCGACTGTCCAACCTCTCTCCTCCGGCCCTAGGGCGGCTCTCTCCGTCTCTCTCCCCCACACACGGAACCCGAGCCGGCCTCCCGCGGAGCATGATGGGCCGGCACAGCGGCCGCCATCTTGTTCCGTTCGGGAAGAGGCGGAGCGTCTCCCGGCGATGCCGGCGGGGTGGGGAGGAAAGTGGCTCCGTTTTGGTTTCGCTCATGCTTGTTAAGCAGCCCCTCGAAGTAGAAGAGGGGTTAGCTGAGGCGAGAGTTAGTTCTGGTCTCTGAGGAATAAGGAATAAATGCTTAAAAAAAAACCTTTCTACCGGGAGCTCCTGTGCCGTTTACTAAGCGCTCGGCAAGCGGAGGTTTCATAGATGTGTGTTAGCTCGGTGGCAGCAGCCCGCCCAGCTTGAGTAAGGCGGACAGTTAAGTCGCCCAGCCCTGATTATTACAGGTGGTCCTCGACTTAACGACCACAATTCAGTCCTAAATTGAAACATTTGTTGAGTTTCTCCCCATTTTATGACCTTTCTTGCCACAGTTGTTAAGTGAATCTCTCCAGTTTGATAAGTTAGTAACCCGGTGCTTCAGTGAATCCAGCTTCCCCGTTGACTTCGCTTGTCAGAAGGGTGCAAAAGGGGATCACATGACCCAGGGACACAGCAACGGGTTGCCAAGCATCTAAATTTTGATCACAAATGATGCTGCAAAGGTTGTAACTGTGGGAAACGGTGATAAGCCACATTTTTCAGGGCTGCTGTAACTTTGAACTGTCACTAAATGAATTGTAAGCCGAGGACTGCCTGTGCAAGGACTATGCGGAGAGGTAAGAGTTGCAGACTAGACTGGAAGGGTGACAACCCCAAAGAAGAATGAAAAAAAGGAAAGCTTCATGGAAGTGTCTCTAATGAAGTTACATGGAATGGAACTCATTTGGAAGGAGATTTTGCTTTCTATTTGGGAGCTACTGAAAAAGGACTCCACTCAGGAGTTGTCTCTTGGCTTGTCCCATAACTGTAAAAGACAAAGAAGTCCTTGGTCAGAGTGTTGAAACTGTCAGGGGCATTCGTACCCTGAGATCTGAATGGCAGCTCTGGCACTCTCTGGAGTATTTCCTCAGAAATTGAAAGCTCTGCATCCAGTGGCACAGACGTGTGTTTTTCACAGTCCTGAAATTGTCCCAAAGGTGCTTTTTCAAGAGGCAGCTGGGCTTTCTGGTTTTTCTTTGAAGACATTTTGCTTCTCATCTAAGTAGTTTCTTCAGCTCTGACTGGATGGAGCTGAAGAAGCTTCTTGGATGAGAAGCGAAACATCTTCTCAAAAAAAAAAAAAACCAGAAAGTCCAGTTGCCTCTTGAAAAAGCACCCTTGGGAAACCATGACCTGGGTGACTGAGAATCTCCATAGACGTCCTGAAATTGTGTTCTTATTCTGCCCTCTATTGCTATATAGTGGATTTATTGGAGGAGAAAAAAAGTTTTGAAATCCTACGAGGGTTCCATCAGTTGTCATTTTGTTTGGCTTTATATTATATTAAAGGTTTTTTTTTCTTAAGTTCTGGAGTAAGATTCAGCAATGGAGGACTAGTTTGGAAAGGAACTTGAAGAAGGGGTCTTTGGCGGTTTCTTAGCTTGTTTTCCTACACTTTCATTACCCAAACTGGGTAATATCATCATCGCTAGTGGAGAGTGCTGTTTGCTGTCAGTTTATATTCTGGTGTCTTGTCTTGTTGGTAGGAATGGTCTTAAGAGATTCTTTGGTTGGGCTCTTTACCAGTGGCTTTTGGGCAATTTCTTAATTTGGGGTATTGGTTGCTTGATTGTTGGTCTAAAGTTAACCTTGAAGTTTATCTGTGCTGATCTGGGTGCTGATTCTGGTGGAGAGGTGCTTGCGTCTTTTTGTTCCCCTTTGGCCTGGTGGTTGTCTTTTTTACGTAGTCAAAAAATGTTAATGTTTATGTGTCTATTGATGGCTACTTTGTCAGTATGCCAGGCTTTAGGAAATTCCCTGGCATTTTTGGACATGGCCTGGTCTAGAATTGTCAAATTTCCCAACTGAAACTATGGATAAATCTGTCTCTATGTTGTGAAATTAAAATAATTTTATTTATTTATTTATTTATTATTTAGACTTGTATGCCACCCCATCTCCGAAGACTCGGGGCAGCTCACAACTAAAACCAAACCACAACAATAAATTAATTAAAACAATATTCATCATGTCTTGACTGCTAGTTGGTGTTCATGGATGCATTCTGCCAGTCGTCTTCTGCCTGTTTGTCCTAGTAATAATTGTTGCAATTCTTACATTATATCTTACAGATGATTCCAGTTTTTTTCTTCTGGGGTTGCTGGGTCTTTTGGTTTGCTTAGGATGTTTTGAAGGGCTTTAGTTGGCTTGTGTGCTATGCTGATTCCATGTGCTTGTAGTCAGTGGTGGGTTTCAAAGAGGTTTACCATTGGTTTGGTGGGCGTGGCTTGGTGGGCATGCTTTGCTCGCGCACACACTTTGGGCACGTGCAGAGGCTTTCCTACTCACCTCCTGCAATCCCTGTAGTTTCAACAGCTGACGCACGGCAATTTGCTGTGCTGCACAAAGCAGCTGCACTTCAAAAACAGGGAATAAAAGTCAGTATGGGAGCCCAGGCAGGTGGGTGGGCCAACAGCAGCCCGTCAGAGAGAACCGGTTCAGTCTCAGCTGATCTTTGGCACTACCAGTACGCCAGAACTGGGCTGAACCAGTAGAATAGCACCACTGCTTCTAGTTGATGGTGATTTCTGAGGTATTCTTGATGTATGGCAGGAAGTTCAATAAAAGTGGCTATCATTAATGTATAGCATTCCAAATCTAATTACAAAGGAATTACAAGGAAGCAAAAAAAAAATGCAGGCCTAGAGGAGTCAATATCAATATTGTATTTTAGGAAACAGATTCCAGTACTATCAGTCCCTCCTATCCTGTACCAGAATACTAAAGTATCAACATATAGGAAATAGCAATCATGTAGCAGATATGAAACATCTAACTTGGGCTAGCATTTTGCAAAAGAAATCTTGGTACTAGATTTCTAATCTCTAATGGAGAGCCAATGTTAGAAAAAAATAATCCAACTTCAAATTACTTCTTAATATGCCAGAATAATCTGGCCTGGAATAATGTGGCAACCAATGCAGCAACTCCATGGTCACATAATTTAGTCAGGCGCTTGACAACTGGTTGTTTATGATGGCTGTAGTATCCAGGGGGCATGTGCAACTTTCTGACAAGCAAAGTAAATGGGGAAGCCAAATTCACTCAACAACTGAGTTACTAATTTAACAACTGCAGTGTTTCACTTAACAAATGTGGCAAGAAATGAGGCAAAGCTCATTTAACAAATTTCTCACTTAGCAACATACTGGGCTCAATTGTAGTCATAAGTCGAGGACTACTTGTATTTCTACCCAATTCTGTACCCGGTTTCTATTTATAAAGGTAACTAAGCAAATATATTTCTAATTTGTATAGAGTTCAAATCGTATTTCACTACCAGTAACCTTTGCCCCTTAAATATGACCCATCAATTTGCTACACCTAATCCAATGTTCAGTGACATACTACAGAGAGTGAAAGTGGTATTTTTAATTTGGAGAAAAAGGGAGATAAGAGTACTCAATTTTAAAGAGATAGAAAATCTTATGAGACAGGCTACATATACAGGTGAAACTCGAAAAATTAGAATATTGTGCAAAAGTTCATTTATTTCAATAATGCAATGTAAAAGGTGAAACTAATATGAGATAGACTCATTACATGCAAAGCAAGATAGTTCAAGCTGTGATTTGTCATAATTGTGATGATTATGGCTTACAGCTCATGAGAATCCCAAATCCACAATCTCAGAAAATTAGAATATTACATGCAATCAATGAAACAAGGATTGTACATAGAACAATATCGGACCTCTGAAAAGTATAAGCATGCATATGTACTCAGTACTTGGTTTGGGCCCCTTTTGCAGCAATTACTGCTTCAATGTGGCGTGGAAGCTATCAGCCTGTGGCACTGCTGAGGTGTTATGGAAGACCAGGATGCTTCAATAGCGGCCTTCAGCTCTTCTGCATTGTTCGGTCTCATGTCTCTCACCTTTCTCAAGAGAAAGATTCTCTATGGTGTTCAGGTCAGGTGAGTTTGCTGGCCAATCAAGCACAGGAATCCCACGGTCACTGAACCAGGTTTTGGTGCTTTTGGCAGTGTGGGCAGGTGCCAAATGAAGTCAGCATCCCCATAAAGCTCATCTGCGGAAGGAAGCATGAAGTGCTCCAAAATCTCCTGGTAGAGCGCTGTGTTGACCCTGGCCTTAATGAAGCACAGTGGACCAACACCAGCAGATGACATGGCTCCCCAAATCAACAGACTGTGGAAACATCACACTAGACTTCAAGCATCTTGCAGTGTGTGCCTCTCCATTCTTCCTCCATACTCTGGGTCCTTGGTTTCCAAATGAGATGCTAAAGTTGCTCTCATCAGAAAAGAAGACTTTGGACCACTGAGCAACAGACCAGGTTTGTTTTTCTTTAGCCCAGGTAAGACGCTTCTGATGTTTGTTGTTCAGGAGTGGCTTGACAAGAGGAATACAACATTTGAAGCCCATGTCCAGGATCCGTCTGTGTGTGGTGACTCTTGATGCACTGACTCCAGCCTCAGTCCACTCCTTGTCAAAGTCCCCAACACTTTTGAATGGCCTTTTCCTGACAATCCTCTCCAGGCTGCGGTCATTCCTGCTGCTTGTGCACCTTTTTCTTCTACATTTTTCCCTTCCACATAACTTTCTATTAATGTGCTTTGATACAGCACTTTGGGAACATCCAACTTCTTTTGCAATTACCTTTTGAGGCTTCCCCTCCTTATGGAGGGTGTCAATGATGGTTTTCTGCACAACTGTCAGGTCAGCAGACTTTCCCATTATTGTGATTCCTATTGAACCAGACAGAGACCATTTAAAGGCTCAGGAACCCTTTGCAGGTTTTATGACTTAGTTAGCTGAGTAGAGTGGGACACTTTGAGCCTAGAATATTACACCTTTTCACAATACTCTAATTTTCTGAGATTGTGGATTTGGGGTTTTCGTGAGCTGTAAGCCATAATTGTAATGATTATGGCTTGATCACAGCTTGAACTATCTTGCTTTGCATGTAATGAGTCAATCTCATAGTTTCACTTTTTAAGTTGCATTACTGAAATAAATGAACTTTTGCACGATATTCTTATTTTTCGAGTTTCACCTGTAGTATTAGTGACAGTAGAATTCCTCATCATACTTTCTGCTAGTACCCACAACTGTAATCTCACAATTGAAGTCCTTTTGGGTTTACCTGATTAAGGGAATTGTTGATTGATCTCTACCCATAGCCAAACAAATGATGCTGTAGTTGTGCTGGCAGAATGCTTGAAGGCTGTAAAAGGTCTGGATGAGGAAGAGCCAGCTTCTACTCATCTATAACAAGGTGGAGTGCCCCTCCAGGTAATACTTTGTTCTTTAACTCTGAAATAGATAGTGCTTCCCTGGTCTGAGCTGGTATGCAATGTGCAATTTGGGAGTCTTCCTGGACTTATAGCTCCTGCTTAGGGAGCAGGTGGCAGCTATGTGTGTGTGTGGGGCACTTTCACAGATTTTTCTACTGTGCCAATTGCACCTTTCTCTGGACTGGGAAGCCTTGCTCATGGTCAGTCATGCCTTGGTCACTTCCTGTTTGAATGACTGCAATGCATTCTACTGGACTGTCCAGAAAGTCAACTGGTCCAGAAGGCAGCAGCCCACAAGGAATGGGAACCCCTTGATTTGCCCCTGTAAGGCCTCTGTTGTGTTGTGCGAGCTGTGTGGGCTTCCAGATTTTTTTTTCCAGATTGCAATTTAAGGTGGTCTTCACCTTTAAAGCCCTATACGGCACAGGATCAGGTTATATGCAGGCATCTACCAGACATCTACCCATCCTGACAGGGTGAGCATGCTCCTGGCTTCTTCCCTTATATATTGTGATGCGGTGGTAGCTAGCAAGCATGCCTTTCCCGTGGCAGCCCCTGCCTTATGGAAACACTCTGCATCATTGAAGTTAAGCCAGTCCTCTACCCTCCAGACTTTCTGTAAAGCTTTGAAAGCCTGGTTTTTCTTTCCCCAAGTGCTAAGGTACTATTAGATTGACCACATTATTACTTGATGCCAGGTTTTAGTTATTTTTAATGTCTTGGTTTTAGTTTTAATGCGTTTTTGCATGTTCTTTCAACTTTTGATCGGAAGCTATTCAGAATGGATTATAAGATGAATGGCTATAAAAATGTTTGAAATAAATAAAAGGAAAATGGATACAACAAACATTCCTAAGAACATTCTCAAAATATTGAGATTAACAAAGATTTGAGATCATTGAGCTTAGGGCAGTTGAATTATTTTCTCCCCCAACTTTATGAAAAGGATACAGTATATATAATTTGTCTTTACTTTCAATTTAGCAGCCCAGCTTGTTAAGTAAACAATTGTATTTTTAGAGAAGCTGCATGCAAATGTTACAAAGCAAAATTTTATGGTTTATAAAATGTAATTTTATTTAATGTTATTTTGTTACATAGGGCATTAACATTTTCACAAGGCTTTTTTGGGACTACAATCAATGATTAGCAACACACAATAGTGGTCCATCTACCTACAGAACAAATCACTGGACGAACTTGACACCTTCATACATGTGCACAAATCTGCATGGAAAAGTTTTATACTTGGACATGTGACCACTTTCCCCATTCCAGTGTTAAGAAATGACATGCAATTTAGTCTGCCAAAAAGGCACTCCCTGTTTTCTGGCAGTAACATGCTGCTTCTAAGACATAATCAAGTGAATACCAGAACTACAAAGGCAGGAGTGTGATATTTTATTGGGAGGGGATAGCAATTGGACAGCAGCAACTGAAGAGTAAGAAGAGTCCCTGTATTTAAACACTCAATAGCTCCTGCTGTACACATATGTAGGAAGCCACACTACTATGCTTTCTATGTAGCCCAATACTCCCCATATCCTACAGAAAGGAATTAACAATAGCATGTAAAAATCAAACCAAGTAACCCCTGAATAATAAGGGAATGTGAAGAATTGTACTGCACAAAACTCTATAGTTGCATTACTCAAACATTTGTGTCTTTTCTGTAATACCAAAACAATTGCTGGAAGGACCTGGTTCAGATTTCTTTAAAAAAATACCAAATAACTTTAGTCTGCTACTTAAGTGTTTGGAAATTATTTATGTTTATATGAAATTTAAGCCAGTATTAATACTTTTCTACAGCAGTAACCGCACACCAGGAAGGCCAAGACAAACACAAATCAAGGAATGGATTTTTCCCAAAGCTGCAGTGTGAAAAGACTATAAATTGATTTCCATACATATGGATGGGTTCTCTTTGCTATAGGAAATCCAAGTGGAGCTATAAGGAATGAGACGTGTAAAAAGATTTCTTGAGGAGGAGAATGACACTCCAGGTGCAGCTTAATTTTCTGCACCTTCCGCAGCATCACATTCTTCTCCTGCGCTGTCTGATGTCCATAACTAGAAAGAAGCACAACCAGACTGAAGTACAGCATATTCAGTTTAAATATACACTCATTCTGCCTTTCAGCCCTGAATAGCTGCTGGAACAACCTCTTCCCCACATATATTGAAATCTTCTAAATGGCAAATAAGTAATGGCAAAGATAACTGGGTTTTTAAATGATGAATTCATACTCCTTTAAATGGCTTTACCTACATCATGTGAAACTGTTAACATTACTTGTATAATATATGTCATAAATGCATTTCTATTTAAGTTTAGCCAAAGGAAATAAGTCTTAGAAAGACAGTATCAAGAATGTATCTCTACTTTTATTCCTATAATAAACAGCCTTGGCTTGCAACTATTATTCCTAAAGAATCCAAAGAATCACAATTAAGTGTTGCAAACTTAGATTTTAAACACAGTTATGCTAAGAAAATTAAAAGTCATATCTTACTGTGAGGTTGTCTCTAAGCAACTGCATGATGAGTGTGCTATCTTTGTATGAGTCTTCATTCAGTGTATCAAGTTCAGCAATGGCTTCATCAAAAGCCTGTAAGAGACAAAAAAACAGCCTTAATCATTTCAGGAAGAAGACCTCCACAAAGTAAACATTTAGTTAGAAAGCTAAATCAGCTTTATTCATAAGTGTATCTTATTTTTTAATGAAAACTGCTCTGAATTATATTTAGAAACTAATACTTATTAATACAAAACCTGTTTGATGAAGCTTTCAAGCAAAAAGTGGGGGATACTTAGCCACAATGTTTTCATCTGGTGAACAAGATTTATCATACATACTTTAGATAACAAGGCAAAAGAGAGCAATCAGTTCTAAACACTGTTCCCTCAAACTAAGTTTCATTGTGATCAATGAAGGCAAAGATGCAACCTTATATAGTGGCAATCGCATCCTGAAATCACTACGTGAAAAACTTTGAAGAACAATTAAGTGCCCTTTTGTATACTTCACTGTTAATGGGTCTCTCATATTCTCAGTTAAGAAAATAAGCAGATGGGGACTACAACACGCACACACAAAACAACTTACTGTCTTGGCCAATGTGCAGGCCAATTCTGGATTGTTGAGGATCTCATAGTAAAACACCGAAAAGTTAAGCGCTAGACCCAAACGAATTGGATGTGTAGGTTGCATCTCTTTCTTGCTGATGTCAAATGCTTCTTGATAAGCTGCCTGTGAATTTTCTATTGTTTCTGTGAAGAAAAAGGAAAAATAAGTGAAAGCAGCCTAAAAATTTAGCCAGGACTAGTATTATTCACACAAGCACGGCATACACATAATGCTGCCTTTTATAGTGGCTGCATACACATTTATTCTAACTGAAAAAAGAGGTTTAAATGAACACAGTACTCACGTTTCCTGTCATCTCCACTTGCAACTTCCGCAAGATAACGGAAATAGTCTCCTTTCATCTTCAGATAAAAGACCTTGCTCTCTGGATTAGTTGCATTGGCTATTAAGTATTTGTCCAGCAATTCCTATCGCAATAAAAACAAACACGAAAGTGACCATTTGGTCATGTATCACCTCACTTGGATTCAGGTAAAATTTTATCACCATAAAAGGGCAGCACATTCAATTACATGATCACATTAAAAACATTTTAACTACTGTACTATGTTGTAACTGGACACAGTTGCACTTTGGGTAAGATAATGCCTTTAATGAAAGTAATGTTCTAGGGTTATCTTGCTAGTTGTGTCAATACACAATATCTATTCTAGGCCAACCTTTCCAGCCCGGTGCGGGGGGAGGGAATGGTTTTGTGTGAAGGGCAGGTGTGCATGTGCAGGTACAGCTTCATTTGTGTGAGCAGCGGGTCCACAGCCCGTGTCTGGTAGTGGGCCATGGCCCACAAGTTGGGGACCCCTGATCTAGGCAATACCTATACAAATTATTAACAAGACATTGAGGACACATACTCATTAACTTTTATTATCTGGCACTTTAAAGTGAGGAAAAAGTACATAAATATAAAATAAACACAGAATAAATGCAGTATTAATTATATAGCTGTCTATCTTATATCAAATTCTGGGCAGGTTCCAATCAATAAAAAACAGTATAATACTTATACCTATTAAAACCATAAACATTAAAAACCTGGCAGTTAGGCTTCCAACGTTCTCATTAAATCCTCTCGTCCACCTCACCCAATTCCAGTGTTTGGGGAAAAAGCAAGGTCTTTTAAATATTTTTTCAGAAAGCTGGGAGGGTATTTAACTGATCACACATTTATTTAATTGGAAATTCACCCCACATTTCATTCAATATTTCAAGGCAACCTGCATAGCTCTCCCTATTTTCCCTCAAAACACTTTGAAATAGGAATCTAGTTTTTCAATTCTTAATCAAATGCCTTAATTACTATACCATTCCAGAGCTCTAGAAATATTCACTATAAATATTAATACAACCGTTCTGAAACATTCATTGGGCCAGGAATCGCATTCACCTGCTCACCCAGGATGATTTTTTTAAAAAAATGCTATCAAGGAATGACTGTACCTTTGATTCAGTTGAGATATTGATCCTTCACCTGTTTTCCTTCCTCAACCCTCTTTTGTTGTTACTGTTCTTCACTCAACCCTGTTTTTCTGTCTTATTCTTTCAGCACTATGTAATGTATACATTACTTAGCTCTCTTATTTAACTAATAAATGGATTCCCTGTGTTCACAATACAAAAAATAAGAGTTTCTGAAGAATATTCTAGAGTGATGATTCTGAAGGTGGGTGGAACAGAGTTATTTTTCCAAAATTTCTCCCGGCATTGTTTTCTCTCCCTCCCTCTCTAAATGGCCAGAGAAGGATAGATCAGGCCAAAGCATGTAGTTCTGGGTAGGAAGAGAGTAAGCAGAACATAGCTGACTTAATTTGCAAGGGGATGTACAGGTAAAAGACAAGAATGGTAACAACAGGCAAATCTAAATGCCAGGGATTTGAACATGAAAAGGTGGGCTTCCTTAAAATCATTACCAGGTATAAATAGGCTAAAAAGGAAATCCTGAAATAAAATTAATAGGTGCAGATAGTCCTCGACTTACAACATTCATTTAGTTACAATGGCATTGAAAAATTTGATATATTACCATTTTTCATAGTTACATTTCCAGCATCTCCACGATCATGTGATCAAAATTCAGATGCTTGGCAACTGGTTCATATTTTTGACCATTGCTGTGTCACTGAGTCATGTGATCACCTTTTGCAACCTTCTGACAAGCAAAGTCCTTGGGGAAGCCAGATTCACTTAGCAACCACATTACTAACTTATCAACTGCAGTGATTCACTTAATAACTGTGATAAGGAAAGTCATAAAATGGGGCAAACTCAGTTAACAAATAAAATTTTGGGCTCAATTGTGGTCATAAGTTGAGAACTACCTGCAATGGTGGCCTGACTTTTATTCTTAGCCAATCTATTCTGAAAACTCACCTTCAAGCTTACAAAACAATCATCAAAAAACTAATAATTTTAAAAAGCATTTTTAAAAATAATTATCCTTTATATATTTATATCTAGGGTTCAATATTAAAATCTGTCAACTGAAGCAGACTGCCCAATAAACAATTATTTTGCAACAAAGATTCTTGAACAGCAATAAGGAGTTCTTTGGGATGGTTTTTAAGTCATTTGAACATTATATTAATACCATTTTGTACATGTTTATATGCTTTTCTAATCTATAAGATTATCCAAGCCTGAAAAACAATATTGTGTGTGATAACTTGTATTTGTGTAGTGTGGCAAGCTGTAGAATCCCTTCCCAAATGAATATGCAATAGGGATAAAAGATACATAATGCCTAATTTCCTCCCCGCCGGTGGTAAAATGAAACTTCTATCAGAATTTCTATCTTCACTTTTCTAATTTTGACTTAAATAATTCTCTTAATAGTGCAGAAGCACCATGCTGCTCAATGCAAAAGTTATGTGCAGAATTTTCCAGGCAAGAAAATACAGAAGAGTAGCCAGTTTATTTTCATCTTTTAACTTTTCCATTTTGTGTAATGATTTCTCTTAACATTAGGTGATTACTTTGAACATTTCTATAGTTTCATATACTTGGTTTAAATGTCTTAAATTTAGCTATCTGGGAAGCCTTATACTATTGTATTATTGAATTCTTTTGAACTAAAATGCATACAAATCTGATTTACAATGAAGCATTTCTACCAATAGTGTGCATTCTGAAACACTATGTTCAGCATGAAATGCTCTATTGAGGTATCAAAAACATGTATTTGTGGGCCTTTCTTGATCCTTACACATATTTAAGCACCAACCCTCATTTTCCTTTTAGTATCTCTATAATAGTAATTAATACAGCTGTAACAGCTACTTATTCCCAGTAACCTGATATCTGAAACACTCTTGTAATCTTGCTACATGCTCCACTTTTTTAAAGAAAAATTAAAAATAACTAGTTATAGACTTGGAAACATCATCTTTGCTTATTTACAATGTAAAGTCTGTAAACATTGATACATTCTGCTTGTCTTATCTCAATAACATTGCAGGATTGATTTGCCACCTTTAGGAATTAAATCTCTTGGCCTATGACTTGTCATCAAGTCTTTTAGGTAAGTAAAATGCTTACATTGAAGAAAAAAATGTGAAATTATCTCTTTCAAGTCATGCTCAGGAGTAGTGATATAATATCTAAGCGTTAAATTTCATTACACCATTATGAAATATGGGAAATTGCAGCCTTTATGTAAATTCATGAACAGTATGCTGTTGTCTTCATACTGAACATTTACTTGTTTTGTATAAGTTTGTTTCATTTTTGGTATGTACTTACTATGCCACATGTTGTAATTCTATATACCTACTATAAACCAAATTATTAGCATTATCCCTTGTTAATTGCTTTAAAATATGACCCAAGTTTTCAATAATCTTCATTTGAAAACTCTCAGAAGATAGATGAATCAGATTAAACAAACAATAAGTACTCTTAACAATTGAATTGTGCACTTTACTTTCAAATTTACTCCTCTGAAATAAAGAATATTGCAGCAAGACTTCCTTGGAAGTAAATAGGTTCAGGGAGACATTGCTACAATATTTGGATTGCTGTGTATCTTCATCTAGAACAAAATATTATTCAGCATTCAAATTTTGTACTAACCAAATTTTGTTCTAACTGCATCATGTACCATTTACACCATTTAATATTTTATTTTATTAATCAAGGGAGAACAAGGAACCTTGAAATGCTTGAGTAGTCCCTTCTAACTTCAAACAGCTACATAACTGAATCCTAAATTTCAAAGGGCACAAATCACACATTGTCATTTTTTCTTAGAAAGTAAAACATATTTTTAAGGCCAGGTTCCCCATAAGAAAGTCTCACTGATACATTCCAAGAAAGCAAGAAATGGAGATTCAATTAATACATATCATTATCTTTTAGAATCTTTAATGCACACTAATTTATTTCAAATTGAAGCCTGAAATATTATTGCTAAAACAAATCACTCATCAACTTAAAGCTAATGCTACCACTTTAAATGTCAAAATGTCCATACACAATGTTCTACATTACTTTCAACTTTATGTATATATTTAAGTAATGTAAGCTTATGGGCAGATAATGCAAAGAGGAAACATGTAGATTAATTATGACCAAATTAATCCAATTATAAATTCTGATATTGATAATACTTTTGGGAACCTAACCATTTTAGCACCATGTTTCTGAATCTGAAAAGCAATTTTGATGCTTTTAGCAAAAACAAAAAAACATTTCCCATATTCAGTCTAATATTCACAATTAGGTTCATGTGGGAAACATCACTGGATAATCAAGGTTGTTGCTATTATAAAAGGAAACATTTTTGCCTTCCAATACTTCATACAAATGTTAATAAAAGAATGTCTACCCATCCACTTAAGGGATTAAGTACTCAATGATTCAGCAGTAACAACAACAATCTTTCTATGATACTTGTTTTGTCTATTCTTATTGTTTTGTTTGGAGATAATAGGTACATTGGCTGCTCAGAATTCATAATAAAATGAAGACACATATAATTCTAGGAAATGGAAATAATTCCAAAAATGCCTAGTTAAAAAAAACAAATTGGCCTTGATGGCTCAAACCTTATAGAACAGAGACAGGCGATTTAGTGCTTCCAGATGCTTTGAACACCAACTCCCATGAGACCCAGTTAGCATATTCAAAAACAGAGAAGATTTGAGATAAAAGTATATTCATTACAACAAAACGTCTTGCTACCGTTATTCAGCTCTCTTTAGAGAGAGAGATCTCTCCAAGGTTATATATCACTTACATACAAAAAGTAGCAGAGACAATCTAAATGTGCTAGCTAGTCAGGAAAGAACATTCTGGTTTTCTCCCAGAATTTTCCATGTATTCCCCAAAATACACCACTCTGAGCATCAGAATTGGTTCATGCAATTCTTAAGTACATTACCCAGAATAGGAAAAAAATTAATAATGTTCTGGATGGGTACATCTGGATCTAAATATAACTCACCAGGGCATAATATACTATAGAAACATTGTTTCTATCTGCTTCTATCTATTATGTCTTGTCTGTTACATGTATCCTTTCCAAACCTGGGATATGCTCCAGAGTGCCTCCAAATATTAGCCTATGAATTGTAAATTTGAATGTATAGAAAAAGGAATACATAGGAAATAATAGTCTATATTCAACTTAATTTCAATTCAATTGAATTTAGTTTTTTACATACCCTCACCAACTCTTGAATTTCAGTGCCTTGGACATTATACAAAGGCCAAAGTAAGTTTCAGTTTATAAAATACATGGCACTGCTATATTTCAAGTTCCAGAATTTTGTGAAGTTAAATTTGCTTAAAATTGAACTGGTTAAGTTTATGTACCAGGTTGGGACAAACTGGAAATGTATTTATTATTCTGCAAGCACCAGAAATAAAAACTATCCCTCAGATGTAGATTGAAATTAGATTTATCTGAAACAATGTTGGACAAGAGAGTATTATATGATCTATTCTTTAACTCCTGAAAATCATCACTGAAAGCTCAGAATACAAGAAATACTGTGAAAGACTATGAGGATGGAAGATAAGCAAATATTGTCCTGCATTCCTACCTCCTAGAAAAGCTTCAAAATATTTGATTGTTCTATAAATCATCTGCAAAGCTTGCTGTAAAATATTCCTTCTGGTCAGTCTGGATTTTATCAAATGTTTAAACCCAAATATCTATGTTTTAGCATTCTTTCGCAATGCAAGATTTGAGCAAATGTCTAGCAATACTGTAGTACTAACACAGGAATCTATGCTTCAAAAATTCAAGTCATATATCTTACTACTGTATTCTACATTAAGTAATTACGCTGTTTCAACTGAAATTCATTATATCAAAGAACAAAGCATTCATATCTCGAAACTAAGCATTTATTGGAGCTGAGCACAATAAAGCAAAGTTATCCATAATGGTTTAAAAGCTATAGGTTTTTCTGGAATGATTTTACAAATTAAATTTGTAGACAGGTTTATAGACAAATTCCTTGTGTGTCTAATCCCACTTGGCCAATAAAGAATTCAATTCAATGCCATGCCATTACTGTAAGATTCATTAATTTTGTTTAAATACATGAACATTTAAAACAGATAATATTGAACTGATTTATATAATTTGATATGTTCTACAAACCTGAACAATCCTATATGACTTGTACAAAATGTATTGCTAACTATAATTGTAATCTGTCATTAGGCAAAGATAGACTAAGTACATTAGTGTGAATGACTTATTTTCTAAGGCTTAGACTTCCTGAGCAGTTTATAGAAATCCAGCTAAGTAGTACTTAGCTGATCCTGGCTATTTAACAAGGTAAGTAGAATCGATTTGAATGGAAGACCACCAGGAAATTTCAAGATTGTAGACCAGGGGTCCTCAAACTTTAAGACTTGTGGACTTCAACTCCCAGAATTCCTTAGCAAGTACAGCTGGCTGAGGAATTCTGAGAGTTGAAGTCCACAAGTCTTAAAGTTGCTAAGTTTGGAGACCTCTGTTGTAGATCATGTACTGAGAATTTTAGAAGTATCCTAGAAGAAAACAGTGGCAAAACATTTAAGTCAGACTTTGATCTAATGATTAGAAATGTTATATAACTACTTAAGCTGATATTTCAAGCTGAAAAAAAAAATAGAAACTTGCTTGTATTGGAGAAGTTAATGGCACATAACAGAGATGACTAAGGATTGGCCAGGATTCAGAAAGCTTGAACAGATATACCCAGGAGCATGAACTTTCCCTTTGAATTTTCATTTTTTCTAAAGCAGATTAAATACCATAATCAAACTATTTTTTAAAATAAACTTATTTCTGAAATGTTCTTCTAAATGATGTGAAATGCTGTTTTGGGGGAAAAGGTCATTTTGGGGGTGTGCATGCATTTTTGTTGCTGCCACAAAATTAAATGTGCATTACAAACAATATATACTGAACAGGATCACAGAAACACTTTTTGCACATTTAATGAGAACAGCATTTGTGTTGACTGACTGAATTCTATCAATCAGACCACCAAGTTAGAAATTAAATATTTTAATGAAACTTACATTTCAATAAAATACAAATTGTATAGGAATTGTCTTAATTGTAGACATATTCAACTGGAAATTTTAATAAACATAAAATGCAAGGTATTTTCCATCTAAAGCACCAAAGATATAGGTTAGCCCCTATGTTTTTTGGACAAAGTATAACAACTCCCAAGAATCATTTGACATTATCACTGAAAACTAGTGGTACAGTTATCATATTGAGGTAGAACACAATTAAAAAATAGCACAAATGCAATCAATTTAATAGAATTTCAAGAACAAATGACATCCAAATTATGGGAAGTTTAGGTAAAGCTGTTCATCTCTCAAAAATATTCAGATTGCCCATCACTTGGCTTAATCAAAGCACTTACTACTTTATGTGTGTTTGTGCCTCCATGTCAGTCTCTGCTCCTGTTAACTGTCCTGACAGGTCCATGTAATCTTCTTGGCAATGTTTTTGGTTTGCCATTACCTCTTTCCTAGGGCTGAGAAAAAGTGACTAGCCCAAAAGTCACCCAGGTGGCTTCCATGCCTAAGACTAGACTACAACAAAATATTCTCATTTTTAACCTGGTGCTTTACTCCACTACACCAAACTGGCTGTAGTTAATTGCCATACAAGCAGGTTAAAACTTATACACTATTTAAATATTTTAAAGTGATTTACCTGATTCATCTCAATTACAACTTATCAAAGTGCTTAGTCAGTCACAAATACAGTAGCTGCAGAACATCAATAGTTACTTAGGCCTGCTTGAGAAAGTGTACATTTTTTCTTTTATCACTTCTTGCCACTATGCTTAGCATTAAATTTTCCATATTCACTCAATTCTAGATATAAGAAATGTTATTTGCAAGAATAAAACAGCTATTTCATTTTCAAATTTATCAAAAGAAAACCATTTTTTTATTCTGCTACATATTAGCAGGATCTTAATTGTGAATAGGATTACTTAGGTATAATTTAATCTATGTTTTTCTACAGTAACTTCAGAATCTAAAGACTCAGTGAAAACTTAGTTTTATATTAAACAGTACTTTGGTCATCAAATTCTTAGATTTAGGCTACAAGTTTTATTAGTATCTCACAGAAATACAATTCATTCTTCCATTAGGCATCAGCATCTAATCTAATTAAAAATTTATTACATAACATTTGAAACCAAAATGACCACAGCCAACTCACCAAAACAGTAGTACAGATGGACTTAAGCTCAGATTCTACTTTCTCTCGATAATCCTTGACAAGTTGCATTTTCTTATCACTGCCATCCGTTTTCTGTTCAATGCTGGAGATCACCCGCCAAGCAGAGCGCCGCCCCCCAACAACATTCTTATAGGCTACAGAGAGAAGGTTGCGTTCTTCATTGGATAATTCTGCACCTTGCTCTGTCACTGCCTTCATGCAGGTTGCCATATCATCATAGCGCTCTGCCTGCTCAGCCAGCTTGGCTTTCTGGATCATCTCGGTCTTTTCCATGTTAGAACTGCAGTGGTCTGAGCAATAAGGCAACTGATTTAGTAGGAAAGATGGAGTGTATCAAACAAAGTACAGTTGCTCAAAACCTGCAATAACAAAGAAACACTCTTTTAAGTCTGTGTTCTTGGGTTTATGAGGACAAAAGACCTCATGTTAAGTACAATATGAATTTAAGGAAGTCAGACCAATAGGAAAGGCAGTGCTAATGAAAATAAGAAATAAACCACTTAAGTTTCAACTTGCAAACCACCCGATTGAGCAAGAAAAAAATGCATTTTGTCTACCAGAAAATAACACACTGAAACAAAAGAAAAACATACTGATTGTTTGCTCCTCCTTTTCCAAGGATGATGAGGGTCATGTGAACGAGACATCAGAAATGGTGGTCAGAAATAAAAGACTCCTTAGTTTGAACACTAAGTGGCATATTCAACTACCTGGAAATTCTTTTCTACGAGGTTCCCCCACAAATACTGCGAAAGAAGCCTTTGAAGTGTCATTTTATAAGAAAACGTCCAGAGAGAAAACCGAATAAGCGCGATTAGGAATCTGGCCACAGAACCTGCAAAGCGGAATTGCCTGGACGACGATCTAAGAGGAACGAAGAAGGAAACCGGGGGAGGGGGGGCCGGTTCGTGCTCTAGAGCCGAGGAGATTACGGAACCGCTCACAATCCAGAACCCTCCAGAAGATCTTTCAAGACTACAATACTCATCAGCCCCGCCACCCAGCGGTAGGTGCTGCCCGCGAGGTGAAGCAGCCATAAAAACCAGAGAGTCCCGGAGGGCGCCAGCTTGGCGAAGGCCGCGCCACGGAATAGCCCGGAGACAAACCGGGCGGCGGGAGGGGGGGGGGAGACGGAAGCGAAGGGCACAAAAGGTTCCTCGCCCGGCCCCGGAGCCTCAACGCGGAGACCCGTAGAAAGCCTGTAGGAGCGTTAAGGCAGGCAGGGGGAAAACGTGGTGGGAAGGAAGGAGGGGAAGAAAAAGGAATCCGCATCGGAACGTCCTTTTCCCCCGGCTCCTTCCTCGGAGCAGCCCCAAGAAGGCATCAGTGGAGGAGGCCTTTGTCCCCGGAGAAGGGACCAAGCCCGAGACGGAGGCGGCGAGGCAAAAGGGCACCGTCTAGTCGCCTCCCATCCCCCGGGCCCTGCCTTCCTTCTCCCGCCGTCCCACGGAAAACGCCGCGGTGGCTGCAGGGCCGGCACGAAATGGCGGCGTCCCTCCGTGTCTCTCTCTCTCTCTCTCTCTCCCTCTCTTTTTCTCCGCGCCTGTCTGCCTGCCTCCCCTCCCCGGCAGGGGACTCCCAGTCCCGCGCCGCCTCCACAAAATGGACGACGCGGCAGAGATTCGCGAACCAGGAAAGACGCCCTAGGGGAGGACGTCCCCGCTCTTTCCCGGGCCGAGGGCCCCCCTCGCTCTCACCGGGCTCCGCTGAGGCGCTAGGCCGGCCGGCTGGCGCCTGCTTGGGTCGGCTGCGCTCGCTTCGCTCCGGGACTGCGCTCGCGAGGCGGGGGAAGGAGGAGGAAGAGAGGGAGAAGAGAAAAAGCTGCTCCGTTTTCAGCGAAAGAAGCAGCGTTGCTAAAGGGCGTTGGCACAAAGCGAGCCTCTTCACTGCTAGGCCCGCGCTCGTGCGGCTGGACCTATCAAGAAGCACTCTCGGGGCCTTGACTCCGCCTCTCGCGTTCATACGGCCAATCCAGCTTCTGGGCGCCGCCGCGAAGGCGGACAGAATCAGGGCGCAAGTTCGGTTGGTCCGTGGGCCGCCGCAGCTAAGGCACGGGGTTTCCTCCAATTAGATCCAGGGAGAGGTGACGTCATCGTCGCCATGGAAATGCTGCTACAGCCCCCCCTCCTTTTTTGCCCCGCCCATCTTTTTTCCCCTCACACGTTCGCTTTTCCAGCCCTTTGGAAGGGTGTGATGGGTGAGGCATGAGACGGTGCGGAAGCGAGGCGAGCGGAGTCGGTCTCGTGCCGCTGCGGTGTCTGCGAGGCGCGACCCGACCGCTCAGTGTTTCTGTAGGACGGGCGGACGCAGAGAGATCGGTTGGGGGAGGGTTGAGGGTTGATCGGCTCCTCCCAAGCGAGACAAGAGAAAGGAATTCGAGTTGCAGGCTTATATAGAGCGCTGCAGGGGAAAAGTGACTAGCGCACTGATGACTGACGCAGGAAAGTTATCTCACTTTCATGCTTTGTACAGCAAAGTTTTTTTTTTTAATCATGGCTGGATTTTGGTCTATTGTTACGCCAACCGGGATGGATGCGATTGAAATGACGATTCAGGAAAAGTCGGTTGAATGGTTTAAAATAATTACTTATTCGCTGGTCAGGAACATCCTTTTAACTATTCTTAGTAAAAGTGCACTGGGGTTATTTGATGCATCCTACTGGATGGGCATTTTCAGCACTGGAATGCAGTAGAATTTCACTTTTACTGATAGTGGTATATAAAATCGTTATTTCATCAGATTTTTTTTCGGATTTCATTTAAATTGAAATGATTAGCGTCAACTAATTAGACTTTCCCTTATGAACCCATTAACAATCGAACCAGCTGCAGTTCACTTCTAGTGGATATCTGGAGAATATCTTTGTTAAGATGTTCTAAAAGAACAATCATTAGAATTAATTTAGATTTAATTAGATTATTGAATCTAATTAGATCAGTAGATTAGATGTAAATTTCCTATTCTTTGCTAACAAACTAAAAATAAAGTATTATAACAAAAGGGATGTCATTTTATTTCGTTATTTTATTTGTTTATATATTTAAAATGAGCAATTTCAGCCAAGTCAGCTGAGGAAACCTAAAATAAAGGGAGCTGGGGAATTCAATTTATGTGTCCCTACTATTCAACTTCTTTAGGCAGTCTTCAAAGAAAGGTAAGTATTCCTGCTTTCCCAGTTTCTAAATTTCTCAGTTCTGAATGAACTTTTCTACTGTAGCAAAAGTAGCTCCTGTACAGCTAATAAAAGTTGGAGTATTGTTAAAGCGATTTCTGAATCCAAATGTTTAATAGCTTCTTCCCCCAATTCACAATATGGCTTTCCTTAAAATCCTGTACCTGGCAAGAATTTTTTCAATGGGTCACCCTTTGTCTAAAATACATTATAAATGGTATTATGGAGGGGGGACTGTTGGATGTTGATGTCACAGCTGGCTTCATTTCAACTAGAAGTATTAAAAATTAATTCTGACACTAGTGTAAATATTAGCAATAAATCAAGCTGGAGACAGTGCTTGTCCTTTCATTCTTTTTACTCATCACTGCCTATTTGTCTTTTGCGTTATACTCAATTCTTTCCAAATTTCCACAGATTCAGACATCAAACAACTTCTCTACACTTTTGGTTACAAAAATAGGCTTTAAAATAGTTACAAATGTTTCATGTTTTTCTGTTAACTCTATATTGAAAAAAATGGCTTTGATAGATTCAGCTTCCTTCATTATTGGATGTGTTATTGGTAAATTTATTTGATTGAGCTTAATTTCTTACAAGTAGCTGTTCCAGTATCTATTGTGAACATTTTGCAATATTTCTTACAGTAGTCTCTTTCTGAAGCATTAAATGTTTTACCAAAAGATGCATTAAAGAAGTAATGAAAATTATGCTACAGTATTTGGAGACTTGTTTCCTGTTGTTTTTTTATCCTGAGAAAAACTGCATAGAGTAGTACACATTCTTTTGACAGTTTCTTACCATTTTTACTGCTACTTCTTGTAAATATGTATTAATGTGGACATTTCTTAATCTCCCTTTTTCTGTTAATACCTAAGCATGTACAATATATGGTGCCTCTCATTTGGTTGCACACTTCTTAAACACTTCCTAACAACTTCCCTTCAGTAAATTCCCTCCAATATTTCTTCTCCCTTATACAGACCTTCCCCATCACTATAATTCATAACAGGGATCTTATTTACTATGTCAGATGAGTTACTTCTCATGTTCATACTGACAAGTTGAAATAGTATTAAATTCATGATTACATTTAGTGACATTCAAAGTTACAATGGCACAGAAAAACTGACTTATGACCATTTCTCACACTTGTGACCATTGCAGCATCTCCATGGTCATGTGATCAAAATTCAGATGTTTGGCAACTGGTTCATATTTATGATAGTTGCAGTATCCTGGGGTCATGTGATCACCTATTGCGACCTACTGACAAGCAAAATCAAGCCAGATTCACTTAACAACTGTGTTACTAACTTACCAGCTGTAGTAATTCACTCAACAGAAATTTTGGGCTCAATTAAGGTTGTAAGTCGAACACTACCTGTGCTTAAAATGTCAATGAAAATGAGAATAACTTTGATAGTTGTTCTTATTTTTATTGACATTTTAAGAAAATGATTTGAATTTAAAAGCATTTTGACATTTTGATTTTAAAATAATTCTAACCTGACCTGATACAGACTTATTAACTGTGATTAGTTTATGATTCACTGCGTTGTGTAAAATGAGCAGTTGGAATAATTCAGTAAACCATGGGTTAGAAAGTTGTGCAAACATAAACTGATGATATTGCAGATGAATGTTTCTCAATAACTGTTATAAATGCAAAATTCTGTTGGAGGATGGTAATGGTGTTATTTGTGCAAAAAAGAGTTTGCTGCCTACCAGTACTAGTCTTTACTTCCACAAAAACATAATTGAAGCGAGTTTTTTTTTAAATCCACAATTTGATACATTAGTAGTTTTACTAGCATTAAACTTTCTTCTTTATAATTTGTATTAATAATGTTGGTTTGCACTGCTTGGAATATTTACCTTAGCAAAAATATACTTTAAATATTACGGAAGTGATACAGTGAAAGTCCAGTTTCCTGGATGATGATGTAACAGGTTTTATATGCAGCAGACTAAATTCCAATGGATTTTACATGAATGGGGCTTATTACACAAATGGCATGATCTATGTTATTACCGTATGCATCAATTTATTTCAGTTGGACAATGCCATGATGTATCACATAAATGATGTAAATTGCTACAATCATATGCTGTCCAATAGATCTCCCCCAATTAATCCATTAAAATTAAGTTTAGGTCTGTTATTCCATACACACCAAAACCTGCTATGCTGCCTCACTGTGGTAAGAGGCTATTCTTTGGAAGGATGTATGAGGGCTGCCAAGAGGTTTTTTGGGTGGTATATTCCAGTACTTCCAGCAGGATTTCCTAATATATGAATATTTCTCTCCTGCTGAGCTAAGGCAAGTTAGCATATTCTATGAGCCTGTGCATTAAAATAAAATGGTAATCACTTCCTATTGTGGCATATTTGACAAAGATGAGGCCACACAGCTTCTATGTCCATTTTGTTAGAAAGGAGTACCTAGCTGACCCTGAAATTTATGCTGATTTGGACCTGGAAAAAAGGCATTTTTTTTAAAAAAGGGCAAGAGGAAATAACTTTTGTAACTCTGCCAAGGAAAGGGAAGGATACAATCACAGAAATTGAGCCTGACCTGGCTTACTTTTAAGAGGCCCCCTGCCTATTAAAAATGTATTCAGAAGGTCCTTTAGCCTATTAATAGTTCTCACTGTTCTATTGCTTTGCGTTGAACATGCCTGGGAGATTACATAGCTGTGAGATTACTGGTGAACTGCCAGTTAATTGCCTCTTGAATGTAGTCCATGGGAAGATTATTAATTCTTCTTTATTTTTTATGGTACAGCAATATTTAGCATCCAAACTACAAATCAGAGTATAATGCTATCCAAGGCAGATATTTCTTAGGCACCCTAGTCCACTAAGTTTTCCTCCTGTAATGAACTTTGCAATACTGAGTATGAACTTCCACTTACTCACCCTTGGCCAATCTGTAGCCACTTTCAGATGCTGTTTAGAGTGATTGTTGTCACAATTCAACCAGATTTAGCATTATTTTTTACTATTATGCTATGTAGCATATTGGTGTAGGAGATGACCAGGCTGAGCCCAAGGGTTTGTGTCAAATGCATCATAAGTCATGAGTCCCTGTCCACCCACAAGAGATCTACCTTGAATGCCTCCCTTATCTCCTGGTCATTTCCCTTGGCCACCAGTTGGTCAGATTCTTGTAGAGAGCTTAAGGTTGCAATAAATCTCTATACCCATTTGAACTACCTGAATCTCCTGATTTCCCTGCACTTGACAATTGGGTAGTGAGAGATCTTGAGCATTTTCAATTTCGGGTGACTACTTCAACGCCCTCCCATCAGCTGAACCAGATAAAAGCCAGAAACGAAATTATGAAATTATGCTCCATATTTCTGGTACAACGTCACTAAGCAAATTCATATGTAGATGTTCCAAAACCCAGAAGGGAAAATTGCCCTCAGAAACACCCGATAGGGCAGTCCTGAGGGAAGGGATAAACAGCCTTCAGTGCCACTGACTTTCCAGGAAGGACCAAATGTGATCAACTCCCAATGCTGGAGGAAATCCAGAAAAATATTTTGCTCATTGGGCTGCAGATGTTGGCTAAGCTCACTAGTGAATTAGGAACTGAGTTCATCCTCAAAGGAATTTTTCCCTTCCTACCTGCACCATTGTGACTGAAGTTACAATGACACTGAAAAAAGTGATTTATGACCATTCTTTATGCATCCCTATGGGCATGTGATCTACATTCAGATGCTTGACAACTGATTCATATGTATGACGGTTGCAGTGTCCTGGGGTCATGTGATCACATTTTGCGACCTTCGAACAAGCAAAGTCAATGAAAAATCCAGATTCACCTAACAGCCATGTTACTAACTTAACAACTGCAGTGATTCACTTAACAAACGTAGCAAGAAAAGTCATAAAATGGGGCAAAACTCACTTAACCAATTTCTCACTTAGCAACATAAATTCTGGATTCAATTGTGGTCGTAAGTAGAAGACCATCTATAATTATAACAGGATGATTTCAACTCTTCTAATACATGAATTAGGGAGGCAGAATGATGGATCTTATTAGTATTTCACTTTTATACTTCTATCCAGAAGCAAATTCCTATACTTATCTAGTGGAATACATAGGATGTTTGCAGTTAACAGTCTCATTAACAAACTTTTCTGTTAACACAAATTCCCATGTACTGCTTCTAATTACCACTCATCTGTTCAGAGGAATGGTTGTACCATTCAGTGCTCTCATCTCAGAGACTGCAAATGGTTGAACTTGTGTCAAATAAATTATGAAAATGGAAATTGCTTTTCCCAAACATACTTCTTTCAGATGTATTCTGTTTCTCATCACATCAATTGGAGACTGTGACAAAATTCAACTTATTTGGAGGATCCCAAATTGGAAAAAGCTGTATCAAATATAAAGAATTCCTTACATGTGTTGTCATACCCTTTTGATAACATTTTAATAAACTGGCTTTAAGTTAACTGCGCTAACTGCACAAAAACTTGCACAGGCTTTTCACTCTGATGTTCCAAAACTGCTTTCAAGCTTTTTTGCATAGAAATGCTGCAGGCATGCACAACTTTCAGCAGTAGAAAAAGATGAGTATAGGGCACCTCATTTCCTCAAGGGCTTAGTGGGATTGTTCTTTACCACTGCCAAAATTAAAATACTCAGGGTCATTTTTATCTTGAAAAGCTAAACAGGCCTGGTTAGTATCTGAATGAGATCAGGAAACACCAGGACTGTAGGCTGGACTAGAAAGTCATCAACGTATATATTATAAAAAGACAGTGGCAAAGACAGTTTTACTGTTACCACAAAAATTATATGGCTGTGTTGATGTAGATGCCATTAGTCAAATTCTACTTGAAGAGATTAATCTTTACCCCGCTTTAGATGGGGGAAGGATAAGCACAGTAGTTTGCACACAACGTAAACAGTCTTGTCTGAAATAGAATTTTTTTATGACCAGGAATTTTATAGCTGGGAGTTCGTGTTTTCTGTGTAATGAGATGCATAGTGTGTGTGGTGTGTTTGTGTGTGTGTGTATACATATATGCACATACTCTTTTGTCACTTCTCACAGGTCTTATGCTGTTCCCTGATCAAGTAGGTATTGCATACAAAATTATACGTAGTAATGTTTTACCCGTAAATGACTTTTTCTGTTTTAATCGCAATAATACGTGTGCGAACAACCGCTTTAAATTCAACATAAATCATTCTAAACTTGATTGTAAAAAATATGATTTCTGTAATAGAGTTGTCAAAGTCTGCAATGCCCTACCTGATTCAGTTGTCTCAGATACAAATTTTCACAGTTTCAGTTGCAAATTGACCTCCGTGGACCTTACTTCATACTTAAGTGATCAGTAGAGGGGGCATGCATAAGTGCAGTAATGTGCCTATTGTCCCTGTCATTGTATTTTTATTCTCTTGTTCTTGTTTTTGTTTGACAAATTCCAATAAATAAATAAATTAAGTAAGTAAGCAGCACCTGAACTGGAAGGAATTAATATAATAGAACTAACAAAAAATATTCCTGCACTGAGATATTGCTTTTCAAAATGAGTTTGCTGGCTTTCATTCACAATCAACAAATGTCCCTAGGAGTTAGTGCCGTATATATAGGCTGCTTAAAATAGAAAATATTAGGCATCTTGCCACATTTTTAAAAAGAAAGTCTGGAACTGCTCCGATGTTTAATAGTTAAACTTTTAACAGAAAGGAAATGGTTTATGTTGAGAAGATTGCTTTAAATAGCCCTATGAAATCCTATGCTAATATTGTAATGTTCAGCCTTGTTTTCCATATTTTGCAGAATATGTGTTTAAAGCAACAGAACCTGAGAAAAATGTGTTGAGATACAGTATATGCCTACAGTAGTGGTAGTAGTTGGGGATTAGAGACAGTCCTTTCAAGCAGTTCCAAGAAGGTTCAATACCCATTTGTACTATCCAGGTGACCCCGAAGGCACAGATAAACCTCCAAGTGGCCTCAAGGGCTGTCAAAAAGAGGCTAACAACCACATGACTGCAAGGAATATACATCCTTCCATTCTCCACCATTTAGTTAGAACTGAAGAAGCTTCTTGGATAAGGAGCGAACCATCTTCAAAGAAATAACAAAGTCCAGGTGCCTTCTGAAAATGCACTTTGGAACAACCTGGATGTCTGAGAATCTCCATAGACATTATAAGCCAAAATTGTCTAGAGTTTACTGTATCCAAAATGAGCAGCTGTCACTCCCATCTGGCTCATTCTGCCTGCAAAACTCAAAATAAGGTTCTTTTTCTAACAAGCTGAAGTAAAAGCAAAAAAACAAAAAGCCTTAACTTGTCGTTTCAATTTGCTAAGCACCCAACAAGCCAGGATATTTGAATAAAGCCTTCATTTAGCTGCTTCTGCTAATAAGATGTTGGTTTATTTTTTTAACTCATAGATGGGGAAAAAATCTTGTGGCTATCTGCTGCATTTTTACTTTATTTTTCCTCCCATGATTGTGTGCTCTTTGGCCAGTGACCTTATGATATCAGAGGATAGTTCAACTTCTCCAGATCCAAATATTGTCCATATTCTAGAATAAATGGAGAAATGCATGCTTTATATTTGTGTCCCAAAAAAACAACCCAACTACCTAACCAGTAAAAAGCCTTTACCTCAAATGGTTCCCAGCTACTTTACTGACATCTTATGAGGATGCTGGGGCCCCCGATAATAAAACAAGGTGACTAATCATTTTTCCTTTTTTATTTATTTATTTATTTATTTATTTATTTATTTATTTATTATTCTTTAGCTTCAAAGATAAAATACAAAGTAAAGAAAAAGAAAACTAACAAACATCTGACACAAAAAAACCTGTGTGTACAAACACACTGTTGGAAGTTAGCTGCTGTCCAAGGGTGAAGCCACTCTCACACACACACACACACTCTTCTTCCTTCCCTAACAAAAGATCCTGTGCTCTGGCAAACGCCCATCCTCTCGAGACTGTTGGTCTTTCTGCAGTTAGGAAATGCACAGAGGAAGCAAGATCCAGTTGTGTTTTGGAGAAGGACCCTCTCTCACACACATGTGCAAGCATACACATATTTCCCACGTTTCCATGTTTTAAAATTAAAATTTAGATGTACTCACCTTCTTTCCAAGCAGCCTTTGAGCTCAGCACTCAAAACCCCTTTGAAACCATTTATCCAAATGGTCAAGGTCCAGGAAAACTCACCCACAGACTCAATGGGTCTGCTTTCCGGCAAGGGAATCTTACCTGGGTCTGGTCCATTGGTTAGGTTAGCTTGGAGTCCCATCTGCTTGGGTACCAATTGTTGGAAGAAATATCCTTCTGGGTTCAGTTCCAAGTGAGGAAGAAAGACACTGGAAACATGGTGACTGCTTGGAAAGATGATTTAGTGGTGGACAGGACTGGGTGGACTGGGTGGACTGGGTTCACATGCCTTGGGTGAAGAAAGAAGGGCTGATATGCTGATAGTGCAATTTTTTTATACCCTCTGTTGGGATTTGAATTTGAGCTTGTATTCTGATTGGTTGTCAGACTCCCATGGGACCATGCAGGGGCAACTCTGTAGGCTGTCTTGAGTCCCAGGCTTGGTTGAGCCCTGCTGGATGATGATGTAGTGAAAGGGCTTTGGGCAATTCCTATTATAGCTTTACCTGGAGTAGGTCTTTGTTATGTAAAATAGACTGGCCTAGGCCAGAATAATGGCCCATTAGCAAAGGTGGTGGGGCTGAGTTTCTGCTTCTGAAGTGAGTTACAGCTTCTGAGTTTCTACTCATTTTAGGGGAAATATTCTGCCTTTTTCGTATATCTTAAAATATTTCATTTTCCTAGGAGAGGGGGGGGGTTTAACTTCCAACAAGACAAACAGACAAACTCCCCAGATATCAAGTACAACACTGACAGCTAACATTAATATATATTTTAAAAATCCAGCTTGGCTGAATGCTGACAAATATATCAGAAATCTAATGTAGTCTCCTCCCCTTACATAACAGGTCTACAAATAATTATAAATTTTCCCATCTATATTTAACAAAAATACTATATTATATAAAAAGATATCCCTGCTATGGACATTTACCTAGTGATTGATTTTTTATGTATATATGTGTGTGTGTGTGTTTGTATTACACCATACACACCCGACACACACACACATTCTGCATATATATGAGAGAGTCCACAAACAGCTTCCAGTCTCTTATAAATTTGTCCAATCCATTGTCTCTAATCAATGCAGTTCATTGTTCCATCTCTGTCAATTCAGTCAATTTTAAAATCCACTCTTCAACAATCAGTATGCTCTGTTCCTTCCAATGCTTAGCATAAATAATCCTTGCAGCAGTCACCATGTCAAAAAATAACATCCCAAATTGTTTTTCATTTGTTTTGTCCATAATATGAGAAGAAAAGCTTCAGATTTCATTAATATTTATATTTTAATAAACTTCATGATACAGGAGCTGTATGAGAGAAGAAAGAAGAGGCTGTGATTCCCTCTCGTTGTATGCACTAGAATAATATGAATGGCCAAGGAGTCCTGGACCTTCCAATGAAATAAAATGGTGGCTGCTGAAAGGAATATAGTAGGCAGGACTCCTAGGAAGGAGGGGGTGCATTGCAGAGGAGTTAGAGGCCACTCAGTCCAGATAATTTGTGTATGAAAAAGAGGGTGAAGACAGCCCCTCCTTAATAGTTCACAGAGATAGATGGATGCAGACACTAGAGCACTCAATCTGGCAAGGTTCTCTCTATTGGTGTAAAACTATAATAAAGAACACAGCTTGGAAGAATCGCCACACGACAATCTTGGTTTGGGGCCTCCCAGGTGGCCTGTAAAACTCAGTTCTGCTACCTTCAATTATGCCCTTTCCAAAAAGGATGAAAGGTTATGAAGTGGAAAGCAAAAGTGAATATTGCAATGAAAAATAAATGTTCTAAAATTATGGGGTGGTTAGAAATGGAACTGTAAATGAATTTTTGAAATTAATAGAAATGGCAAATTAATTATATAAAACGCATAAGAAATATGCTTGTGCGTTTTGGATAAGCTCTTTGCTCTTTATGAGCCTTAGTGGCACGGTGGTTAGAGTACAGTATTGCAGGCTACTTCTGCTGAGTGTCGGCTGCCTGCAATTTGTCCATTCAAATCCCACCAGCTCAAGGTGAACTCAGCCTTCCATCCTTCCGAAGTGGTTAAAATGGGGACCCAAAATTGTTGGGGGCAATATGCTGACTCTGTAAACCACTTAGTGCTGTAAAGCACTATGAAGCGGTATATAAGTCTGAGTGCTATTGCTATTTGTAATATAGTATCACCCTTTGGAAAGACTTTATCTCCTGTTAGTTACACTGCTTGTGCTTGTTGTAATCTACATTGTTGCCAGCAGCCTAGGTGCTCTCCTTTTACTAGGCAGAATTAGAGTGGCAGCTCTCACTACAGGAAAAGACACGGCTAGCAAAAGAAAACAAGGAGGCTGGGTGTGCAAAAATAGCACTCATCAGACTTCCGGATTTGTTGACCCAAAAGCAAATATAATTTGTACAGCACACTAAGAAACAGGAAATGTATCTGCCAAGAAGCCAGAACATGAGGAACTGACAGCAAATGAGTCTTCCAGCTAATTGTTGACAGAAAACAAGGCTATCAATGAAAGAAAGAAAGAAATTAGGATAGCCTAGCTAAGATCTTCCTATAGGATAGCTTAAGAATTTTATTTTATTTTTTTCATTATTTAACAAAAACAATAAAAAGGTGAGCTGTATGCACCAAAAGTATACTTACACTGTCTAGCATGACATTTTTGGGCTGGTTCAGATTACATACTGAGCTATGCACTCAATTATTCTTGCCTCAGGTGTAGATAATACATGGTTTGGTACAATTACAAGCTCCACGATTGGAGTAACTGAGTGAAACATTTAGTAGAGAAGAACATAGTGTGAACACAGCCTTTGGATCTAGTTCTTTGCTTAACTAAATTCCAAGGAAGATTCCAGAAGTCCCATTTTGTTTTGAGGAGGATGTGTAGGACACTTTTGAAGTTAGTGAGTAGGGTGGTATAACGTGGTAAACGAAAACCATATAAGACTTGGGGCATGTCAACCCAGTCGCTGACAAAACTGTTTAACCATTTAACAATCCGAGCATGGAAGAACAGGCAAGTCTGAGATCAGACAGCAAATTCCTTAAAGCAACCTGTGGTAGGATGTCTTGAGGATCTCCTTTTTCATGTATTGAACATTTGGACTGCTCTTTTATTCATTGCAACTCCAAACGTCTGTAACAGCCTGTAGTGTCTATCATAATGAATAGCCACTGTCTACCTATGTATAAGGGGAAATAATAAAAATTGCCATGGCAATTAATTAATACCCACTCATCCCATATAAGGTGTTAACCTAGAACTCTGTCTTCAGTGACTCTTTTGCTCCAAAAACTCTGGCTGAGATATTCCAAGGAAAAGTGAGTCATTGGTCAGCAATATCCGTAAATATAGACAACTGCCTGTTGTTCACATACAGAACTGGCTGCCTTCCCAACTGGCTCCACTAATATACAACAATTACCTGCATGTTGGCAATCAAGAACCTTCCATGCAGGCTACTAGAGCAGCCAGCCCACTCTTCTTCCCCTCTTTCTCTTCCTCCTCCTCTTCCCTCCATCACCACCACCACCACCGCTGTATTCATCTTGAGTCATCTGTGTGTGAGTTACTACTGCAAACTCCAAAGTCAAGGAGGATTGTTCATATATTGTTCAAACCATAGTAGAATTTGCCTTAGATTGTGTCCAGATAATGTTCTGTTCTATAGCTATGGATGGTTGAATGGCTTGCTTTGTGCACTGCATTTAGTATGCATGATGTATGAGTAACATCAAGCATAACAATGAACATAGAGCAAACAAAACTGAAACTCTCTTTGGTAGCCGATGAAACTATGCTTTAAGTTAGAGTGCCCTTTAATGAAAATATTAACAAAACAACCAAATTATAGCCACTTAGTACTATTGTAAAATTGAAAAGTTTGATACTGAGAAAGAGCAAAAGAAGCTGATTGATACCTTTGCATTATGGATTTGGAGACTGGTACCAAAATTATTTTGCATCGCAGTTGCTAAATGCCCTCAAAATTACATAGCAATTTTTAAATAGTTTTGCCACAGTTTGGGGGGGGGGAAGGCATAGTCTTTCATTACAAAAGGATTGCAAAAATTAAACTGGGGTGGGGGTTCACCAACCTGCAATCCATAGATTGCACATCCTGTTTGTATTGTGTGATATATGCAAAGCACAATGATTTAATCATAATTTTAAACAGACTGGCTTACTTGTGTTGCAAACCTAGATCACAGCAATTAATTAAAAGAATTGCTACTTCTATCTGCGGACCTGGTGTGCATCACGGAAACCTGGTTGGGGCTGGAGGGGGGTGTCCCTCTGTGTGATCTATGCCCCATTGGTTTCCGTGTGCTGCATCGGTCTCGAGCCCCGGGAAGGGGCGGAGGGGTAGCCATAATTGTTAGAGAGACCCTGTTTCCAAGGGAGGCCAATGTTCCGAAGATAGGCGGGTGTGAGACTCTCCTCGTGAGGTTGGGCCCGGGAGGTCAGTTGGGTCTGTTGCTGACGTACCTGTCCCCCAGCTGCGTGGCGATGGCCCTTCCTGGGCTGCTTGATGTCCTCTCGGGGGTGGTGATGGAGCTCCCCAGGCTTATAGTCCTGGGGGACTTTAACCTGCCTTCTCTTGGGGGGGGCATCGGGTTTGGCTCAGGAGTTCATGGCATCCATGGCAGCCATGGACCTGACTCAGGTGATTCAAGGACCCACTCACGAGGGGGGGAACACGCTCGACCTTGTTTTTATCTCGGGACACTGGCGTAGTGATCTAGGGGTGGCTTCTCCGTCTACTCTACCCTTGTCATGGATGGATCACTATCTCCTGCAGCTAGTCTTTCAGGGGTCTATCCCTCATTGCTGGGATGAGGAGCCAATTCGATGGTTCTGCCCCAGACGCCTCATGGACCCTGAGAGGTTTCAGATGGCTCTGGGGTTCTTGCCCACCTCCCTTGACCACAACCCGGCCGAGGTGCTGGCAACCGCCTGGCAACAGGTGGCCTCGAGGGCACTCGACCAGGTTGCCCCCCTGCGGCCTCTTCCCCGCCGCGGACCCCGGTCAGCTCCCTGGTTTTCGGAGGAGCTCCGGGGGATGAAATGACAGAGAAGATGCCTAGAGAGCAGGTGGAGGACAAGCTGTTCCGAATTCGACCGTGGCCAGTTAAGAGCCTACATTAGGACCTACCTGGAAGTGATCAGGGTGGCGAGGCATGTTTACTTCTCTGCCCTGATTGCATCCGCTGATGATCGCCCTGCAGCCCTGTTCAGGGTTACCTGTTCCCTCCTCCAAGTGAGGGAGGGGGTGGACCCTTTGTGGGGCAGAGCAGAGGAATTTAGTTTACATTTGGTGGATAAGGTCGCTCGGATTCGGGCTGGCTTAGACTCAGACTGGCAGTGGTCTGATGATGAGGTGATGGTGGATCTGGTTGATTCCATCTGGGTTGAGTTTGACCTGGTCTCCCTTGATGAAGTGGACAGGATCATGCGGAGGTTGTCCTCCACCACGTATTTATTGGACCCGTGTCCCTCCTGGTTGGTGTGTGCCTCCAGTGAGGTGACACGCGGCTGGCTCCAGGCAGTTGTCAATGCTTCTTTGAGCAAGGGAGTCTTCCCTGCCGCCTTGAAGGAAGTGGTGGTGAGACCCCTCCTCAAGAAGCCTGCCTTGGACCCAGCCGTTTTGCATAACTATCGTCCAGTCTCCGACCTTCGCTTTTTAGTGAAGGTTGTTGAGAGCGTGGTGGTGCAGCAACTTCCCTTGTTCCTGGAGGAAACTGATTATCTAGACCTGTATCAATCGGGCTTCAGGTCTAGACACAGCACGGAGACAGCATTGGTCGCGCTGATGGATGATCTCTGAAGGGCTCGGGACAGGGGTTTTTCCTCTGTCCTAGTCCTATTAGACCTCTCAGCGGCTTTCGATACCATCGACCATGGTATCCTTCTGTGGCAGCTCCGGGGATTGGGGGTGTGGGGCACCGTTCTGCGGTGGTTCTCCTCCTACCTCTCGGACCGCTCGCAGTCGGTGTTGGCAGGAGAGCAGAGATCGGCTCCAAGGCCCCTCACTTGTGGGGTGCCACAGGGGTCAGTCCTCTCGCCTCTCCTGTTTAATATCTACATGAAACTGCTGGGTGAGATCATCCGAGGTTTTGGGGTGAGGTATCATCAATATGCAGATGATACCCAGCTTTATATCTCCACCCCAGGCCAGATCAGTGATGCTCTCTCTGTGATGTCCCGGTGCCTGGAGGTGGTACGGGTCTGGATGGGGAGAAATAGGCTCCAACTCAACCTGACCAAGATGGAATGGCTGTTCTTACTGGCATCTCGGTTTTCTGGTGATGTTTCATCTTTGGCCATGCGGGGAGAGGTGTTGCCCCCCATGGATAGGGCGAGGAATCTGGGCGTCCTCCTGGACCCACAGCTCAGTCTGGAGGAGCAGGTGGGGGCTGTGGCCAGGGGGGCTTTCACCCAGGTTCAGCTCGTTAGCCAGCTCCGCCCTTACCTGAGCCGAGATGCCCTTCGAATGGTCACTCATGCGCTCGTCACTTCCAGAATTGACTACTGTAATGCTCTCTACATGGGGCTGCCCTTGCGAACTACCTGGAGGCTACAACTGGTGCAGAATGCAGCCGCGCGGGCTGTGATGGGAGTATCCCGATACTCCCATGTTACACCCCTCCTGCGTGACCTGCATTGATTGCCGGTTGCCTTCCGGGTTAGTTTCAAGGTGCTGGTAACAACTTATAAAGCCCTAAATGGCTTGGGGCCAGGGTACTTGCGGGAACGCCTCCTGCCAGCATCACATTCCGATCGCCCTGTTCACTCCCACAGGAGGGGCCTCCTTGGGATACCATCGATTAGGCATTGTCGGCTGGCAGTTCCCAGGGCTAGGTCCTTCTCCGTGGGAGCGCCCACCCTTTGGAACCAGCTCCCCATGGATCTCTGTTTGGCCCCTGATCTCTGCTCCTTCCGCCGGGACCTGAAGACCTGGTTGTTTCAACAGGCTGGCCTGGAATGACCCGGGTGGGGGGTTTTAACTGTTTTAATTTTTAAGGTTTTAAGGTTTTATTGCTTATTTTGACTTGTTTAGATTTAATTTGTTTTTAGGTAAACTTTATGTAAATATTTGCTGTTTTATTGTTAGCCACCCTGAGTCCTTAGGGAGAAGGGCGGCATACAAGTCGAATAAATTATTATTATTATTATCTGCAGAAGGGTCTTCAAGCTAGGAGACATTTCTGTTTAGAGGAGACATGCTTTTCACTGAGTTTCTTTATAGACCCTTTTTAATCTCCCCATTCCACTGTTTCAGAGCTCTGAAAAGGGGAAAAAATTGACTGTTCGGACAGATGGAACAGAAAAAGCTGTTTTCCTGCTTTTCTTGTGTTGGGGGGGGGGTCATGAGTGGTCTCATGAGTGGGATTCCACTGAGGGATGCATGAAAGCCTATTCATGAAGCTTTAAGCAGCAATTAGAACTAAGGCCAAGGATCCAATTGTAGTGCTGGAACATAATGGCAAAACATAGTGATTGCCTATAAAATATTTATAGTTGCGTGAAGTTGTTCTGCCAACAAATATAATGTGAAAATGCCAGTGTTTCTTCGAAAAAGACATCTAATGAACCTTTTGTTCTGATGTCTTTTTGCTTGCCAAGAAGACATTCGTTTATCTCTTCCCTGGAAGAGCTTTTTAAAAAAAAAATCCAGTTATATTTCAGATCATTTGTTTAAAATGTATTCATCCTTGCACACAGATAACGAGGTTATTTTGTCAGCTCTCTATTGGAAATGCTCCTGGAATTATTTTTAAAAAAAATTCAGGAAATACCTGTTGGATCACACTGGAGCATCTTGAGTTTGAATAGGTTCTGTAGTGAGATTGGTTAAGTCAAACAAAGCTAAATTTATAATAAAGGATGCAAAGTTATTTTTTGAACGGGAAGGCCAGAAATAGGGTTAGCCACTTTCTACCTCTTATGAATGTGAAAATGGCAATTCTGAACTCACCAATTGAAAAACTGAGGTGGATAGGATGAGGCAACAGTAAAATATCCACTAAATTAGAAGAGGCTTATTTCTGGGTAGGTTTGAGTTATGTTGTAGTCATTAGCTGCCAATTTGCTATTTGGGATTGGTGAAGAGACAGTAGAAGAGAGGTTTATATTAAATATTATCATTCTTGACAGTAGAGATTTCAGACAAATAGTTGTCCAATCTCTTCTTTAAAACTTCCAGTGTTGGAGCATTTACAGTTTCTGGAGGCAAGTTGTTCCACTGATTAATTGTTCTGTGAAGAAATTTCTCCTTAGTTCTAAGTTGCCTCTCTCCTTGATTAGTTTCCACCCATTGCTTCTTCTCCTGCCCTCAGGTGCTTTGGAGAATAGCTTGACTCCCTCTTCTTTGTGGCAGCCCCTGAGATACTGGAACACTTCTATCTAGTCACCCCAGTCCTTCTTTTCATCAAACTAAACATACCCAATTCCAGCAACCATTCTTTTTATGTTTTAGCCTCCAGTCCCTATATGACTATTTTATATTTTATAGTCATATAGCCAAACTACAGAAATAAGAACAGCTTTCAGCTTCGGGTAAAAATCTATCAAATACTGTATCTGGAAAAAGTTGAATTTCAGTCTGTATGACGTTGAGCAGGGTTGGTGAGGAAAAGATCGATGTTAGCTTCTAAAAGTAAACACTGAATCTCCTTCCACAACTGCATCATTCAGTCCTACTTCAGCTCCAATGGACTGAAATCTCTCTCTGACTCTCTCCTTTCTCCATATACCATTTGATTAAACAATTACCCCTCTCATAATCTCATCCTGATACCCACCAGAGGTTCTGACTGCCATAGACAGAGATGCAGAATAAGAAGGATAAAGTTGTAATTCAAAACAGAGTTGGGGAAGGCTGCAGATGAAGCACAATGCTTACATTGTAAGAAATGTCATTTCATTTTTTTCTTCTCAAAATACAAGATTTTTGGTAGGATAATATCTTTGAAAAGTGACTGATGAAGCCTTTGCTTTTGAAAACCAGTAAAAAAAAAATCTCCAACAGGAAATGTCAAGTTTACTTTCAGCTTAGGTAAGAGATCATCCATTTCTTTAGGAAACACATTCTGTCATTACTGTTTACTTCGAAGTACATTTTTATTTAACACGCACAATTTGCCTCTGTGGGTTAACTTGAACGCACTAAACTCTGGATTTTAAGAGACAATGGGGAAGACAGAAAGGAATGATTTATGCAGGTAGGTGGAATCTTGTAAAATGATAAACTGATGATGAGCAGGATGCTCTTATGACTCCTGAGAATAATGCTCCATCTATCAGTTTACTTAATGCCAAATTTCTATCTTCTATATAGCAGTTCAGGCTTTTTAGTCCATCTGCTCGATATAAGGTTTGTAGATAAATGCATTCTTTGTGGCATTCCCTATTTCTTTGCAGTCCCAGGCCTGTAATCCTTTTACATTGTTCTCTGGGGGAAAGTGGGGGAATAGTTAGCCACCTGCCCGCGCTAAGAACTCTACAGGTAGTCCTCAATTTGCAACACTTCATTTAGTGACTGTTCAAAGTTATAACAGCACTGAAAGTGACTTATGACCATTTTTCACACTTATGACTATTGCAGGATCCCTGTGATCACATGATCAAAATTCAGATGCTTGGCAACAGACTCATATTTATGACAGTTGTAGTGCCTTGGAGGCCATGTGATCAGCTTCTACAACCTTCTGGCAAGCAAAGTCAATGGGGAAGCCAGATTCACTTAACAACCATGTTACTAACTTATCAACTGCAGTGATTCACTTAAAAACTGTGACAAGAAAGGTCATAAAATTGCGCAAAATGCACTTAACAAATGTTTCACTGAACAACAGAAATTTTGGGCTCAATTGTAACCGTACTACCTGTACTCCTGACTTGCTGCGGTTGGTATTATTGTGTACCATCTCTGACGATCTTCAGACCTTTACACTTTTGCTATCCAATTACAGCCACAAAATACATCACAAACACAAAAATCTCTGCACTGTTCCCTCCCCAAAGCTTTTACAAAGAGTGGGAAAATACGTAAAAGGGGAATTTCAACTGTGTTGAGCCAGAAGTCATTAAATACCTGAAAAGTCTCAGAGAGACTGAAGCTATTACTTTAGTTGCGCAACTTTTGAAATTCTGAGGGATTAGCAGAAGCCAGGAATCATATTTCTGTAGTAAAATAGGTTGATTTAAAGCAATAGCAGGCATCTCCGGATACTCTCTTGTAACAGCTTAGTGTCTGGATGGGCACAAGTATTATCAAGTATATAACAAGTATTAAAAAGGGAAATAGTATCAACAGATGGAAGAAAGAGACACACCATAGAGTTGTTTGTTGAACTAAACAAAAGCATTCCTCCGAACTAATGTATGATTATGGCAGATCATGGGCATGTAGCAAATGCCCATGTAAAAGAGCTTTCCCTGTGCAAACCATAAACACTGCCTTTACATAGCATCACTGAAGATACTGTTGGAAGAATTATCCTTCTGGGTTCAATTCCAAGTGGGGAAAAGACACTGGAAAATGGAGGCTATTTGGAAAGATGGTTTAATGGTGGACAGGACCACATGGCTTGAAGCTCCAAAGGAGGATTATCACACGCTCCAATGTGAAGGAAAAGAAGGGAGGCCAAGATGCTGAGAGACCCTTATATACCCTCTGTTGGGCCCCACCTTAGTGTTTCCTGTTCCTGTGCAAGAAATGCATCCCACTGGCTGTCAGACACCCAGGAGTGGGGGGTGGGAGGTCTTAACTAACTTTGTAGGCTTTGTCTAGACCACATGGCTTTATCTGAGTGTTGGTTGATACAATCTTCCCAGGCCAGGTGGTGAGATGGGTAGAGGCCTTTATTATGTAGAGTACTCTGGCCTAGGCCTTAATGGCCCATTAGTAAGGTGACCAACCATCCTCCTTTAGGGAGGACAGTCCTCCTTTTGTAAGTTCTGTCCTCCCTCAAAAAGTGTCCTCCTACATGTCCTCCTTTTTGATATTTGAAGACTAATCTGTAAATCTCCGTATTTGATCGATGCCGATCCAATCCGTTGTGTGTGATGTGACGTATTTGTATTTGACATGACGATTCATCAAGGCTTGGTACAGTGCAGTGAGACGTGATTATGAGATGCATGCGCTCCACACAGGAGAATTGTTTTGAGAGAGTGTGCTGCATGCAAGAGTACGCCGTGCGAGTACGCCGTGCGCAAGTGGCTTTGTTTTTCTTCTTCAATTTATTTGTGTCCTCCTTTTCATTGTAAAAAAGTTGGTCACCTTACCATTAGCAAAGGTGGGGGGCTGAGTTTATGCCTCTCTGAGGTGAGTTTCTGCTTCTGAGTGTGTAATCTTTTTAGGGGAAATATTCTGCCTTCTTAATATTTCCTAGGATATTTCATTTTTCTAGGACAGGGGTGGATGTTAACTTCCTACAATACAAAGGCAAACAGTTCAACTTCTAAGAGTCATGCCTCCTTAAAAAAAGATTTGAATGAAAAATATATACTTTTTTATTATAAAAGCTGGCAGGGGTGGGAGGAGACTCGCTCAGATATCTATTTATGGATAGTGTAATTGCAGATTTGCTACCTGTTTTTTATCTGGCTTCCTTTTATTCCTGAGGCCATAGAAACCAAAACAAGCACAGACATATTCCTCATATAATTCCCAAGGCACCACTCCCTGATGTCCATGATGGTATCTCTGCAAAGGAGTTCACACCCTATTTAGAAGCCTCTGCTTTTGATGAAACAACCCTTTCTTTCTGTTCTGAAAGGCTGCATTGAGGTTGTACAGCCTCAATCCTAACCAAAGGTGGGCCCAATTCTTTGGAGGATGCTATTTGTGAAGAAACCTATGTATATTCAGATCTATTTTTGACATAGACTCTAAACACGATGTTGTGATCCTGTATATGATCTGTTTACATGGCAAGAAATCATAGGAATTATTAGAATTAGCTAGACTGTAATAGCACACTGACAACTTTCAGTTATAAAGATGCTAAGCTACCTTGCCTACCTTGGTGTTAGCTTCAGATTTGTCGATTGTGTGTGTCTTCGTATGCAGCAAATACCCCAAAAGTTGCTTATTGTTACTTGAAACCCAGCTGTCATGACAAACCACTGCTTTGTGTGAAGAAAATCCTATTCATGGCACAAAATTTACCATTTTTCCCACTGGGAAAATAGTCAGTTGACAGTATTTTTGGGGTGAATTGTGAAGGCCACGAGGTTTGTGATGAGACTGTATCCAGGATAATCCTGTAATAGACTAGCAACTTACCTCTCCCCATCCTTTAAACAAAAAGGCATGTAATTATTTTTAATACAGTTGTTTATGCTAAAATAGTATTCAAGCCAAATACAGCCCCCGGGGATTCCTTGATTAGCTCAGTTCCCATCACCCAGGCCCCAGTGTTTTAAGAATAGCTGGTTGTAGATAAGCACAGTTACCATCTTCTGGTTTGATAAGATTGTTAACATTTCTCTGCCAGATCCAATGGATCATTTTTAGGCTGGAAATTGATTTCTTCCTGGGCAAAGGGGAATTAGTCTCCTCAAGAAATGCTGGGCCTCCTTTTTGCTGCCTAAATCTGAAAGCCTTGAGTGACCCAGAATTTGATGTATTGCATAAATGGCAAAATGCTTACAGTAGAACTCTTCAGCTGGTATAATGCAGAATCATACAATTTCTATAAATCAAGGTATTGCTGCAGCAATAGCAAACCAGGGTAAATTCTTTCTTTCCCTCTGATACTTGTTAATGAACAGGAAGTGGAAGAAGTACTGTAATGGAAAAACAAAGGGTTTGATTCTAAAGGGAGACAGGAATAAACAACAGGCATTTGGTCAGCCAGAGGATTCCAGTATAGAGGAAGGAAATTATTGGAGGAGATTGGGTGGCTAGTTAGCAGCTGCAAATATATGGAGTTATAAACAACAGTAATGGTCTTGCACATTATTTCCTGCTGTAAATTCTAATTAGGAACAAATAAAATAATGAAAACTGCACACACGGGTACACACCCATGAGGGTTCCTTGCTCTCTAAGGACTGGACAGTGTAGCAAATGTGTACTGTTATATATGTAGGTTTAAATGTTATTGATTTATTTTGAACTGTTCTTGTAAAATGTCAAATGGTATTGGTTTAAATAGTGCGGGAAAAACCCTGCACTCCCATTGGCTGGCAACTATGGCTGCTGGCTATAAGAAGCAGCGTAGCCCAGCCAAGTCGGGTCCATTCCAGCTGTAGTCACTTAATAAACTCTTCACTGAAGCACTGGCTTATGAGGGTGGGATTGCCCTGAAGAAGAGACAACGCGAAGATAAGCAGAAGAGTGAGATGGCTGTGCTGAACACCCCCAGCCCGTTCGATCCGGTGAAGACTGGGAATCGATCGGATCGCTTCCAGATGTACTTGGAAGGAAACGACCTACCGATATCCCAGAGAAGTGGAAGAGGGCAGTATTTCTCACGACTGCGGTCCGCAGTCTTCAAGATGGCGAAGGCATTGGCGGAGCTGCAGACTTGAAGGTAATGGAATGGCCTGATTTGGAAAAGCTTTTAAGAGCCCATTATGCCCCACAAGTATCGTGCCTCATTAAGAGACACAATTTTACCATGGGATCAAGGGGAAGCTAAAATGTTAACGACTTTGTGGCAAGTTTAAGGGACATTGGGGGTGCTTGTGACTTTACCAACTTAGAAGAGGCCATGCGTGATCGGTTTGTTCTAGGCCTCAAAGATAAGGTCTTACAAAGCAAACTGTTAATGAAACCTAAGATCACGTTTAAAGAGGCCATAGAGGAAGCTGTTTCAGCAGAAGCCACCAAGTCCTCAGCAGCAGCCATGAAAAAGATTAACAAGGCCTGGCAAGGACATTGGACATGCTGATGCACTGAGTCGTTGCCCACTTCCTTGCCACAAGGAGGACTTTGAACCTGAAACACACACCTTTTTCCTAGAAACTGTTGCCAAGCTTCCAGTTCATGCTACTGAAATTGCCAGAGAGACTGCCAAAGACACTGTGTTGGCTCCTGTTATAGGCTGGATTAAGAAAGGTTGGCCTCTTCAAGATCTACCTCACCTTGCCCAACCTTTTAAGTCCAGGCAAACTGAATTATCTGTATTAAGAGGATGTATTTTGTGGGGTAACAGGGTGGTTATTCCTGCAAAACTGCAAAGAGAGGTTTTGGAAATGTTACATGAGGGTCATCCTGGTATTGTAAGGATGAAGGGATTGGCCAGGAGTTATGTATGGTGGCCAGGTATTGACAAAATGGTTGAAAACTGGGTTGCATCTTGTCCCAATTGCCAGGTGGTCAGGCCTGCCCCACCTCACGCCCCCACACAGGAATGGGAATGTCCTAGGGGCCCATGGTCTAGGATCCACATTGATTTCACAGGTCCTACTAGAGGGCACACCTTTCTTATTATAGTAGATGCATATTCCAAATGGCTAGAGGTGTTTCCCATGACATCCACCACAACTGATGCTGTCATCAAGCAGCTCAGAAAACTATTTGTAACCCATGGGTTACCTGATGTTCTTGTCTCTGACAATGGCCCTCAATTTACATCTAACCTTTTTGAATCCTATCTAGCACAACAGGGTATCAGACATGCCCTTACTGCCCTGGGCACCCTTCGCTAACGGCCGGGCTGAACGCATGGTACGCTTACCAAAGAGAAGCTTCAGCAATGGGTCCTGGGGACATCACTGAGAAGGTTGAAAACTTCTTAGTGTTCAGCACATCACTCCTAGCCCATCTAATAACTTATCCCCAGCAGAGTTGTTGATGGGTAGGAAACTTAGGTCTTCCCTTGACCGCCTTCATCCCACTTACGCACCCAACGCACCACTAGATTCCACTTCCAAAGTTCGCACATTCAGTGTGGGTGATTCTGTTTATGCTAAGAACCTCTTAGGTGAACCTTTGTGGATTCCTGCTGAGATAACTCAGATCACAGGCCCTCGTTCTTACAGGGTACAAACAGAGGATGGACTCCTCTGGAGCAGGCACATTGATCAACTTAGATCCAGGTTCTCTCAGGAACATCGCCCTTGTCTCTCTCTAGTTCCCTCACCTGATGTCAATTCTAGGGGGGAAGGGGAGGAACAGGAGGAAAATCAACAAGCAAGAATCAACCCCATGTGTAACGAGCCGTTACAACAGGAACTATCCCTAAACCTGTCACAATGCCAAAATCCATCCTTAGAAGTGGAAGATTGTACATCACTACCTGACTTGGGTGCTGACATTGGGCTGGAGATGGGTTGGGAGGAGAGACCAGATTCTAACAGTCAAACAGGGTCTTCTTTCACAGGGAGTCCCACTGGGGAAATGTCAGCAGACACATTTCTCTCACTGGGTGAGAATGTTAAAACTTCTGAACCACGAAGGTCTCAACGACACGCAAGAGCCCCACCTATTTAAAAGAATACATTAGATAGGTTGGGGTTTGGTATGGACTGAACCTAGTGGGGGGGTGTTATGTATGTAGGTTTGAATGTATTGGTTTAGTTTGAACTGTTCTTGTAAAATGTCAAATGGTATTGGTTTAAATAGTGGGAAAACCCTGCACTCCCATTGGCTGGCAACTGGCTGCTGGCTATAAGAAGCAGCCATAGCCCAGCCAAGTTGGGTCCATTCGAGCTGTAGTCACTTAATAAACTCTTCACTGAAGCTCTTCGCGTCTGACTCTTCATGCAAACTTAACATGTACACAATACTTTTTTTCCAGCACACACCTTCTGCAACAACAAGCCATTGTTCTGGGTCAATGTCATCCTTCTAGGACTTTGCAAGATGACATTGCCGTGCAAATACTATACATCTTTAATACCCTCTCCTTTAATACTTATTAATACTCAGTTCAGACCAATGTTTCAAAGACTTTAAAGTAACATACAACCTTTGTCTTTTCTCAAGTGTTCTTACACTAGTTGGGATGAGGTGCTGTGTCACTATGGTTGCTCCTTTCCTAGTTTTTGCAGGATATGCTGCTCCCCATAGCTTGTGGTCCTGGCAGTTGAGTGAAGGTCTTCTTGCCTGCTTGTGAGAGCTGCCAATCTCAAGACTCCACTTCCTAGCTTCCTCATCTGTAAACCCTGTGTGCTTTCACTTTTCCTGTTCCATACAACCCTCTTCTCCCACTTGGTCTTTGCATTTGCTTCTGTACACTCAAAGGACTGAGTTGGGTGACTCTCCCTCTGTTCAGGTCAGCATGTCCTTGAAAACACCAGGGTTGTTGGATCAGTTAGCCAGACAGCTGGGAAACTGGCTTGGATGCCTGTAAGTGCAGTTTGTTGGAAGAAATGTCCCTCTGGTTTCAGTTCCAAGTGGGAAGAAAGACACTGGAAGCATGCTTGGAAGGATGGTTTAATAGTGAAGCAGAACCACCAAGCACGTGTGATTCTGCGTAGATGACCACATGGAGTGGAGAGCGAGATATATTTCTCGCTCTCTTGGGCCTTGCAAGAAATGTATCCTATTGGTTGTCAGCCTCCCAGGGGGCTATACAGGGAGGGGGGTTCCAGCTAACCTCTTAGGCTGTCTGTGTCCCAGGCTTGGTTGAATCTTGCTGGGTGATGATGTAATGAAGAGGGTTGTGTTCTGAAAGGGTGTTGGGCAATTATGGCTTAATGGCTTTGTCCTAGTTTGGATCTGCAGCTACTTTTGAAAAGAGCAGACAGTGAGCTCAACTTTGCTCTCTCACACCACCCCAATCCCAGACAGAAACCCGGAAGCATGAGATATCACAATGTCTTGTGCAAAATGCATAATGGCATGCCACAAGATGGGCCATCCATTTTACTGGCCATATTAGGTTGCACTTGCAAAGTTGTCAAGATATTTAAATTGATGCCCAGGCCTTTCGGTAACAGCTCCTTCTAAAGTGGCTGAAAGAAAAGGTGGCTGGGATTTTGACATTTAAATTTCACGGAAGACATATGGAGATGAAGATTGTGATTTCTTCAAACTCTTGTCTATTTAGTTATTTTGAAATAAAAATCTCCAGAAGTCTAATGATAAACACATTTATTAAGGCCAAGACACCCCTAGTAGGTTGGATTTCAGGTACCGTGAAAGTCTTTGGTGTTGCTACAACTCCTCCAATTTGCTATCTCTCTGGAATTTACTGACTCTGCTTCACCTGCTATAAAAGAGAGAACATAGAAAATTCCTTTGGGTCTTTTGGGGGCATGCATAAGTGCACCAACGTGCCTACTGTCCCTGTCCTATTGTTTCTTTTATTTTTCTTATATGTATTCATTTCATGTATTCACAACTATGGTTATCCTTATACTTATTATCTTGTAAGTGACAAAATAAAAATAAATAAAAACAAATCTGACCTGTTCATCAGAACTGAGTTGATGATGGGGGAGGATGTAGCAATAGCACTTAGACATTTATACTGCTTTACAGCCCTCTCTAAGTGCTTTACAGAGCCAGCCTATTGCCCCCAACAATCTGGGTCCTCATTTTACTGACCTTGGAAGGATGGAAGGCTGAATCAACCTTGAGCTGGTCAGGATCAAACTCCTAGCAGTCAGAGCAGTTATCCTATAATACTGCCTTCTAACCACTGCCACCATGGTTCTTATATGTAGAGCAGAAGTGTCAAACTGGCGGACTGCAGGCTGGATGTGTCACATGCAGGCAACACCCACCCCAGCTCTGCGAATGGACAGTACATGACAGCAATGTAATGCCACAGGTTTGACACCCGTGATGTAGAGAATAGGGGTTTGCTGTTCGTTTTCTTCATTTACTAACAGCTATACATGCTAATTGTTATGTATGCAGAGTTTGAATTGATTGGTTGTTCTTGTAAAGTGTTTGAATTCATTGGTTTAAAAGTGCGGGAAAACCCTGCACTCTGATTGGCTGTCAGCCGAGGCAGCCGACTATATATAGCTGCCTTGGCTAAGCCAAATCGGGTCCGTTCTGAGCTGAAGTCACAATAAAACTTAAGAGCTGAAGCACTCCGTGTCTGCCTCTCTATGAAAACTTAACACTGGCGACGAGGATGGGATACCCCTGAAGAGAAGGCGACGCGGAACAGAAGAAGGGCGAGATGGCTGCGCTGAACACCCCCCCTGAAAAATGACACTCAGTTACACGAGAAACTCAGAGAAGTCTTAACCAGATTCAAAAAGCGGGTTAAAAGTCAAAGAAGAGAAATGCACACTCAGAACTGACAAAGTAGAATTCTTGGGTTACATGATTGATAAACATGGCATCCACCCACAGAAGCCAAAGTTCAGGCAATCAAAGAAGCCCCCAGGCCAAAATGCAAAACAGACTTGCAAGCATTCCTGGGACTCATTAACTTCTATCATATGTTTCTACCTCAGAAAGCAACCACTGCAGAACCTCTACATAGATTACTGGACAAAAAATCTGCATGGGTCTGGGGCAGAAAAGAACAAACTGCATTTAACAACATTAAGAGACAAATCACTTCTGATTGTGTATTGATACAGTTCTCTGAGAATTTGCCTGTTGTACTGACTTGTGATGCATCCCCTTTTGGAGTGGGGGGGGGTTTTTGAGCCACATGCTTCCCAGTGGAAGGGAAGCCCCTATTGCATATTACTCTCGCACTTTGACTAAAGCAGAGAGAAACTACAGCCAACTGGACAAGGAAGCTTTGGAACTTGTGGCAGCTGTCAAGAAATTCCATGAGTACGTATATGGGAGACCATTTACCATTGTCACAGATCACAAACCTCTGTTAGGCATTGTGGCGGGGGACAAACCAACGCCCACGATCCTGTCACCAAGAATGCTGAGATGGACTGAGTTTCTTGCTGCTTAGTCATACAAACATATCCACAGACCTGGAAAAGACATTGGGCACGCAGATGCTTTGAGTTGCTGCCCACTTTCTTCACACACTGAGGACCCTGCTCCTGAGACTTACACCTTTTTTCTAGAAACTGTTGCCAAACTTCCAGTCCATGCTGCTGAGATTGCCAGAGAGACTGCCAAAGACACTTTATTAGCTGCTATTATAGGCTGGATTAAGAAAGGTTGGCCTATTCATGATCTACCTCAAGGTTCCCAACCTTTTCAGTCCAGACAAACTAAGTTATCTGTATTAAGAGGATGTATTTTGTGGGGTAACAGGGTGGTTATTCCTGCAAAACTACAGAAAGAGGTTTTGGAAATATTACATGAGGGTCATCCGGGAATTGTCAGAATGAAGGGATTGGCCAGGAGTTATGTATGGTGGCCAAGTATTGACAAAATGGTTGAAAACTGGGTTGCATCCTGTCCCAACTGTCAGGAAGTCAGGCCTGCTCCACCTCTCGCCCCCAAACAGGAATGGGAATGTCCCAGGGGCCCATGGTCCAGGATTCACATTGATTCGACCAAGCCGGGCTGTGACCTATGGGTGGGGTGTTTTAGATTTGCGGCTTTTTAGTTTTGTATTAATTGGGACCATTAATTTAATTCTTTTTAAATATTTATTGTGTCTGTTTTATTGTCCCCAGTCTTGGAGATGGGGCGCATATAAGTCCCATTAATAAATAAATAAATAAATAAATTTTGCTGGCCCTACCAGAGGGCACACTTTCCTTATTGTGGTTGATGCCTATTCCAGATGGTTAGAGGTTATCCCCATGGCATCTACCACAGCAGATGCTGTTGTCAAACAGCTTAAGAAACTTTTTGTAACTCATGGGTTACCTGATGTACTTGTTTCTGACAATGGTCCTCAATTTACTTCCAACCTTTTTGAATCGTATTTGGCACAGCAGGGTATCAGACACGCCCTTACATCCTTCGGCTAATGGCCGGGCTGAACGCATGGTACGATTTACCAAGGAGAAACTCCAGCAATTGGGTCCAGGGGACATCACTGAGAAAGTTGAAAAACTACTCAGTGTCCAGCATATCACTCCCAACCCATCAACTAACTTAACCCCAGCCGAGTTTTTGATGGGTAGAAAACTCAGATCTCCCCTTGATCACCTTCACCCCACTTACGCACCCAACGCACCATTAGATTCCACTAGCAAAACTCGCATGTTCACTGTGGATGATCCTGTCTATGCTAAAAACCTTGTGGGTGAACCTTTATGGATTCCTGCAGAGATAACCCAAATTACAGGCCCCAGATCTTACAGGGTTCAAACTGAGGATGGTGTCCTCTGGAGCAGGCACATTGATCAGTTACGCTCTAGACTACCTCAGGAGCATCGCCATGGCTCCTTCCTGGTTCCCACACCTGTTGCCTCTCCTAGGGGGGAAGGGGGATTATGAAGGTAATCAGCAAGCAAGAATCAACCCCATGTGTAACGAGCTAATCTGACAGGAACCTTCCCAAACCTGTCACAGTGCCAACAACAATTTTCACAAGTGGAAGATTGCACATCACTACCAGACTTAGGTGCTGACATTGGGTTGGAGATGGATTGGGAGGAGAGACCAGGTTGTAGTAACCAAAGAGGTTATAGCAACACTAGAAGTCCAAGTGAGGAGATGTTAACAAACACATTTCCTCCCTCACAATGTGAGAACCCTAAAACACCTGAACCACGTAGATCTCAACGCATTACAGAAAGAGCCCCACCTATTTGCAAGAGTATATTAGATAGATGGGGTTTGAGTATGGACCAAACCTAGTGGGGAGGGGTGTTATGTATGCAGAGTTTGAATTGATTGGTTGTTCTTGTAAAGTGTTTGAATTCATTGGTTTAAAAGTGCAGGAAAACCCTGCACTCTGATTGGCTGTCAGCTGAGGCAGCCGGCTATATATAGCTGCCTCGGTTAAGCCAAATCGGGTCTGTTCTGAGCTGAAGTCACAATAAAATTTAAGAGCTGAAGCACTCCGTGCCTGCCTCTCTATGCAAACTTAACACTAATATCAAAAAGAACATAGTGGTAATTGCTGGTTTTTACACATCATTCTTTCAGCTAGATTGCTCCAGCTGTCTTGGATTATACTCAGGGGGGATCCTTGCAATCAATGGCCACTGCATTTTTTAGTTCAACAATATCTGTCTGGCACAAATCGGGAATGGGTGGAATAGGAAAACTTAAAAATACAGGTTTGGAAGGTGTATGAAGAAAAGAATCTTGGGAGATTTGAGAAGAGAAATAACAACCACCTCATCCAATTTCCATTGTTTGTATGAGTCAGCAACCATATAGATGGATTTTCTCCACTACGATCTGTCCCTAAATTAGCCCTTCAAATTTTCCAACCTTATACCAATTACCACTATAACCGAGTCATCCACCTTACTGCTAGTTTTCTTCTTCTTCTTCTTCTTCTTCTTCTTCTTCTTCTTCTTCTTCTTCTTCTTCTTCTTCTTCTTCTTCTTCTTCCTCCTCCTCCTCCTCCTCCTCCTCCTCCTCCTCCTCCTCCTCCTCCTCCTCCTCCTCCTCTTCTTCTTCTTCTTCTTCTTCTTCTTCTTCTTCTTCTTCTTCTTCTTCTTCTTCTTCTTCTTCTTCTTCTTCTTCCTTTCCCAACATTAGAGTCTTGTCCAAATAAATTTATTGCATAATAAAAGTGTGGTTACTTTTTGCCTCAAGTGAGATCTCTAGGTTGATCAATAATCCATTGTTTTCTTTTCTTGTCCATGGTATTCTCAGGAATATCCCACAATATCAAATTGCAAAAGCACCAGAACTGTTTCTATCCTGCGTCTTTGAAGTCCAAGTTTTGCTTCCACTATTCTGACCTTTGAAGGTATATAGACACATAGAATGTGTCAATGGCCTTTGGGAAAGAGGAGAAGAAGCTGCCTAAGAAACAATCAGATAGGACAGGCAGGAGCTTCCAGCGGCTTAACAGTCAAGTGAAATAAACCTAAGAAGGACCCACCCTAATGGATGAAACAGTTAAATGTGGCAATGGGAAGTTTGTGCCTTTAGATTTGCAAAATTCTGTGATGTAGCCTTACAATAAAGCAGAATACGTTCATCTAGTCCTATTTCCTGTCTGGTGTACCCGGGAAGACTAACAGTGCATCAGAATATCTAAATATATTTTGCAAGGCCTTCACGGCTGGGGCTTTTCATATCTTCATTCCACTCATAATTCACATCTGACATTCAAACCCACAGCTTATTTCAATAATGCATAGCTATTGCTAAAATATAGCTAAGCCCATCTCTGTGGACAGGCCTAATAGACATTCTGCATTATACAGCAGGAAAAATAAAAATAAAAATAAAATTGGCAAGGGAAATATTTACTCAGTGAAAAAAGTTAGGTAGTTTTTAAAGTTTCCTTAAAAGTGAGTCACAATGTAATGCATCAGTATGTTCAGCAAAATGTGGCTGCACAGTAGATATTAAGCAAAGGCTGAATTAAGCCAAGTTGAAAGAGTAGGCTGGGATGGTAACATCAGACTATGATGTAGAGAATGATTACATACCATTTCTCACAGAAGGTAAAACAGTCAAAGTGTGCTCTTTAGTAAAGAGCACAAATCTAAAGTACAGTGCTATTTCTGAATTTTATTAGGCAGTGTTGTGTTTTTCTTGAGATGTCCTGATGAAATTTGAACTTTGCCAGTATTACAAAATATCTCATATAGACTGTGCTCTATAATTGGTATCAATAAAACCTCCAGTTGTATTCAGCTTCATTCATATTTTTCAGGATACAAAAAAGAAGAAGAATTATAGGTATGGCACCTGGAAATAACAGAGACATACCCCATTGTCATGATTTGACTTAAAGTTGTTATCTCACCTTTAACTCCTGCAAAAATACTTTCAAAGGACCCAAAGTTTATGAAAGCGAATTGCTATAAGCTTGTTTGGAAGGTAAATCAGAGTTCAGATCCCTTCAGAGATGATGCTTGATGACTGACATTCCAGCCTAACTATTGTGGTGATAAAACCGGGCAAGCCATTTACACTAACCCTTCTTCTTCAAAGGAAGGATGTGATAACAAAGGAGTACAGTTTATGCACAGATAACACATGCTTTGGAGATTTGAACAATCTCATTTTACTAGGAGGAAGCAGAAAGCTGTTGTTTTACATTCTGTTATTTGGCAGGAATCCACCCATGAGTCATCATGAAACCGCACCTTTTCTGTAAACCTTATTTGGAAAAGTAAGGGTGGGAACTGGATTAGAGAGGCTGTGGGAAAAGGCTTGGCACTAATAAAACATTATCTGCTCCTTCCTAATTTTAGAATTCGCCATAGGGCCATTTATTTGGGCATTGGTTTTTCAAGGTTTCTAAATTCTTCAATTGCAAAAGGAAATACACAAGGACAATTCCAAGACCAGGTCAAAATAGTGAGTTTGCAAACTATCCTTTTAACTTGAGCAAAGGAATTCCAATTCCATCCAGCAAAGGGAAGGCAAAGCTTAATTTCTTATTACGTTAGGTAAAGGCAAGGGCAAGAGTCAACTTGCCTCATCTTCTCACTGCTCCCAAGGATTCCAGGAAACCTTTCTTTCAACTCCTTGGCAAAACTGGGAGAGAGAGAAAAAAACTAAAGCTTCCAAAGACAAAATTGGATCATCTTTCCACAAATCCAAAATGGTAGCCATGCCAGATATGGCCATGGTCATAAGCTTCTATTAAAGAGCAACAATTTGAAACCCGGCCTTTTCCCCTTTCTAACATAGAGACTTTTACTCTATTGGCATTTGTGGGCCAAGAAACTCTTTCTAGAGTTCCAGCAAGATCACATCATCTGGGAGTATATAATGCATACCGGGAAGGAAGATTAGGGTCAGCATTGGAAATATCTCCCTCCTGATATCTCTTTGAAGGGGTTTTCCCCATTTGCCTTTAATCATAGTGCAAACATTATCAGAACATTCTTTTTCTGCATGTCCCAGGATGTCTATTTATTTGTAGGGTTTACGTACAGCATAGCTTCAGTCTGAATGGATCTAAGCAACATATAATTGAGACTCTAGAAAGAGGGCAGTGAAGAGCATCAAAGATGATTAGGGGACTGGGTTGCAGGAACTGGGTTGCAGGAACTGGGCATGGCTAGTCTAGTGAAGAGAAGGACTAGGAGAGACATGATAGCAATATTCCAATATTTGAGGGGCTGCCACAGAGAGGAGCGGGTCAACTGATTTTCCAAAGCACTTGAAGACCAGACAAGGAATAATGGATGGAAACTGATCAAGGAGAGATTCAACTTAGAAATAAGGAGAAATTTTCTGACAGTGAGAACAATTGACCAATGGAACAGCTGGCCTTCAGAAGTTGTGGGAGCTTCACCACTGGAAACTTTGAAGAAGATGCTGGACTGCCATCTGTCAGAAATGTTATAGGGTCTCCTGCTTGAGCAGTGGGTTGGACTAGATGACCTACAAGGTCTCTTCCAACTCTGTTATTCTGTTATATACCTGAGCTAAAAAGCAATGGAACTCCAAAGACCTTTTAAAACAGCCAGGCATTTCAAAGCTTCAGAACATCTTAGACTGGGGGCTACTCTTGTTTCAGGGGTCAAGCTGTTTGAAAGATGAGCTGCTCCTGTAGAGCATGCCAACTTGACAGGCAAGGTGTTTGGCAAGCTGGTTCTGATTGTAGAGGCAGAATCTATCTGAGATAGGTAACTTGACAGATACCTACAATCAGAGAAACATAGGGCGATATTGGTTAATTACCAGTATCTTGAATAGGAAACATATTGAAAGATGATGCAGCTCTTGTGGCAGCAATGTTCTATATTAGGCAGAAAACTATCCCTTAAGTAAACATGTTGCTGTATTTTGCACTCCTTGAAGCTTTTAGAAATCTTCAAGGGCTGCCCCATGCCCTCAATTTGCCCAGCCAATGAGCAAGACAGCTTTAAATTATCCTTAGCTATATTAGTGTTCAAATTGTGTTTTCTTCCTTATTACAAAATCATCTGTAGGAGATGACCAGGCAGAGCCCGAGGGTGGGGTCAAACACATCATCAGTTTGGAGTCATTCCTACAAGAGATTTAAATCTAGCCCCTGTGAATGCTGTAGATCCTTATCTAGCACTGATTTGGCTTGACTGTTAGTAGATCAAATTCTTGTGTACAGGTAGCATGAAATAAAATTTTAGTGCTTTGAATTCTAGTCTTCTTTCATTGACTTGAAATCCCTATATAGGATAGGGATCTGCAATCAGGACAACCAATTTTATCCTGACATAATTTTCAGCTGGCTTAAGTATGATGAATAGCACTTCAGCTCAACAGTGCAAAAAGGCTTTATCTCATGAACTAACAGTACTGCCTTGATTTAAGAGAGTTTACATTATATTTGGTTCTTTTTGATGGAGGAGGGACATTTTTGAGTTCCTTTTGAAGGAAGAAATTTTTTTAAAATGCAATTATTTGTATAATAATGAACAACAATGATAATAAGCTTAGGAACTTAAACCTTGAAGTTTTAACAACCTGTAGGCTTTGAGACATTTTTCATCAACATGCATGGCCAAGTGCTCTGGTACGAAATGTATGCCTTTTTCCCTTAAAGAAGTATTTATCTATATTTAGACTGCCCAGGTTGGTTGAAAAGAATAGTATCAGGAAGAAAGGAATGGGAAAGAAAAACAGCAGTGAAGGCTACTGTGTGTACCTCAGGTTGTTTCAGGTGAAGATGGCATTGGTGCAAAGCTTATGATTTTGGAGACAGACGGGAAAGAAACCACAGAGCTTCTGTGACATTAGAGAACATTTCAAATATAGAACAGGTAGTAATTTAACAGAGAGTGATGTTGATAAAGCAAGAGGGGAAGTGACTGATGGAGAAGACAAGAATATGGGCAACTGATATTCTGTCTTCGGATTTGCAATAAACCACCCACAATGAGTCAAGAGCAGTTGACGTGTTTTGTCAGAAGGCTTGGCATCACTCATGAACACTTTGACATTTTTCCATGGATTCCATGGCAGTAATCCTGCACTGAATGCAGTTGCCTTAACTTGTTTACTATCGAATACTAATGGCTTATGTGAATTTTTGTTCTCCAGTTAGTGAGCAAAAGGGCTTCATGACCAACCTTTTTCAGGTTTCTTTATTCCTTCTTTATGAATTTGACCCATTTGTCTCCTGGGTAAAGGGCCAGGAATGTATATAAATAAGGAAATCAAAATGCTGTAATGTCTTTCTTCAATATATGCTTTCTGCAAATCAAGGAGGGCTGGTTCCCCCCCCCCCAAAAAAAGAAAGGTTAAAAGTGCCACCATTTTTATTTCATATGCTGGTAACCTCACAGAAGGCTGTGTAAATCCTTTACAATCCATGGTTCAGTTTTTGAAACACCAAGATACTCTCTTCTAGTGTTTGTTAATAATACTGATGTTCTTGTTGTGAAATATTCTGATTTTTGTTTTATGGTCACTCAGAGCCACTATATATTGTTATATAAATGTGAACAAAATAATGAACAAAATAAGTAAATAATGACTGAAGTTATCATTCCTGCACTTTTCCCTCAGAGTTGTTCTGGATGGAATATCAAAATAATACAACTGTAACATTGCAAAATTTACAGTAAAAGTTTTAACAATCCAAGACATTAAACAGTCATTAGGGATATAACAATAGTCTTAAAGCAACATTATTTCTCATTTGACGATATGGAAGTCAATTGCACTTCTTTTTGTGAAAGAGAATTGAGATATCAGGAAGGTCCAGTCAGCATCCAATGGGACTTACCCAGGGGGAGGACCATGGATTGGGAGTCTGTCTGATATCAGTTCATGTAGCAGCCAATAGAAGGAAAGCATGCAGGCTGTTGTATATGGGTTTCACATCTGAAGCACTTTGTCTTTATGCATGTTTGAAATACAGGTTGGTTTTTGGGCACCTTGAATTTGTCATCTTCTGGAGCTGATTCAACAGAAAATTCTGCAAGTATTAGCCAAAAGTCAACAGAAACGATTGCTACAATGCTATACTTTGTTCACCTGCAGGAAATTCACTACAAACTGCTTTAGACATTTTGAGATTGACATCAAAATGGAACAAAGCTTTTTTTCTAAAATATGGATTATAGCCAGACATTCAGTAGGATGCTTTATTGACCAACATCTCACTACTATAAATAAATATATATTTTCTTAAGATGGAAAAATGAAAGAAAGCAAAAACGAAAAACAAGTTCATCTTGACATTTCAGACCAGGATTTAACTCATAGACTCATGCAAAGCTGCTTCAAATTTCTAGTGTGAAAACTTTTCCTGGTATTTCATTTCATCTATTCTCTCTTGTCACCGCCAACTTTCTAAAACAAGAAAGATAATTTCAAGGACGCTCATATGTGGTCTTGTGCAATGAATCTGTGCATACCTAATTGCTTCCATATGTGATATGTTTGTATAATACTTATATTCATATTAGTTTAACATTATCCTGTTGTGTGGTCTCCTCATCCATCACACCCTCTATATAAATTGATATGTTTAGAGGGTAAAAAAAGGGTTTATAAATTATTATGGAAGCGATGAAAGCACTGCAAAAAGAGTGTCATTCAGATCTCACCATCCAAGAGGCAAGGTGGTGAGGCAAGCCTTATTTATTAGAATAACTGATCCAATAAACATCCAGGCTTGTAATAGCAATAGCACAAGACTTATATACAGCTTCACAGTGCCTTTACAGCCCTCTCTAAGCGGTTTACATGTTCATCATATTGCCCCCAACAATCTGGGCCCTCATTTTACCAACCTCAGAAGGATGGAAGGCTGAGTCAACCTTGAGCCTGGTGAGATTCGATCTGCCAAATTGCAGGCAGCTGGCAGTCAGCAGAAGTAGTCTACAGTGCTGCATTCTAACCACTGCACCACAGTTAAAGACAGTTGGCTAGAACACGTAGTAATAATGATTATTATTCTATAGCTTCTATAGAAAACAGTGTTCAAAAATGCATATGATAAAGTGAAAAGAATATGCAGGTATTTTTTGTCTGGCAATTACAATAGGTTCTCATTTAATTTCTTTTTTAAATCTGTAAATTTCACCCACAGTATAATGCACATATTTCCTCATGTCAATGAAGTGGAAATAAACAAAACAACTATTAATTATAATCTTTTTAATTAGAATTTTTCAGTATTAACTATGATCTTTCCAGCTTGTATGTTTTCATAGCCCTCAGTAGAGTGCAATACCGTTTGTCTCTAGCATGTGATGTCTGATTTAGCAGTGCAGCCAATGCTCTCATGCATTCTGAATAAATATTGTGATCATTAGTACGTTGTGTGAAATTCCATTCGTCTCCCATCACAAGGAGAGTCACATCAATAAGCCATTTCATCATGCAACCCTGTCAAATCTAACCATCATTAGGACTGCATTTCAGAAAGGGGCCAAGTACACAGACACGTTGATGAAAATGTGTTATAAAATGAAATCTACACAGCAGGATAAATGCAACATTGAAAAAAAAAATCAGAGAGTGCTATTTATTTTGTATTAAAATAATTGCAGCTTCCTGTGACATCTACGGGGTATTCAAAGCATTCTAGTCATTTGTGTGAGAATTGTCAGCTTTCTTACAGAGAGCATTGTTAGGCTAAAGAATGGTTCATCTTTCATCCCTTGAAAGAATGCTGACTATTAGAAAAATTGAGGGTTACAACAATTTTATTTTAAGATCTGCACAGTGCACCATGCAATCCTACGTTTTGCTTTAGGAGAATGTCATCAGCCAATACTGAATTTAAATAGATCACAAAATAGAAAAACAGAAAATGGTTAAAGGTAAAGCTAACTCAAGGATAGTTTTTTTAAAAAAAAGACATATATCTTTCATTAAATAATGTTTACATAGCCAATATATTATCGTGTAACTGTTGCTGTCTTCAAAATATAAAGTGGATGGCTGTTGAAAAACAAGCTTTTTTTTTTAAGCGAAGTCAGACAACTGTACATTTTTGATCAGCATAAATGAAATCACTCCAGACTCTGAATGTGAGAAAGGTATAGGATGAATAAGGATTTTTTAAAGGGTGATATTGTATCTATTCTTATGCCGATAGAATAGCTTTTATGACCATATTTGGTAAGCACTGTGATTTTATCCATTACACAGAATCCAGGAAATGTTAAATGCATCTCTGACCCATGGCATTAATCAAACAAAGAGACAGGTAGATGCTTATGAATGCAATCTGGTAAATAGTTCTAAGTTCCTCCAATTTCCACCAAAAAAAAAAACCCTTGGCAAACAAAGGCACAGTAGGTAATGAGACCTCTGCTGATAGAAATAGGACCTTTGCTTCCAGTGCATATGGGTTGAGGATGGAATGAAGGCAACATCATGGGGATACAACAGAAAAAAATATTTTGTTTTCATCCTACCTTTATTTTTGGCTAACTCAAGGCAGATATATACCTGGTGTTCCTGCATCTATTTTCTTCACAACAACCCTATGAATTGTGTTATGCTGAGAGACAGTGAATGGCATAAAGTTACCAAGATGGTTTTCATGCCCGGGAAAGAAATAGGATTCACAGTCTCCTATTTTGCATCCTAGTCCTGGTACCTTACTAGCAAACTTTCTCTCATAATTGGATATTATTGTTATGGTTTGTCGCATAGTCAGCCAGATGTTAAATCGAATTTGGCATTTTTATCAACTTATTGGGTCCTTCCCAAGGACCTGGATAGGCAGATGTTTTTGTTTGAGGGTGTTAAATGTATCATCGCAGGATGTAAACTGTTCCATGTAAAGATGTCTTTTGCAATTGACTGGTAACAATTTTGTCAATGCCAAAGACATTCAAATGGTGCTCCAGTTGTTTTGGGACTGCACTATTATCATCTTTGCTTTCTTTTGAAACAATTGTTCTATTTCTATTTTCAGGTCTTTATATTTTGCTATTTTGTCCAGTTCTTTCTCTTCTCTTCTATACAGTTCCTGGGCTGTGGAAGGAGAACAAAGAAAACCATTAGAATCTACTAGTTGTTTTCCCTAGCATGGCCTATTTACAGCAGGGGTAGGAAATGGTAGCCCCTTTATGACTTGTGGACTTCAACTCCCAGAATTCCTGAGCCAGCCATGTATGGAATTCCATTGAGGGCCGCATCAGGGTTGTGTCTGACCTCTGGGGGGTAATGGGGGTGTGGCCAGGATGGGCGTGGCCTGCTCAACACCCTTCATATTGGGGCACCTATGACAGCCCAAGCGCTGTGCCAGTGAAAACAGGCTCCCGAACTCCATTACCAGTTGTGACAGCCTCCTGCAACCCTCTGCCTGCAAAAACAGAGCTTGGGAGGGCCGTGCCTCCATTTTCGCTAGCAGAGGCACCATGGGCTGGTCCTTGACCATTGGATGTCAATGATAATTTAGAAATTATTAATAGGGAGAATACAGTACACTTTATGCTAATATAGTTATTTCCTGGCCAGGTTTGGCTGGATAGCATGTGGAATGAGCCCTCAGAAAGATCCCTGAGATCTAATATCAAACTATGTTCAAGCATTTATGAAGTGGAAGCTGAGAATCTTCTCAATTGGCTGCTTAAAACAAATAACTGCCAGGGTAGTGGAGTATATTACGACCTCGTTGACTGTTGGGCAATAAACTCTTAATTAGGGCAGGGCTGTACTGTAATCCACCAGAGCTACCAAGGGGAGGCTTTGCTGGCTGTGAATACCGGCACTTTCTTTCCAAAGGGCATGCTGTATCAAGACACTATGCTCTCAAATCATTTGTTATAATGTCACTGCAGAGTGAGTCAGCATGACACAGACAGAGAAGGAAGGAGGGAGTGCCAAAGGCCTAGCATGTGTAGGCTGTCAGACTGCTGGGCTAAGCAGGTTTTCCTCACACAAAGAGAATAGTTCTGCTTCAGCTTGGGAATTTTAAAAAAAGGTATATTCCGAGGAGACTATTGGAATATGGCTAAATTTAAAATTAATTCTTTTCAGATATTTGTTTTAAAGTCAACTCCAAAACTGATCCGAAAGGAACCTGCAAATCTCTGGATTAATTAATTTTAAAAAATAGTATAAATATAAGGGGTCCTTGGTGCTCTCTGGGCTTGGTTGTTTTCTTATAGACATAATCCAGACTAGGTAATGTCACCAGTGCTGATGATGTTACTTAGTTTGGGAAATGAAACATCTTAAAGAAAGAAGAAAAAATGCAAGTCCAGAGAACAGCAAGGACCCCTCATTTCAATCCTGAACTACAAACTTTCTCCTTTATCAGTATAAATGTAGTTTTGGATTTTCAGGCCTTTCTGCAAATGAGAATGGCTTATCCACATGAGTTTCTGTGTCAGTGCAGAGCTGCATAATAATACCAAAGATATAATTGTGTAGGTATGGCTACCATACTGCCCTATAGCACAATGCACAGCACTTAACCCATATTGGCTTGCTTTAAGACTGCTTTACTTAATTAATTAACTGAAACTTCTGCCATAACATGCGTTTACTATTTTTTAAGCCCTTAGCACAATAGCAGAACTAACCCAGATATGGCTTCAGCTGCTTATTAAAACTTAATTAATAGAATTTGCCCATAACATTTATGTCCCCAAAACTATTTTTCAGATCAGCAAACAGCATTCTTCCATCATTTTTTAAGAACAATCCAAAATTAGCTGCTCTCAATCTGTTTTTCCATAATTTTTATAAATGTCCTGCTGTCTTGCTCCAGATCCAATTTGTTATTTATTATTGTACTTTTATTGTAGGGGCAACCTTTCTATTTAAATTTTTTCCTAGCAAGTGACTCTTTATGCCTTTCTTAAAATTGGTCCTAAAGTTTGCAATAAAATAAAGAATTGCAATTGCTATGACCATAAAAACAAAAGTAGGAATTATAAATAGTATTTCTTTCACAAAAAAGGAATAATATAGAAATGTAAAGAAGGAGCTTTGTATCATTTATGGTGGCCATGTGATAAAGCAAAGAAATATTGGAGTAGGATTCACAACTAAATACAGAAGATTCTTAAAGTGAATATAAAGATAAAACCAGAGACTTTTCTTTTAGGCCTAATGGATAAAGAACTTGGGGGGGAATTGAATTTTGACATTATATTTGTTGACGGCAACAAGATTACTTTATGCACAAAAATGGAAGGACACTGATTCCCACAATGACCAAATGGCTGCAAAAGTGGATGGAGTTAGCAGAAATGGCTAAATTGACTGCTATGATTAAAGAAAAGAACACAATTAATTTTGTTTCTACTTGGAAACCACTTTTGGACTTTATGCTTGAGGTGGGGGGAAAATGAAACTTTGATTTGGGGTTTTGCTGATTAGATAGCTTTGGTTTATAGAAATGGCTAGTATATATTATTATATATAAGTAAAAAGTTGAAGTTTTATGTTAATTCCCTTATTCTACTGACCAAAAGGAATTGGAAGTCAATGCTTTATTTTTTTAATTTGTCTTTATATATTTTTGTATTTTATACTTTTATAAAATAAAAATTAAACTGTAGAGAATAATAGCCAGTATTTCTTTCACAAAAGGAATAATATAGAAATGTAAAGAAGGAGCTTTGTATCATTTATGGTGGCCATGTGATAAAGCAAAGAAATATTGGGTAAGTTCACAACTAAATACAGAAGATTCTTAAAGTGAATATAAAGATAAAACCAGAGACTTTTCTTTTAGGCCTAATGGATAAAGAACTTGGAATTGAATTTTGACATTATATTTGTTTGCAACAAGATTACTTTATGCACAAAATGGAAGGACACTGATTCCCACAATGACCAAATGGCTGCAAAAGTGGATGGAGTTAGCAGAAGTAGATTGACTGCTATGATTAAAGAAAAGAACACAATTAATTTTGTTTCTACTTGGAAACCACTTTTGGACTTTATGCTTGAGGTGGGGGAAAAATGAAACTTTGATTTGGGGTTTTGCTGATTAGATAGCCTTGGTTTATAGAAATGGCTAGTATATATTATTATATATAAGTAAAAAGTTGAAATTTTATGTTAATTCCCTTATTCTACTGACCAAAAGGAATTGGAAGTCAATGCTTTTTTTTCATTTCCCCCCTCTACCCTACCTTTTCTCTATTTCCCTTTTCCTCCCCTATTTTATCTTTATTTTTTTAATTTGTTTTTATATATTTTTATATATTTTTGTATGTTTGATGGCATAGTTAGTAGAATTCTGTAGTCTGTAAGTTTTAAGAATTCCTAACACATAATTGTCTAGAGAACTATAATTGCCACAATGTCAGTATTCTCTGCTGAAGCTGCACTAATTTAATATATCAGAAAAGAAATTAAGAATGTTAACTGGCAGTAGGCTAGATGCAGAAAAGTAAGCAATAACTGTAAGAATTTCAAATTCAACATGTGCTATTTCTGTTGCCATGCTTTATCACTTGATGATGCTTCATGCTAACTTTAGATTTGGCTTTTGCAAATGATTTTTCTTTAGCCTCTCCCTGTCTGTACTTAACATATGATTTATATAGAGTGTATCTTCCACCTCTGAACTGATAGCCTGATTAATTGGCCAAACTAAAACCAGTAAAAAAAATTATATACAAAATTCAACATTTTAAAAAACTTTTATGTGCCTAGGTTCCTACTACCAATCTTTCATGCAAAATAATGATTTGATAGTATAACTGTGTTTTTAAATATGGTTCAAATAGTATTGAATGTGGCAGTGGAAGATCCATGCAGTATGCCTCTTGAATTTTATATTGTTTTTACAATATAGTTGTTTTCTGTAGAAAAAAAATGCCATGCTTGTACAAAGAGGAGCTAAAATTTATTATTTTCCTCAATGGAATTCATTTATATCATCCAATTCTTAGGACCAGACCAACATAAATAACTTGCACATACTGACATGGTTAAATCTTTGCACTTATGTTAAATATTGAACTTATGCCAACATGTAGACATTTTCCGTATTACTATGTTTTGAAAAAATAAAGGAATCATCACATCAGTAGACAGAAAAGAAGCCTCTTCAAGAAGAGAACAAGAATGTGATTAAGATGACTTTGAGCAAACGTTTGAAATTTATTATTAAACTTGACAGATAGAGCGTATGCATTGTCTGATTCCCAAAAATAGATTGATCTAGTCCAGAATAGTCCATGCCAGTTTTGGGATCCAGATAAGTTTGAGGAAAACTGTGCATTGGACTCCTTACTTACTATGGGAAAACATGTAATTCCACCCCACAACCAAATACCATTAAATTGCAGGCACACCAGGTATTTATAATAGCATGAATAATTAAGAAAGCCAGTTTGGTGCAGTGGTTAAGACATCAGGCTAGAAACTGAAGGCTGTTTTGTCCTACCTTAGGCACACAGCCAGCTGGATGACCTTGGGCCAGGCACTCCCTTTCACGATCAAGGCAAGGACAAGCTACTTCTGAAAAACTTTGTCAAGAAAACTGCAGGCAGTCCCTAGAGTAAAAATAAAAATCCTGACACACCATGAATAAATGAAAAAAATTAAAAATGAATCATATAGAATCAATACATGAGTGCCTGAGTTTCATAGCTTCATTCAAAACATTGTTGTTACAGGTGAAATGTTATGTGATTTCATATCATTGGGGCTACCAATGACAAATTTCAGACAAAGTTGAAGGAATTTCTTGCAAAGGAAAGGGATTTCCCTAATTCTTCTTGAATGTCCAAGAAGCGGCTTTTGTCTCCTTTACATCCACTGGACCAGTTCAGTTAAAATAGCTCTTAAACCACTCAGGATGTGAGGTTGGATAACAATGAGGTTGAGCAAATAGCACAATTCAAAATGTCTCTCATCCTCAAATCACTGAATCAAATACTCCCTTGCCATCTCTTCCTTAATTAAAAATGGTGAAATGGCAACTTTTATTTTTAATAGGCAGCACTGCTCTTTGATAAATGTCCAAGTTCCAGAAAAATCAATAGGAGTAGCTCTTGATAGAAATCTAGAGTTGGAATGCAGCAGGTTACCATTGATCTATCTATCTCAATCCAGTTAGCTGAAAATCTACAGTTTTACACACTCAGGATTTGGACTTTGGCAAACTGTAATGCAAACTCCTAGCACAGACTTTGGAAAGCAGCCCTGTCCCCATAAGGAAAAATGTGCTTTGGATAGCAGAAGCATCTTCAAAAAAGCCTTTCCTGCAGATCTTAACAAGTGGATGGGTGTCTAATAGGGGAGGTGGCCATAGTCAACCTCTAACCATTTAGGGTATGAAAGGTTATGCCAACACTTTGTATCGAACTGTAACTGGTGAGCAGAGGATATCCGGTGCGGCTTTTTTGATACAAGCATTATATGGTGTTTATACTTTGATCCTTTCATCCACAATCACTTTGCCGTACATTGATTAGCAACCTTGCTGCTGCGTTTTGCGCCAACTACATCTACTGAAGACTTTTCAAGCATAGACCATGTGGACTATATTGTAGTAGTCAAGCATTATCTATCTATCTATCCATCCATCCATCCATCCATCCATCCATCCATCCATCCATCCTTCTATCCGTGAGCTATAGCCATCTGGGAATCTCTTCCCCCCCCCAAAAAAAATCTTTAAAGACCTTAAAGAACATATAATTTCATGTTTAAAGTGATCCTAAGGGTTATAATACTGACAAACTTGACAAGTTTGTTGGAATTTTATATACCATATTCCTATGTACTTTTTTTTTCTTTACTTGAATAAGCAAATTGGCTAATTGGAATGAGCTTGACAAATAGATAATTTTAACAGTCAGACTTGCTTAGCCTGGCGAGACAATGGTTTCTATAGTAATGAAGAAATTGTATTTATGGAAAAACATTGTATGTGAGTGGGAGGGGAAATGGTTATAAGTCCATTTTCAAGCAGTGACTTGCATTCATGAAGACTGGAAAAAGTGCACTGCCGATAAGAAATTTGTGTCATGAATAGAAAGAGGTAAACTAGAGGAAGGAAGGCCTAAAAAAGAATGTCAAAACGGATGCACTCAGGCATTGCAAAATATAATCTATTTCTTTTTCTGAAATAAACTAAAGAACTGGAATAAGGCAGATATATTGCATAACCTTTGAAAGACAGGAAACGTTGTGTATATGTTGCATCAATATAGTGAAGATTAGTTGACTTCTGAAATTTTCCCCAAATACTAGGAAATATTATTTTTCTGCTCTAATACTCAAGAGACGTTATTATTATGTGACCAAAGTCAAGTACAGTGAAGGTTGTGTAATTTCTAAGAGCTTCAGAATACTCTGTTTAAGATATAGCAACTTCAGTAAGAAACACAAATAAGCTGAAAAATTCTAGTTCCCCAAGATTGCTGTCAAATGCCCAAATATGTCCCACTGAAGAAAATGAGGCCAACTTCTGAGTGATTGTACATCAATCAATCAATCAGAATGGAGCTGAAAGGGACCTTGGACGACTTCTAGTCCAACTCTCTTCTCAAGCAGGAGACCTTATACAATTTTATACAAATGGCTGTCTCAAACAGACATAGAAGCCTTCATTAAATTGTTGCAATCTAGGTGTGGTTTTCTATCATTCTGGCCATCCACAGAACTCTATCAAATAAGTGTGGTATAAATGTGTGTGATAAATACTTTGTGTGGTAAACACTCAAACACTCTTGAGAGTAAAGTTGTTGGGTAAAGCTAAATGGCAACATCATTAACATTTGAAGATGAAAGCATCGGGAAATAGGAGGATTGTAGGCTAAGGTAAACAAAAGCTGGTAAGAAACAGCATGGACATTGTGGGGCTCTTGGTGCTCTCTGAGCTTGGTTGTTTTCTTGCAGATGTTTCATCAGTGGACTAATGATGTTACTTAGTTGCATAATGAAATGTCTGCAAGAAAACAACCAAGCTCAGAGGGCACTGAAGATCCACAGAGTTTAAACCTGAGCTACAAATATTCTCCTCAATTGGTAGTGTAGACATTTTTATGCAATCAGGAATTGAACTCTACTCAGAAGGAACTTCACCTTTTCCTAGGTTATATCTGAAACTACCCAGAGAATTTTTCCAGATAGAGGCAAGTATAAATTATATAAATAAATGACTCAATAAAATGCTAATTAATTATCATAAAACTATACCATGCATAATGTAGTATTTTCAGTTTCTCATCCAGAACATAAGACTTACTTGGGTGCCATCCTTTGAAAAAGAAAGAAAGAAAGAAGCTGGTAACAAATTTATAAGTCCAATCAAGTTATAAAGAAAACTATATGTGCAGTATCACACCCCTGTACAGATGTATCTTTTTTTACTGATGAGGAATGTAGAAGACTGTAGTAGATCTTGATCTGTTGCCATACACAACAGATCAAGATAAATCTATGTTTTATGTACCCATGAATTAAGACCTATTCTAGGAAGATTCCCCCCCCCTTTTTTTTGGCTTGGTACTCTGAACACCACTTGCTGGCTAAATTTAGCTATCTTTTAATTTTCCACAAGGCCCCTCACGTAGCTTGTCCTGGGAAAATGCAAAGATGCCTAGACATAGCCAGCCCATACTACTCAAGAGTTCTGTCCCTGTGATTTGGTAAATTCAGTTACAAACATCTCTTTGTTCACAAACTAGACTTTCTGAAAGTGTTCCTGGCTAAGCAGCACTCTCATGACCTAACCTTGACCTAACATTCAGATTTGTTGAGTTCACAAGAGACACTGAACCACAATCAAATCCATCATATTTTTGCCTAATTTGCTCTATGATCCAAATGTATAGTTTGTACGTCATTTGGATTCAGAAAATGAGCTTCCTCCCATATACCAGTTACCATAAGAACCCAGCCATTATTCAGATGTTTATTTGTAGCAATCATGCAATTATAGGTTGAATTGGATTCTGCTTTGTTTCTAGAGCCAACTCAGAAGTCCCGATTCTCACAAGTTTCTTAAGAAAGACCGACCTTTGATCAGAGAGAAAAAAATCTAACTATTAATGTGTAAAAATCTGTCAGTACATCTTTATATATATGGTTATGTATTTTTGATCAGCCTAGTATTTGGTATCACTTATCCTTTCTCCAACTCTCATTCCCATGGTTTCTTCCCCACCCCTACCTATTTCCCTTCCTCTGTTCCTCTGAAATCTCTGTTCTTACATTTATAAAGTAATTTCCCTGTCCATGTTTTTTCCGTTTTCAAAAATTTAACATATGTACCCTAGTCATCAAATTTTATTTGGCAGTAGGTAAATCAAACAACCCTGGTTGAATCTCAGATGTGGGTGGGTGCAATCATATGTGAGTGCTGTTGGCATTTCCCAGAAAGCTCCACCATTTACACTGTAAGATACTTTAGATCAGGGCTGTCAAACTCCCAGCCTGCGGGCCTGATGCGTCATGTGCTGGCCACGCCTCCGCCTGGTTTAGCGAAGGGGAAAAAAGTACCAATACATCACATGGCGACACTGTGACAACGCAAGTTTGATACCCCTGCTGTAAATCATCCATTCATTAAGGTTAAGGTGCTGGCCTAGAAACCAGGAAAGTTCTAGACCCACCTTAGGCATGAATGCCAACTGGGTGACTTTGAGCCAGTCACTCTCTCTCAGCCCAACCACCTCACAGGCTTGCTTTGGGAAAAATAGGAGGAGAAAGGAGGATATGTCGAAGTAGATGGGTAGTTTTGAGTTATTTGTAAATTAATAAAGGCAGAATTAAAATAAAATAAATGTATGTGCTTTGACTGGTAGCATTAAATAGTCTTTTTGCCCTGTGCCTAGGGAGACAAGCTAACTTGCAAAAAGTTGGCTGTGTTCTTAGCACATGATCGATGAGCAAGACGTCAGTTAGTAGTCATATCCTTGTGCCCTCTCTTTCAGGGCCATTTTAAGATTTCACACTTAGCACTTTTCCGAAACCTAAATGGCCGCCATTTTGGATCCCTTTATCTTTACCCAAACCAGGGAAGGATTGTTGCAAGGCTTTAGGGCTCTGACTGCGCCCCCCCCCTCACATAGCCCAGAGGCCTCACTGTTGACACATCATTTTCTTATCCAGTTCCAATTGCTTTATCAATTCTTCTGTTCCCATAAATGAGTTTGCTAATTTTCCTTTATGCCTGGAATTGGGAAAAAACTCCCTTTTTTCTATTATATGCCTCTTTCAAAATCACTGTTTCTTAGAACTGCCCCCAACCTTTTGGACACTAGGACTGGTTCTGTGGGAAAAGGTTTTTCTGCCGACCTGAGGGGACATCTTTTTGCATGCTCCATGCATCCCGTGGATGGACTTTGCTTATTTGCACGGCCCAGTTTCTGGCATGACACAGCCCAGTGCTGGTCCATGGCCTGGGGGATTGGGGACCCCTGCCTTAGAAAGTCTTAATTATGTGGGTGCTATAATTCAGTGTACAAAGCCAAAACACTAATAACTGAAACAATCACGTATTTCTTGTTTTGGCACATTTTCTCTTTCTCTTCCATGTCTTTTTACACTATAAGACCTTTGGAGTAGCAACTGCTGTATCTATTTTTTTTATAAAGAGATAAGTAAATAAATGTAATTTACCTATACCTATATATATACCAACACCCAAAGAAATCCTTTTGAAATATTGTACTTTTATCCTGCCTGCTTTGTGAGTATTGCTATCTACCTTTTACTTTTAAAACAACACTGAGAAATCATTCTGAAAGAGTATGTGATCAAAGGTCACCCAGGAAACTGTAGCAGAGAAGGAGCCGACTTGCATAGTGCAGTTCTGTTGCAATTCCACTTCTGTTGAACTATGTTCAGCAATGCTTGAGAACTATTAAACTTTTGAGAATCATTTAGAGAAAGAAAGTGATGTTTTATCCTTATTTTCAGCCTCTTATAAATCTCCCCTCAGGGTTAAATATTTGTTATAAAAACTAATAAAACATTGTAATTTAACTTTTATCTTTTTCCTGGCACAAAATGAAGAATAGCTGTGTTTTATCAAAGTCACATTGCAATTCAAGTTATAAACATTTAAACAGAAAGACAGAGTTATATACTGGTTAATTGGAAAAATGGTAGAAATACATGTTTGAATGGGATGTGATAGAACTGATAGAATTTCTCAATTACTGGCAATTTCTGAACTGTTTGTAAGGAATTGAACAAGGTGCAATTAGGATGCCTGCAAGCTGAGAGTATGTATAGGTTAAAAGAAAAAGAAAAAAACTTGTGTATTTGGATTATTAGGGGATACAGTAGAACCTCGGGTTGCGAATGCTTCTGTTCGCGAACAAATTGCGTGGCGAACAAAAAATCCACCCGATTTTTGAATTGGGTCACGATTCAGAAATCAGGTGGCAAACAAAATAGGCATGGAAAGATTCCCTTTCTGTGCTGATTTCCCCTTCGCCACCATTTTTTTTGACTGCACGCATGCGCAATCGGTCTTGTTTCCAGACATGACCAAATCGGGTTGCAACTGGAGTCCGGGGATGGATTACAGTCGCAACCTGAGGCTCCATTGTACTTGGTATGAGTGGGAAAAGTTGCTAGATTTTAAAAGCAAATTTGATTGCATTGTTATATATCCATGCAGTCTGATGGATGTAGTCAATTACAGTTTATATAAAATAGCAAGAAATGTGTATTTGAGAAGGCAGAAGAAAATTATTGTTCTTTGTTGATAACACCAAAAACCAAAATAGCAGGCTTTCCAAAAACAGAGTTGAAAGCCTTTATTAGAAATGAATTAGAAATAATTATACTGTCATTTCATAAATTACAGAATGATGAAAACAATCACCGTAATAGGAATTTTGGACTTTTTTTTTAAATGGTCAACTAGTTTGCCTTTTGTTTAGGGTGTCATCTATAAACTGGACAGCAGTTTCTCTCTATTCATACATCCAGGAAATATCTTTTCAACATAAATTAACATTGTTTCTTATTAATTATGAAAGCAATGTTGAGCTATTCCAATAGTATTTATATTCTACAGTGTATATGTTGCAGGGAAGAAATATTGATGCATAGTACATATTGGAAAATGAAAAATAATTGCTATTTTTTTCTAATAAAATTTACACATACATAGAAGGATACTTTTTTAAAAAAGAAAAGTTGTTATACATTTTTATTGGGGGAGGCATGTTTCCAAAATGACCTGGAGAACATACTTTGAACTTTCTATAAGTGCCAATGCTGCTATTGATTAAAGCAGCCTATCACTTTTGAGAATGTTGGAAGAAATGTTCATCTGGGTACAGTTCCAAGTGGGAAGAAAGACACTGGAAACATGGAGGCTGCTTGGAAGGATGGTGTAATGGTGAAGCAGAACCACCAAGCATGTGTGATTCTGGGTAGTAGACCACATGGAATGGAGATATATTTATACCCTGTCTTGGACTTTGAACTGGAGCTTCCTGTTCTTGTGAAAGAAATGTATTCTATTGGTTGTCAGACTCCCAGGGGCTGTTGAATCTTGCTGGGTGATGATGTAATTTATTTATTTATTTATTTATTATTTGCACTTGTATGCCGCCCCATCTCCGAAGACTCGGAGCAGCTCACAATTAAAATATAATACAATAAATACTTAAAAAACTATTAAATTTAAATACAAGTCCAAATATAATAAACTAAAACCATTAAAACAATCCCAACCCGAGGGGGGGGTCACAGCCCGGTTGATCAAACAACCAAGTTTTTAGCTCACGCGAAAGGTGCGGAGGTCAGGGGCCAGGCGGAGCTCCAAAGGCAGTTGATTCCAGAGGTCAGGGGCCGCAACAGAAAAGGCTCGTCGTCGGGGAATCACCAATCGGCACTGAGTCGCCGATGGAATCCCGAGGAGTCCTTACCTATGAGCTCGCACAGGGCGGCCGGCATTCATTATCGGAAGGAAACGCTCCCTTAAATATTGAGGACCCATGTCATGAAGGACTTTATATGTTAACACTAAAACCTTGAACCTCACCCGAGCGCAACCGGCAGCCAATGCAAGCCGCAGGAGGGGGGTAACATGGGAGAACCGGTAACTCCCATCACCACCCGCGCCGCATTCTGCACCAGCTGCAACCGGATGGTGTGCAAGGGAAGTCCTAAATAGAGAGCGTTGCAGTAGTCAAGTCTAGAGGTAACAAGGCATGAGTGACCGTGCGCAGGGCATCTCGGTCCAGAAAAGCTAAGTTGTCGAACAAGGCAGATGGGCAAAGGCCCCTGGCGACGCCCTGACCTGCTCTTCCAGCCGGAGCCGTACATCCAGGAGGACCCCAGATTCCGTGCCCTATCCACAGGGGCAACACTCTCTCCCCTATGGCCAAAGATGGACAATCTTGACCGGGCCGAGATGCCGGTATGCACAGCCACTCAGTCTTGGCCGGGTTGAGTCGAAGCATGTTCCCACTCATCCAGATCCGTACCGCATCCAGACACCGGGTCATCAGGGAGAGGGCATCGCTGATCTGGTTTGGGGTGGAGATGTACAACTGAGTATCATCAGCACTGATGGAACTTCACCCCAAAACCACGGATGATCTCACCCAACGGCTTATTTATTTATTTATTTTATTATTTATTCGACTTGTATGCCGCCCTATTCCCTAAGGACTCAGGGCGGCGAACATTAAAACAGAGAAAAATTTACAATAAAACAAAATTAAACAGTAAACAAGCCAAATAAAATTAAAATAAACCCAACCCCCCGGTCATTCAAGGCCGCCCGTTGGAACAACCAAGTCTTCAGGTCCCGGAAGGAGCAGAGGTCAGGGGCCAAACGGAGATCGACGGGAGCTGATTCCAAAGGGCAGGTGCTCCCACAGAGAAGGCCCTAGCCCTGGGGACCGCCAGCATACAATATCTGACTGACGGCACCCCAAGGAGGCCCCTCCTGAGAGCGAACAGGGCGATCGGAAAGTGATGCTGGCAGGAGGCTCCCGCAAGTACCCTGGACCCAAGCCATTAAGGGCTTTATAAGTTGTAACTAATACCTTGAAGGCCCGGGAGGCAACCGCAACCAATGCAAGCCACGCAGGAGGGTGTAACATGGGAGTATCGGGATACCCCATCACACCCGCGGCTGCATTCTGCACCAGCTGAAGCCTCCGGACCGTCCGCAAGGGAAGCCCCATGTAGAGAGCATTGCAGTAGTCAATCCTAGAGGTGACAAGCGATGAGTAACCGTCAAGGGCATCTCGGTCCAAATAAGGGCGAAGCTGGCGAACCAGCCGAACCTGGGCAAAAGCCCCTGGCCACAGCTCCCACATGCTCCTCCAAACCGAGCTGTGAGTCCAGGAGGACACCCAGGTTTCTCGCCCTATCCACGGGGCAACACCTCTCCCCCATGACCAAAGATGGTACATCCAATAAAGACCGAGATGCCGGTAAGAACAGCCACTCCGCCTTGGTGGGGTTGAGCTGAAGCCTGTTACTACCCATCCAGACCCGCACGCCTCCAGGCACCGGACATCATGGAGAGAGCATCACTGATCTGGCCTGGGGTGGAGATATAGCTGGGTATCATCAGCATACTGATGATACTCACCCCAAAACCTCGGATGATCTCACCCAGCGGTTTCATGTAGATATTGAACAGGAGAGGCAAGGACAGACCCCTGCGGCACCCCACAAGTGAGGGGTCTCGGGCCACCTCTGCCCCCTGCCAACACCGACTGCGGCGGCCCGAAGGAAGGAGGAGAACCAACGCAAAACGGTTCCCCCACCCCCAAACCTCTAAGCCGCTGCAGAAGGATACCATGGTCGATGGTATCGAAAGCCGCTGAGAGATCTAAAGGACTAGGACAGAGGAAAACCCTGTCCCGAGCCCTCCAGAGATCATCCATCAGTGCGACCAATGCTGTCTCGTGCTGTGTCCGCCCTGAAGCCCGACTGATACGGATCTAAATACTCAGTTTCCTCCAGGAACAAGGGAAGCTGCTGAACCACCACGCTCTCAACAACCTTCGCTAAAAAGCGGAGGTTGGAGACAGGACGATAGTTGTTCAAAACGGCCGGGTTCAAGGCAGGCTTTTGAGGAGGGGCCTCACCACCGCCTCTTTCAAGGCGGCAGGAAAGACCTCACTCAAGAGAAGCATTAACAACTGCCTGGAGCCAGTGACGTAACCTCCCTGGAGGCATATACCAACCAGGAAGGGCACGGGTCCAATAAACACGTGGTGGAAGACAGCCTCCGCATGATCCTGTCCACCTCATCGAGGGAGACCAGGTCAAACTCAACCCAGGTAGAATCCACCAGACTCACCGCCACCCCATCATCAGACCACTGCCAATCAGAGTCCAAGCCAGCACAATTGGCGACCTTATCCGCCAGATGTAAACTAAATTTCTGCTCTGCCCTGCACGGGTCATCCCCCTCAATTGAAGGAGGGAGCGGGTCACCCAAACAGGGCAGCAGGGTGATCATCGGCAGACGCAATCAGAGCGAAGTAAGCACGCCGCCGCCCTGATTGCTTCCAGATAGGTCCTGATATAGGATCGCAACTGGACACGGTCGATTCGGAGTGGCTGGCCCTCCATCTGCTCTCCAGGCATCTTCTCCGCCGTTTCATCCCCGGAGCTCCTCGGAGAACCAGGGAGCCCATCGGGCTCACGGCGGGAAGAGGCCGCAAGGGGACAACCCGTCGAAGCGCCCGACGCCGCCCTTTGCCAGGCGGCCACAGCCGTCTCGGCCGAAGCTGTGGTCGAGGGAGGCGGGCAAGAACCCCAGCGCCTGAAACCTATCCGGGTCCATTAGGCGTCTGGGGCGGAACCATCGTATAGGCTCCTCATCCCAGCAGCGAGGGACAGCCAATTGAAAAACCAGCCGCAGGAGATAGTGATCAGTCCACGATAAAGGGAGGGTAGATGGAGAACCCTCCCCAGATCACTACACCACTGCCCCGAGATAAAACCAGGTCAAGTGTGTTCCCCCTCGTGGGTGGGTCCATGGATCACCTGGGTCAGGTTCATGGCTGCCATGGATGCCATGAACTCCTGAGCTAAACCCACGCCCCCAGTGACGGCAGGTTAAAGTCCCCAGAACTATAAGCCTAGGGAACTCCACCGCCACCTCCGAGAGGGCATCGAGCAGCCCAGGCAGGGGCCGCCACGCAGCTGGGGATAGGTACGCTAGCAGCAAACCCAACCGACCACCCGGGCCCATCTCACGAGGAGGGTCTCACACGCCCATCTGCGGGACAGTGACCTCCCTTGGAAACAAGGGTCTCTCTAACAATTATGGCTACCCTCCGCCCTGTCCCTGGGCCGAGACCGGTACAGCACCCGAAGCCTGGGGGCACAAATCACACAGAGGGACACCCCCCTCCGGGCCCACCCAGGTCTCCGTAATGCATGCCAGGTCCGCAGCCTCCTCCTCTATGAGTTCACGGAGGAGGGATGACTTATTGACTACGGACCTGGCATTCAAATATACCAGTCTGAGCCCAGAGACCACGTCTCCCAAGACCCCAGGGGAGCGGGAAGCGACCTGGGGGTCGGAGCGCGCCACCGCACGTAAACATCGGGGGCGCGCTCCCAGCACATAATTTGGCCCCTGTCCCCTCCCCCCTGCCATAACCGATCACCCTGTCGATGGACAACCCCGCCTCTCCCGTCAGACCCCAAGGCCCCCCCACCCCACCCCGCCGAGACCAGAAGCCGGCCTGGAAGGACTGTGTAGACCCGCAATTCGAACACCCACCCCCTTCCCTAACCCCTTAAAACAACGAATTAAAAAATTTAAAAGCTTCCCCTTTGTCCCAAATTTAAAATTTAGCCCTCTGGTTGCGCCATGCCACCTCTCAGGATCCCAAGATCCGTCATTGAGGTAGGCTCTCGATAACCCAAAGGGCCACTCCAAAGACAGGGGAACAGTCTGGAGGGCCCGTAGCTCCAACGATGAGTAGGCTAGCATCTATCACATTTCAAAGGGGGAAAGAAGGGCAAAACAGTCGGATTGTAGCATAGATGGAACATGCAAAAGGACCGGGCATCCAAAGGCCAAACCCAGACAATCAATAACCCCACCAACAAGCAGCTCTCTCACCGGTGCTAGGGCCAAGATTGAAATGGCCAAGCCACTGCTCTCTCACCACAGTGGCTTATGGTGGGATGGTGATGCCAAACAAAACCCTGTCCCCTCACAACAGGGGAGTTTGTGCCCTCCATTGCCCTCCCACTGCAATGGGAAAGAGCCAGGTCCAAAGGGGAGGAGAGAGTCCAAGAGTGGAAAAAACAGATAAACGGGAATAGTCATTGATGGTAAAATGACTTCCAAGGCAGCCAAAAGGAGGGTTCAAGATGTCACAAAGGGCAAAAGCAGCAGCGATGGAGGCAGGTAACCTGCGGTCTAGGAGTAGAATGAAATAGGTGCTGCCAAGTCCGGAGATGTTGAATAAAAGGGGGGAAAGGACCGACCCCTGAGGGACCCCACAAGAGAGCACCCTTGGGGGACCTAACCCCCTGCCAACACCGAGACCGCCCAAATGTAGGAGGAGAACCACCGAAGAACGGTGCCTCCCACTCCCAGCCCCCCGAGGCGACGCAAAAGGATACCATGGTCGATGGTATCGAAAGCCGAAGAGAGGTCTAATAGGACCAGGACAGAGGAAAAACCCCTGTCCCGGGCCCTCCAGAGATCATCCATCAGCGCGACCAATGCCGTCTCCGTGCTGTAACCGGGTCGGAAGCCCGATTGATACAGATCTAGGTAGTCCGCTTCATCCAGGAAAAGCGGAACCTGTTGAGCCACCACACTCTCAACAACCTTCGCCAAAAAGCGAAGGTTGGAGACTGGACGAAAGTTATCTAACACAGTCGGGTCCAGGGCAGGCTTCTTCAGAAGGGGCCTCACCACCGCCTCCTTCAAGGCGGCGGGAAAGACACCCTCCCTTAAAGAAGCGTTAACAACTGCCCGGAGCCAACCGCAGGTGGCCTCCCTGGCGGCATATGTCAACCAGGAGGGACACGGGTCCAACAAACATGTGGTGGAACTCATTCGCATAATCCTGTCCATTTCATCCTCGGAAACAGGATCAAACTCATCCCAGGTAACAATGGCCAGACTCCCAGCACCCCCTTCCTCAGACCACTGCAAATCAGAGGGTAACCCGTCCCGAATACGAGCGATTTTATCCGACAGATATTGAACAAACTCCTCGGCTCTACCCTTAACGGGTCCCCTCTAAATGAAGGAGGGAGCAGGTAACCCAAACAGGGCAGCCGGCATTATCTGCGGATGCTATGAGAGTGGAGAGATAAGACCTTCTCGCCTCACCCATAGCTACCAGGTAAGTCCTAATATAGGCTCTTAGCTGGGCCCGGTCGGACTGGGAACGGGTAGACCTCCACCTGCTCTCTAAACCCCTTCGACGGCGTTTCATCTCCGGAGCTCCTCAGAATACCAAGGGGCAAACCGGGATCCACGGCACGCAGGGGACGATGGGGACAACCCTGTCGAGGGCCTCCGACGCAGACCGTTGCCAGGCCATTGCCAGATCTCGGCAGAGCTGTGAGCAAGGGAAGTAGGAAAAACCCCAGTTCTGCCTGGAACCTCTCCGGGTCCATCAGGCGCCTGGGGCGAAACCATCGTTGATCAGCCCCATGACTTGCCCTCTGTCACTCCGCCACTGTTCAGAGACAAAAACTAGGTCAAGAGTATTTCCCCTCATGAGTAGGGCCTTGTATTAACTGGGTCAGGCCCATGGCCTCCATAGAAGCCATGAATTCCTGGGCCAAACCCGACCCCCAGGGAAGGCAGGTTGAAGTCCCCCAAGACCATAAGGTCAGGGAACTCCACCGCCACCCCAGAGAGGAGATCGAGAAGCCCAGGTAGGGCCGCTGCCACACAGCTGGGGGAAAGGTATGCCAGCAGCAAGCCCACCCGACCATTAGGCCCCCACCTCAAGAGGAGGGTCTCACTCCCGCCTATCTCTGCAACAGAGACCTCCCTTGGAAACATGGCCTCCCGAATAACCACGGCCACCCCACCACCCCTACCCTGGGCCCGTGGCCGGTGTAAAACCCGAAAACCTGGTGGGCACAAATCAACCAGAGGGACACCCCCCTCTGGGCCCAACCAGAAGAGGGTTGTGCTGAAAGGGTGCTGGGCAATTCCTATTATGGCTTAATGGCTTTGTCCTAGTTTGGATCTTGAGTGAGGGCTAATCCTATCACCCTGGAGCTGAAGACCTCTTGTCTTGTAGACAGAATGGCCCAGTCTTTCTGGGGCTATTAAGATAGGTGGGGGCTGCTTTCCAAGAGCATGTTTCTCCTTTTCTTATCCAGGGAGGTATAATATTCTGCAGGGGTGTGATTCAACTGGTATAACAACCGGTTCAGTGAGTACGCAATCCACATTTTAAAAAGCCCATTTTCAACTCTTCAACTGCAGCCCCTATGAATAAAACAGCTGAGGTGCAGCAAACCACTTTGCTGTGCCAATTAGCTGTGCTCTACAAACAGGAAATAAAGCACAGGAAAGAGCAGGGGGGGGGCACAGCGAACTAGTTCAGAGCCAGCTGATTGTCAGAACAAGGGGTTCGTCCTAACCAGGAGAATTCCACCCCTGATATTCTGCCTTTTTAATATTTTCTAGAATATTTCATTCTTCTAGGAGAGGGGTGGGTGGTAACCTTCTACAAGACAAATCTGAAAAAGATGCTATTATCACTTTAATGAGTCATTGGTGTAAAAGCAGTCATCTCTTTTTTTCAGACCCATATGGAAATATGAAAAGAAAAAGAAAGACATGGGTGATTTCATTAGAAGTGCTGCTTCTGTGTTATGTTCAGAGCATGCCCAGCCATAATTATTTAGAATTTCAAAAGTTGTATTGACTTAGCTTTAAACAGGTTTTCAGTGTTGGAGTCTTTCTGGCAAAGAGTAAAACAAACAGCTCGTGCAAGAAATACAAATTTCTAGTGTTATCAGTTTTGCATCTTAGCCATATGGACAGAACAAATTTAGGACATTAACACAATCAATATCCAAATCTTCTCTGGTACAAAATTATCTTCAACCTCCAGGGGACAAATAAAAAGAAACAATGTTTTATGTTATTTAAATGTTTTATAATATTTAAATTCAATATTTATTATGAAATTTTAAGTGAGAAAGAATATTATTTTTATCATGAAATCAAAGCAATATATAGCAGGATCCCCAACAGTTCAGTTGCATTCAAAGAACATGACAACGGATAAATGCATCTAGCATGTATATTTTAATATAATCTATTTACTTGTGGAAAAGACAAGAATTCTAAGGGTCAAAATATACCACAAAGATTGGATTTGGCTTAGCCATGGGTGTGCATCCCCACAAAGTAAACATGGCACCAAGTACCAATATTTTCCTTATATATTCATGTATAAGCTCATCCCCATTAAGCAGCACCTTGAACTTTTAACCAAAATACCATAAAAATATGAATCAGCTTATCTGTCAGTGGTACATTTTCTACAATACTTTGTTTAAAAATTCAAGGGTCAGTTTATCCGCACACAGCAGTCATAATAAACTTGGTCACTGTTAACTTCAATTAGGTTGTTTTTATGCTTACTGTGTTGTACAAACCCAATGTTTGGCTAGCTTATGCTTTGATATATTGTTTGAATCCAGAAAACAGGTTAATTCAGAATCCAAGTTAAGCATGTATAGGGAATGCAGCTTCACACCACCCAGACCAATGATATATTGATATTTCAGACATGCCCGAAAATCAAATGTATATGCTGTTGTAAAACTGTCTTAACTCTCAATTCTAAAGGCAAATGATACTGTTACGTTGATTTAAAACACAACAGTGATTCTGTGGCACCAGATCTGTTTATACTAATATCCAAAGTCAACATATGGGATGGGTCTAGTGTGTGTGATTTTCCTTCTCCTAACTCCAAGTATACAGTGTGTGGGTGGGTGGGTGTTTGTAAAAGCTTTTTGAAACATCTGTTTTGGAGCAGAGAAAGTATGATCGGTCTGTAACACTTAAAAAGCTGTATCTGCATTTAACATTTGAAAAACTTGATTGCAAACATTCTTTCATTCTTTTAATGATTGTAGCCCTTCTAGAGAGTTTTTTCTTTAGCTGTAGTCAACGGCCAATTTTGTTTCCAAAAATGTCTCCCCAATTATCTTTTTTTCCCTCTTATCTTGCAGAAACCTTGCATTGTTGCCAGGTTACAAAATCTGTTTTCCTGCCTACCTCTTTGATGGTTCAGTAATTCTCTGCTTCATTTACTGCGAAACAACACCGAATACCTGCCCCTATGTAACAATCCTGAATGTCAAATGACTTTGCACAGAATGAAAGGCTGAATTTTGTGTTATGTTTCCCCCCCCCTTAAGGCATAATCTTAGTAGTCACAATTACCTTTTCTGGGCCTTGAAACAAAGTAGGATTGTGCCTGGCTAGTGTTTGAATGGGAAATCTCTAGGAAACACCAGAGTGTTGGTAGGCTAGTTGAAAGTTAAAAAACACCCCCAAAGAAAGCCGTGGCAAGCTGCTTCAGTGCTGTTGTTAAGAAGACTGCATGGCGGTGTTGATAAAGTCATCAGAAATCATCCTTGACTTGAAAAAGACTTTATTCTTTTTACGCACAACTTTAATTTGGCTTTTTTTTGACATAATGTAAAGAAAGAGTTTCTCATTTAGGCAAATCAGTCTTTTTAAAAAAATATAAATATGATAAGGGTTGTTCGGTTTTTTTCAAATTCCTACAATGCTTTTAGTAAATCCAGTGATTTGTTTACCCAGCTTGCATTGTATATTTTAAACAAATGTTTTCATAATCAGATTTTAATTTGAAGAGCCTTGACAAAGAACGTATTCCAGGCATTTGGGGCTACCCCACCTCTGTTTTGATCCTCAGTGTTGTCAGAAACATCAGCCTCTCTATGAGGCCCTAGAGCTGCCTTTCCCATTTCAGCACCCCCAGAAGTGTAAACTTCCTAAATTCCTAGCCAGTTTGCTCAAAGTAGATTCTCCTGTGTTTATAATAGACTTGAACGTGTTGGAGACAGAAGTCTGCATGGATCCACAGAGAACAGGCAAATGGCCATGACTGAACTTATTTGTGTCAAAGGTTGGGATGGAAGTGCATACAGCAATGGTGTCACGTGGGTGACAATATCACTGTATGCATGGCATCCTTTTGATAGCACTATAGTTTGGCACACATGCGGCTGTGCACACGTGATCTAAATCTACATTTCCTAACTGCAGGTGATTTCTATCAGTAGATCAGCATATATAGTCAGTACCCCCAGATTCAAGTCATGTGCAACTGATCCCTTTTGACCACTCTACAACTCTATCAACTGCCTTCCACCAAACTAGCATGCTGTAAAAAAGATAGAAGTCCAGCCCACAACATTTTGCAGTACTGCAATTGCATCTTTTATATCACATTGCATGTTGGTTGGGCATAATTTATTTGTGAAATATGACTCAGAAACTGAGTCAGTAAAAGACTAAATGACGCTATGTCATAAATCAACGACATGCTATGCTATGTCCTCGACTTATGAGTACAATTGGGACCAGAATTTTCATTGCTAAGTAAGACAGTCATTCAGTAAATTGTGCCCAAATTTAACTTTTTTGTCATGGTTGTTAAGCCACCAATACTGACAGCACTAGAATATAAACAAAAAGCAGTCCCATCTCCCTGCTAGCACTCATGATGTTACCTAGTTGGGTAATGAAATGTCTGCAAGAAAACATTCAAGCTCAGAGAGCACCAAGGACCCCACAGAAGTATTATTTATAGCATTTTCCCAATGTACTGCCTTTTATTTAGAGTTTTGGCACCATAATACGAGACTTAACCTTTTTAAAATATGACTTATGTGGAGATTCCCATCAAGATGGGAAGTTGTATAGTTGCTATCTTTTGTTCTGTTTATGCAAATTCTAGATACCAGAAGTATGAATAAGAATGAGAACATATAATTTATCCATGAACTTCATAACAATAGCACCATGTTCTCTAGAAATTAAGAAAGTTACAATAGCTAGCTACAATAATATTTAGCAAATGTTCACTCAAAGTATAGTAAATTATATAGTAGAACACAATAGTGTTGAACTTGGATGACACTAAACAGTTTAGACTGAGAACAGTTAATTTAAAGAATGGAAGCTGACAGATCCCTATTATTATCTCTTATAAATATATAAATGAATGGTGAGAATGCAGATAGGTTTAACAGCAGGAGAGCAAGAAAAACTGATTTTTAAAAATAAGCTGATTTGTTTACAGACAAAATTATTGCCATGAATAATGATAAACTATGTGAATATTCCTCTTTGGCATTGGTTTTTTTAATAGAATATTTTGTGAGAAAAGATATCTGATTTTCTGTAAATATACAAAGATTCTTGCAACTCAGGATGGCAGTAAAGATTGACAGAGATCAAAGCCTTATTGTTCTTCTGGGCCCCTCATTGCTACAGTATTTAGATATATATAATATGAAAGGGATGTTGGACTAAATTTTGCCTTTGCTCTGATCTGTCAGAGACTTTGGAGTACTCCTGCATGGTCCATCCAATCAGATGAAATGTCAAATAGCATGATTTTGTGATGCTAATATTTTATCAGCTAACCCAATTACACAATTGTAGTTTAACACTTTCATAAACAAAGTCATGCAACACGTGACATGCCAGTAAAAAAGCAATCATCCTCATCATTCAATTGAAAAGGTAATTGGGACCAGTGGTGTAGCTCATTACACAATCAGGAGTATTTTGGCTCAATCTTTCTATCTCACAATCTTTAGCTTCCTTTATCATAGTAAAGTTCTCGCCACAGAAATTACATAAATCTGTCATGTCCCACTCAAAAGAAGAGATTTTATTTTGTCTATTTGTATTGTGCCTTTGTTTTTATAAATATTTCAAGGTGGCGAACATCCCTAAGACTTCCTCCTCCTATTTTCTATAACACGTTGAGGTGAGCTAGGGCTGAGAGTGACTGGCTTAAGTCACCCACTGGCTTTCATGGCTAAGAAAGTATTAGAACTCATAATTTCGTTGCTTTCTAGTCTGGTGTTTTAACAACTAGACCAAACTGATACAATCCGGTACAATTGTAATGGTCATCCTGTGAAAATCGCACCAAAACCACAACAAATTCAATTTTCTAAAAAGTCACAAAAAAAAATCTCAGGCCTTTCTTGCTTTGATTCAAGGCAAGTCACCATCAGGAAAGCATGGTAAAAATGGGATTTGCAGGAGTAGCCAGGTGAAAACCATTGGCCACTAAGATGCTCATTTGATGCTCACTTCAAATTTTACTCCCACTCCCCCAAAATCTGGATCACCTTATAGATATTTGAAAAATATATATGAAAGATTAGTAAAAACAAAAGTGTTAAATCTGATTGAAAGAAATGAAGTTCAATAATAAAAACCCATATAATAAAAGCCTCATTTTTATTATTTCAATAATAAACCTCATTTTATTATAATTTTAATAATAATAATGAGGTTTTTATTATTGAAGTATGCTTTCCATCAGATTTAACACTGACTTTTTTATTGCTCTTCCCATCAGATTTCCATCATTATCAAGCATATTGGTAATTTGGAAAGATTTTCTCAGTTTTGAACACTGGATATGCTCTACAATCCTAAGAGAACATGTTGGGTGTTTTATAATAACTGATAGTCCTGACAATTTGGTCAGCTAGCTATTATCATATGGTTAAATATTACTTTTTACTAAAAGCTTTAATTTGTTAGAACTGTTAACAAAAGGAAACAAAGAACTTTACTTGAAGTTTTTGCAATTTTAGTTTTAATCAATCAATAGAATGGAAATACATTCACTATTGTAACATCATCAAACGTAATCACTAGACTGTTCTTTCCTTCCTGGAATCGAAAATTGGAAATATCCATTTAATGAATTAAACAAACAAAACTATGCCTCCAATACTCCATTACGAACTACATTATAAAACAAATAAGATTTGTCAGTCTCTTTTACAGTAAGAATTGCTGAGATCCTATCTATAGTGTGCTACTGTAATATAATCTATTTCCACAAGGTGGCAACACGTCCCTTTTCAGAAAAACAACAACCCAACTTATTGATTTATTGCCAACAGTTTCTGTACCCAAGTGTGAGGAAACTTTAGGCATCCACAATCTAGTCTAGTGAGATGCTCCTATGAAACCCAATTACAATAATGGTTGAACAGGTAAAGCTAAAGAAAAAAATGCCTCTTAGCAATGTTTCAAGGGTTTGTTTTCAGTAGAGGTAGTCCTTGATTTACAACCACAACTGAGCCCAATACCTATGTTGCTAAGCAAGACAGTTGCTAAGTGAGTTTTGTTCCATTTTACAACCTTTATTGCCACTGTTGTTAAGTGGAGCACTGAAATTGTTAAGTTAGTAAAACAGTTGTTAAATGAATGTGGCTTCCCCATTGACTTTGCTTGTTAGAAGGTCGCAAAAGGTGATCACATGACCCCAGAACACTGCAACCATCATAAATATGAGCTAGTTGCCAAGTATCTAAATTTTGATCAAATACCAATGCTGAATTTTTGGCTTGTTTGTGGATTACAAATGTTTAACACTGAATCTAAGTGGAGCAAATGATCCTCAAAAGAGAAAAAAATAATATGAAAACATTAAAAACAAAATATGATTTGCCTGAAAGTAACACATACTGTATTTGAAAAAAAGGCATAACTATTTCATTTATAAAATTTATTTCATCAGGAACAAAAAAAGAAAAGAAATGAAGTTGTTTTCTACATTAATCCCAAAGTAAAACCAGAACTTGTATTGGTTGATAACCATGGTAGATGTATTGCAGTGGATTTTAATTTGCATGGGAGACTAAAAGGCTGATGCATGGAATCTATGCCCCAAGAAAAAGTACTGCTCTATAAAGGGTTTATGGAAAGACTAACATATTTCTCTTATGGAAATTGGAACTTGACAGGGAATTGGAATGGAGTGTTATATCCACAACTGAATACAATTTCTAAGAAAAATATTAAAATCACTTAGGTAAGTTACTAAAATATTTATTTCATTTGCTGGACAATTTAGAGCTAGTGAATATATAAAGACAGAAAAATGGCAATTCAAGAGGGCATACTTTCTTCTCTAAAAGACATAGATACCTTTCAACAATAAATATGATACAGATTTCAAAGAATTTTATCTACCAAGTTTTCTAAGGTAGAGATATTACTTTTACTTTTTCAGGTCATAATCATATAAGTTTGATTTATAAAAGGAAATCTGCTTCTTTTATATGAGACCAAACGAAAAATTACAGACAGCAGAAAAGGAATTAAAAGAATTTTTTGAAAACAATGTAAACAAAGTACTGATTTAAGAATGAGTTGAGACGCAAGAAAACCTTTTATCAGAAGTTATTTTGAACAACATAATAGTGAACTCAGGAAAAACAGGCAAGAGAAAACACAAGCTATTTTGATTGTGATAAAGAGAAAAGAAAAATTAAAGAAGTTTCCAGATAAAATAAGTATTTCTCAACAAATTAAGCTTTTACATTGATAGTTATCTATGTTAACAATGATAGAAATGGAAGAACTATGTAGAGGAATAAAACAATGAGCTTTCTAAACAAACCAGAGAAATGCTTGGCATATAAATTAAGAAATGAAAAGGACATGGTAAGAGGGAGATATTGTACTAACGGATAGTATGGCTATGCAAAAAGTATTTAATCAATATTATTCTAACCTGTATAAAAAAAGTAACAACACTTTGGAGAAGACAGATGAATATCTAAAGAAACAAAATTTACTGAGTATTATAAAGGAACAGAAACAGATTATGAATGGATTTAGAACTATAAACAAACTTTCTGAAGCTGTAAAAAAGATTAAACCAGGAAAGGTGCCTGGACCAAATGGATTACAGGTTCTTATTATAGATGTTTGGAGGATGAATTTTTACAACCTTTACAAAATATGGTGAACTCTATCTTAAAAGAAAGATGCCAGAGAAATGGAAAGGTGCCAGTATAGCACTAATACCTAAAGAGAGACAAGATTTGACTTTAACAAGAAACTATGGCCTATATCATTATTGAATAATGACTACAAATTGTTTATGATTCTGACTGATAGACTGGAAATCAATTTTCAAGAATTTATTCACGGGTCCATTGTGGGTTTTTCACTTTTATAGACAATCAGCAGTATAGGTCACAAAACAGAAATGTAACATGGACACACCACAGCATTACCATAATTGCCTGTACTGCTGCTGTATGTTAGACTAGCTGCAACTTTCAAGTGGACCTCAGTAAGAGTACAATGTAGAATGTGCTGTAATAGTCCACTCTACATGGGACTGCCCTTGCGGACCATCCGGAGGCTACAGCTGGTGCAGTATGTGGCCGCACAGGCTGTGATGGGAGTATCCTGATACTCCCATGTTACATCCCTCCTGTGCGACCTGCATTGGCTGCCAGTTGCCTTCTGGGTGAGATTCAAGGTGCTAGTGATAACATACAAAGTCCTATATGGCTTGGGTCTGCGGTACTTGTGGGAGCATCTTCTGCCGGCATCACATTCCGATAGCCCTGTATGCTCCCACAGGCAGGGCCTCCTTGAGGTGCCGTCTGGCGGTGGCCAGGGGTAGGGCCTTCTCTGTGGGGGCACCCACCCTGTGGAACCACCTCCCCTTAGGTCTTCGTTTGGCCCCTGATCTCCGCTCCTTCCGCCACGACCTGAAGATCTGGCTGTTTCAGCAGGCCGGCCTGAACTGAAATGAGGGGAGGGTGGGGCTTTTAAAGAAATTTTAATGTAATTTTATGAATTCGATTATTGGGCTTGTGATTCAATTAATTATTTTTAATTAACTTATTGTATTGTGATTTTATATCGTGAGCCGCTCTGAGTCCTCAGGGAGAGAGGGCGGCAGACAAGTCTAATAAAACTGAAACTGAAACTATTACAGTTCAACAGTCCATCCATGATGACCAAGGTATGAATAGCTATTTGGGGATCCCCATGGTCCAGAAACAGGCATGACTGGTTCAGAGGGTAAAGTCTTTCTGCCCATATTTGCCATCTGCTCTTCAAGCAAAAGTTCTGTGTCCAGGAAAATTATCAAATTGCACACATGTCCTGAACAGGGAAGTGTGATCCCAATCAGGGTTTATGATGTGAAGTCTCTGGTGGTGGGTAGGCTAACACCCACACCTGAAAACTAGCCTTTTCAGTGATTGCTGCAAGCTTTACAACTCCCTGTGATGGAGATCAGGCAAGTTCCCTCCCTATTATCCACTGGCAAGAAAATCCTGTTTTTTTTTTAAAAAATTCTGGTCAGCCTTTGGTGAGTAAGCAAGGTTGGGAACTGAATCAGGCTTAAATTGGCTGGGTGTAGTCTTTGTTACTGATGCTTTTAACAGTATTTTCCTATGTTTTTAATAGTATTCTTAGTGACTGGTTTATTGTTTCCTGCCATTAATTTTTTTTTGATTATGAGCTTTCTTCAGTGCCTGGTTTGTTTGTTTTTTGCCAGAAACTCAAGGTTCACACTCAGTCACTAAATACATACAATATTTGGGATAGCCCCTATTGGCTCTCCATCCAACAAGTTTGCAGAAGTAGTCTGTAGTGACAGCAATTTCTACTTAGCAGCCAGAATGCAAGAGAAGTATTTCTGCTCCATATTATATGATCTATAACAGGGGCATCAAATTTGATTTCATTGAGGGCCACATCAAGGTTTGTGTTTGACCTTGGAGGGGCTGGGGGGCGTTGCCAGGGTGGGCATACGTGGCCCTCCCGAGCTGCATTTTCGCTGGCAAAGGCACCGCGGGCCAGTCCTTCGCTGTTTCCAGGGCAGCCCCTCAGGCCAGATCTAAGCACTCTGTGGGCTGGATCTGGCCCCCAGGCCTTGAGTTTGACACCCCTGATCCATAAAGTGAAAAATATAGCATGCTTTGCAAGGCAAAGAAAATGACGTCTCCGTATAACAGAAAGACGTACCGAACTCAGAATTCTATGATAAGAAGCAATTGTCTGTAACCCTTCTTTGTCAGGGACTTGCAAGAAATAATTGGTATGTTCCTTGGGGACTCTTCCCTGAAACTCTGTTTTGAAGCTTCATCGGAGGGAGCCTGACTGTATTCTGAAAGCAAATGCTATGTTTAACAATATGGCTCAAAAGCAGACTTTTGTTACACTGAAGGAGATCAATGGTTTTGTATTCAACTTAGATGTGCTTATTCAGCTTTGCAGGTTTGGGAAAACAAAGATCAGAAATTAATATTAGCCATGGAACCTTGCTCATTAGAAATGTGGCTAGTTAGAATCCACCAGGCATATATTTATCAGTGTATGCATCAACTTGAATATGCTGCATGCAATCCTTTTAATTAGAAACTTAACTGAAGCGAGAAGACAGGCTGTCTCCTAACTCCAAAATTATCATATTCCTATCAGGGCCTCAGCATGCTTGGATAACCTATAATTAGGGACAAAGGTTAACACATAATTTTGTATGTTGAATAACCAGCTATATTTGTGCCATTATTCAAAGGCAGGACTTGCTTTCCCCAGCAGCTTTGTGAGTATGTAAGACAGAAAGAAAGTCTCTACTCATGTTAGGTCAGATGAGTAAATGGAGGTGGAACTGAAATGATTAATTTGACTTCCAATAATTATATAACTGTTTCAGGATTATTGTTTTTCAGTATGCATTTATTTTGTATTCCAAATTTGAATATTTTATTTTTTTCAGTTTGACAAATATTTTGAATGTCTCTTCAGTGAAGTTTCACTCATAAGCACTTTCCAACCTGAAATAAGTATGTCTCTGTTTTTTTTGAGGGAGAGGGAAATGTCAGTGTGAAACCAACTGCAACAGCTTGTGTCCCATCCCCGGTGATGTACTGGTTTTATAGATATCTCTATGGTTATCAATTGATAATACAAATATTCTTTTTTCAAGATGCACATCGTTTTCTTGACATTTGAATGCTTGGAAGTTTATAGCATTGATGACTTGCGAGACTGGCTTTATGCCCTGGATACTTCCATGCACATTAAACCAGGACCAAACACCTCCCCCGTATTATTTTCACAATTTAGATGCTTCCTTGAAGATGCAATTAAGCAAATAGATAAAAAGGGTGGATATAACATAGGTGTATACTTTTATTTGGCCCAGCTTTCATCCAAAGGAAGAAACACTAGACAATATGATGCAGATTTTCTGCAGCACGCTTATACTCACAAATCACCAACTGATATGTAAATAGCCAGGGTTGTATTTGCATGACAAATGTTTGCATGGTTGTATTAACCACTGGTTTACTCAGTTAAACTTGGGTACTGTACACAGAACCCATTAAACCATAAACTTATTGCACAGGCTATATTCATGCAACACAGCAAACTAAAATATGGTAGGCTAGCTTGTGAGTAAAATTAGTTACTATGTTGTGTGAACCTTCTCTATGAAAAGTAATTATGTTGATAAATTACATACTGTCAAGTTTTGATATATGGTAGTGTTATTCCCACTCTATGGGGAGGTCTGTGTGTGTCATCATGTCCGTCTCCATTTGGATTGATCCAGGGCATCTTTAGGGATGACACCAATGCATTTCATGTCCTCCTTGATGCGATCCATCCACTGATTCTTTGGTCTCCCAAGGGGTCACTGACCATCAGGGTCCAGAAGCATGGCTGTCTTTGCCACTGAGTCTTCTTTACTGCATATGATATCATATCATCTAAGACTTTCTTCCCACAGTTTTTCTACAATTGGTGTGACTCCCAGTCAACATCAGTTCATGGTGCAGTCGAATTGCATTAGTCTAAGATACCATCGGAGCCTTTACATTTCTATCCTGCTCATGCTTTGCTGTTGCTGGCCAGCACTCCAATCTGTAGCGGACGACTGGGCACACTGTTATGTAAATTTTTGACTGGAAGCACTGAGGCAACACAGGACTCCAGTCACCTGGGGTCACTTCATCCAGGAGGTACTGACATGGGTGTGGGCATCCGGAAAACTATTGCGGTCATTGCATATGAGGAAGCCAAGGTACTTGAATTGCTCTACCTTTTTCAGATCTTCTCCACCAAAGCTGATGGTTCCATTGGTTTGGGGGGGGGGAGGGTGTGCATTCCCTACATTCCGTTTTCTTGATGTTCAGTTAAAGGCCAAATTAGCCGAGCCGTTCATTCCATTGCCGTGTTTGCTCTTTGGGGTCTTCACGTTGGTTATTCAACCAAGAAGATGTTGTGGCACAGACAAATGACAATGGATGGGGTGACTGGAGGTCAAGCACCACAGTATCCATGCAAAGGACAAATAGTAGAGGTGAAAGCGCCGATGACTGATGTACTCCGACATTGATGTGGAAGGGAGGTGATGTTTCCACTGCACATTGAACCATGCTAGTGATGCCACAGTACAATAGTTGAATCCACTGGATGTAAGCTTCAGGGACATTGTTAGATCATAGGGCATGCCAAATAAGTTTGTGTGGGATGTGACTGAAGGCCTTTTCCAAGTCAAGGAATGCCACGTGGATGAACTTAGTCCTCTCACAGCGCTTCTTCAAAAGCAACTGAGCAGTGTAGCGTCCATTGTTCCACTCTCTTTCAAAAAGCCACAATGATTTGGAGTGATGGAGACAATCTTGCAGAGCCTGGCATTGATAACATGTTCAAATATTTTCATGGTATGACACAGAGCCAAATCAGCCAATAATTCAAGCATTCAGCCATGTCACCCTTGCCCTTCCAAATTGGTACTGTAGTGCTGGTTGCCCAAGTTGCTGAGGCTATACCCTCAGATCCAAAATTTGACTAGATATTACCACTGATACAACTGAGGTACCCCAATTCTAACCGATGTGTCAATCCATCTGTCATGGAAGGTATTTTATACCTACTGCCAGGTATTAATAAGAGGCCGCTCCGCTGGAGAAGACGCCTTTTGCAGCCACTCACTGAAGTGAACTAAGTGAAGACAGTTCCATCCCTTTATCTGCTATGGGGACATAGGCTCCTCTCCCACCTTCTAAACAGTTGACCATCTTCTGTAACCCTGGCAAGAGGCCCTTACAAGGTGCTACCAGCCGGGCCAGCTGGACCAAGGTTTTTTAAAAGAGATGTTACTCCTCCAATACTCACCCTTTATCCTGGCTTGTGACAGGCAGAGCCTGGTTTCCCAAACTTTGGGCCCAGGATGGCGGGTTTCACAATTGCTGTTAAAGAAATAAAACACTATATTAATATAGGTTGAAAAGAACAGTTGCTGGAATTTGGTATGCCTAGTTTAATGAAAAGAACAACTAGGGGTGACATGATAGCAGTGTTCCAACATCTAAGGGGTTGCCATGAAGAAGAGGGAGTCAACCTCTTCTCCAAAACACCTGAAAGCAAGCCAAGAAGTAGTGGATGGGAATTAATCAAGGAGAAGAAACAACCTACAACTAAAGGAGAAATTTCCTGACAGTTAAGACAACTAATCAGCGAATAACTTGCTTCCAGAAGTTGTGAATGCTCCAACACTGCAAGTTTTAAGAAGAGATAGGACAAGCATTTGTTTTGAAATAGTATAGAGTTTCCTGCCTGAGCAGGGGGTTGGACTAGAAGACCTCCAATGTCCCTTCCAACTGTTATTCTGATCCCCCTTTAAAAATATATAATGGATCAAGAGGAACCAGCCAGGTTTAGTCTTGGCACAAGGCAAGTTCTTATTGCTCAGTTTCCCATACTGGTGCCTAGTAGCATCCATATAAGATATACATTCACATGGCATACCCATTTAAGATTAATTTAAATATGGTTTATGGAATTCACCCCATTTTCTTAGTTCACATGAGATACTGAGTCCTAAAGCAAGCAATAGATTGCGCAATAATTGAATTCAGATAACCTTGGTAAAATAAATGAGAATTTTAGAAAATGTGCAGGCAATGCAGTAATTTAGTCATTCAAATTCTGATACAATGACCAAGGTGGACAATAAGCAATGCATTTTAGCTGCTATTAAGTCTCTTAATTTGTAAAAACCCAAACAGCATGTCTAAGAAATAAAAACCAGGATTTAGAAAAACTAATTTCATATTGATAAATGCAAGAGAAAGGTTGCATAGTTAATATCTATGACTTGAACTTTTTAATTGATAAAGCTGACAAAAAGCAAATGCACAAAAAGTAATGTATCACAGAATGTAATTCTGACAACACTCACATTTTCAGCAGCAAATGCATATTTTTGACTTCTTTACTAAGAAAGGAAACAATATTGTAATTTTATTTTTAAAATAGATTAGATTAGATTTATTGGATTTCTATGCCGCCCCATCTCCCTAAGGACTCAGGCATACAATCATAAAACAATACAAATACTATACAATTAAAAAGAGAATTAAACATGAAACCCAATAATCAAATTAAAACAATAAACAATTCACTAAAACCAATTCATTAAAACCCCATCCCCCCCTCAGTCTAGGTCAGTGAGTTGGAACAACCATGTTTTCAGGCCCCAACGGAGGTCAGGGGCCACCCGAAGCTCCAGGGGCAGCTGATTCCATAGGGTGGGTGCTCCCACAGAGAAGGCCCTACCCCTAGGGGTTGCCACCAACACTGTCTGGCCGACGACACCCCAAGGAGGCCCTGCCTGTGAGAGCGCACTGGATGCTGGGAAGCCGTTACTGGCAGCAGGGTCTCCCGCAAGTACCCTGGTCCAAAGCCATGTAGGGCTTTATAGGTCAACACCAACACCTTGAATCTCACCCGGAGGGCAACCGGTAACCAGTGCAGCTTGCGCAGGAGGGGTGTAACATGGGAGTATCGGGACACCCCCATCACAACCCACGCTGCTGTATTCTGGACAAGTTGAAGCCTCCAGGTGGTCCTCAAGGGCAGCCCCATGTAAAGAGCATTGCAGTAGTCCAGCTGGGAAGTAACAAGCGCATGAGTGACCGCGCGCAGGGCATCTTGATCCAGATAGGGGCACAACTGGCGCATCAGGCGAACCTGGGCAAATGCCCCCCTGGCCACGGCTCCCACCTGCTCCTCCAAACTGAGCGTGCATCCAGGAGGACCCAAGTTGAGCCCTATCTATGGGGGCAACACCTCTCCCCCCATAGCTAAAGGTGGAATATCCTGGATGACTCGAGATGCCGGTACATACAGCCACTTGGTCTTAGCCAGGTTGAGCCGGAGCCTGTTCCTCCCCATCCAGACCCGCACCACCTCCAGGCACCTGGACATCACATCGAGGGCGTCACTGGGTTGGTTAGGGGTGGAGATAAAAAGCTGGGTATCATCAGCATACTGATGATACCTTATCCCAAAACCACGGATCTCACCCAGCGGCTTCATATAGATGTTGAACAAGAGGGGCAAGAGAACCAACCCCTGGGGCACTCCACAAGAGAGGGGCCTCGGGGTTGACCTCCATCCTCCTGCCAACATCGACTGCGTACAACCCGAGGTAGGAGGAAAACCACCGCAAAACGGTGTCCCCCACTCCCAACCCCTCGAGGCGTCACAGTAGGATACCATGGTTGGTGGTATCAAAAGCCGCTGAGAGATCTAACAGGACTAGGACAGAGGAATGACCCCCATCCCGCGCCCTCCAAAGATCATCCACCAGTGCGACCAATGCCGTCTCCATGCTGTACCCAGGCCTGAAGTCCTATTGGTGCAGGTCCAGATAATCAGTTTCCTCCAGGAACACCGGGTGCTGTCGGGCCACCACACTCTCAACAACCTATAAATATTCAGATTTTAATTGAATCTGTAAAATATTAATATACATGAAAATATTGGAAGAAAAATTCATCTGGTTCAGTTCCAAGCTGGGAGAAGGCGCTGGAAATAAAATGGAGGCTGATTTGAAAGAAATATTCTGTTTATTGATGAGCAGAACCAGCCTGTAATTCTGGGACAACTGACCCAGAATCACAGGCTGTTGGTTGTTCTGTTCATCAATAAACAGACCTTCTTTCTTAAGCAGCCTCCATAGTAAAGATACACTTCCTTCCCTGGCCTTTAATTGCTAGTTAGGTTTAGGATCAAATAACATTTGTATTTTTTCAGATTCTTTCTTTACCTTATTTTAGCTGCCTTGAATATTCACAGCTTGCCAGAAATATGGATTATAAATGGCCTAAATGAATGTAAAAAAAAATAGCCCAATGTAGAGAAGCAGCTGTTTGGATTGTATCTGTAAAATACTAATGAGCTATTGTACTCTTCTTCGCTTACAATATTGCTGCAACCAGATGATTGGGAGTATGTTTATTTTAAATTAAACCCAGTTTATTACTTTGCATTTTCTCAAGAAAGCCAAATAATACACCACTGTTATTGATAGTCCACAACTTAAACCAAGTGTAGTGCCTTATTCACACAAAACTGGTTAATGTATAAATAGAATCACATGCTCTTGATCTTTAGCAGAAATTAGCGTTTCTCTAACTCTCCCTAAACTTCCAATTCCTGGCACTTCAATCTATAAGGCTAATGGTGACATAGGCCAGGATTGCTCCTATTAAAGCGGTTGTAATGGAAACGGGGGATGGGGGTTCCCACACAGAATATAAACTTGAATCTCTACTACTCAAGTGTTTCTTAAACTTTTTCTCTCTCGGGATTGCTTGTTGCTTTTAAAAAAATTTGGAGGACCCCAAAATAGCTTCCGTTCGCGAGTTCTTTTATCAATATTTACCATATTAAAATTTTAAAAAGATGCCTCTGTTGCTGCAACCGCTTCTCATGATTGGTGGGATTTTTAAATATTCTATTCCTTGGATGAGCCCTAGAACCCCACTTTATAACCAACATTGCTCTATCTTAACTAAGCCTCTCTGCTTGTACCTAACTACTGCTCGACACTTGACCTCGTTTTACTATTTTTAAAAAAAAAATATCTTGGAACGTTTGTTGCGGTGGCTTTTGCTAAATGTCACGTGTCCGATATTCATTCAATCTTTCACTCAAAACAAGTATTTCTACTTTTCATTTCCAGCCACCATCCCTCGGAGATAAGTTCGATTTAAGAGCTACAACAAGCTTAAAAATCTTCAATCTTCAAGCAAGAAAGCGGAGGCTGTTATTACCCTCGGAACCCAAGAGCAAGAGGTCTCGTTTCCCGGCCGGTTGCTTGTTTCCGTTGTTCCCCGGCATCCCCCAGTTGGTTGCTATGGCGCAGTCGCGATGATCGCTGCCGCGTGAAACGGGTCGCGCGCGATGGAGGAGGAGGACGCGGTGAGGTTGGGGTGTAGCGTGGCGAAGGGAGGTGGCGGCGTTTCAGCAACGGACGCGAGAACTAGGAAGCTCGTATTGCACATTGGGGGGGAAAGGCGGGAAAATAATCCATTCGTTTGCAGACAAATAATGTCGTAGGTGGAGTGTTTTTTAAAGCACTTTTGCATCTGTAACAGCCCGTCGGTAGCTGTTGGAGGCTATTTTTTAAATTATTTCACTGCCAAGCCTGAGGAAGTTTAATTGGTAGAATTCAGGATTCTTTTGAGAGAGGAAAGACACAGCTTGAGGACATATTTAACGCAGGAGTTAACGATCTGGATGTAAAACTGTGGAAGACCAAGTTGCAGCAGTAAAGAGGCACAGTCTTTCTTAACGGCCATCTAATAATGATAGTCTGGATCTCGTGTCACTAACTTCATCGTTTCTGTTTGTGGCTTGAATTGGCCTCCCTCTCTCAGGTTTTGCTGGGGTTGCCAACCTCGTCCTGTGCTGTTGTTCTTAAGTGGTTTGGATCAGGGAAAAGAGAATAAAATTTGCAACGTTCAAAACCGTGTATACCTGTGTGATGAAGTCATGCATCTTAATAGTGGAGTTGATTGTATCTATAGGCTATTCCCTCTCGACCGTTTTATGCTCTCCCCCAATTGTGCTGCAGGATTTGTGGATTTGAATTGCAAAGCCAAGAAGCACAGTTGTGAGAGTAAATATTTAGTTGCATAATAGTGGTGGTAGTGCTTTGTTTTTATAAAATAAACTTCACTGCAATGAAGGGGATTTTCTCTAGCAAACATACATAGGACTGTATGTCACAAAATCGAGTGCAATTTTATTCATGTTTAGTTGAAGGAAATGGGCCTGAATTTGCAGATCTGCAGGGCCATACTAGTTTTAAAAAGCCATGTTACATGCAGACAATATATTACGATTAAATAGGGTGTTTGCTGTTATATGCTGATTTTTTTTCTTAAATATTTATTGCATTGTGCATTTGGATAGAATGAAAAGTATGGACATTTTCACATTGTTTTAGAAAGACTACAATGAACCTTGTGGATATTGTTCTGCTGTCAGCTGGAGCATTACAGAAGAAGGCAGATTTTACTGCACATCTTGCCACACTGTCATAGAAGTAAGGTTGCTTTTATTTATTTCCCTATTTTAAAACTCACCTTAAGTTTAAGGGTAAATATTGAAATATTAATTATTAATATCAAATACATGAATGCAATGTATGAACTTCTTAAATAAATGTAGACCTGGCTTAGTTTTAGCTGAATAATTTTGGGCATGTGTATTAACCATATATGTTTTCAAAACTTGCAGAAGACTAGAGAAGTTCAAACTGGTGATGTTACTACTAATGCAAGGGCACAGTCTATCTCTAAAGGATTAAGAAAAAAGAAGAATAAATTTGGTAAGGTTTGTTTTTTATTAGTTATAAAGGTATAAAATATTGATTCCTCCCCCCCCCCTGTCGTATACAGCTAATGCTGAACAAGTTTATGGCCTTCTCATCCAATAAGGTGTGTTTGTTTATAATCTGTGGGTTTAGGTTTATTCATAGCTGGAGTTTTAGCATCAGCTTAAGAAACTCTAATCCTCTAAACTGTGGTCCCCAACTCCTGGTCCGCAGCTTGGTACTGGGCTGTGGCCCGTTGAGAACTGGGCTGTGCAAGCAGCGGGTGAGCATATGCATCCCATATTTTGCAAGTGGCAGGTACAAATGTAAAACCATCCCATCTCCCCCCCCCTACGCAGAGCCAGAAATGTTAGGGACTGCTGCTCTAGACACATGGTCACACAGTGGTAAGAATCTGAAATCAATAACTTATATGGAGACAACTTTATTGTGTTTTGTAAAAGTTATGTTTTGCAAGACTATCTTTCAGAATTTTTTCTTAATTCTCAAGGATATGTGTTTCAGAATCAATACTGTTAAAAGTGAATTAGGATTGGTATTCATTAAAAACAACTATATATAGGAAGAGTATACAGAATAATAGATTCAGGCATATCAAATGTATTCAGACATGATATGTGAATTGATTATGGCTCCTCCAGATTATATGAGAGCGCTTGATCTAGCTTTGGGATCTAAATGTTTTTCTCTACCCTTATATCTTTAAAAAAGATATTAAAAACCTTTGCCGTTTTTTTCAATCTCTAAGATTTTCTAGGACTATTGTAAGCCACCCATTGTTCCTGGAGGAAACTGATTACCTGGATCCGTATCAATCGGGTTTCGGGTCCGGGTACAGCACGGAGACGGCATTGGTTGCACTGGTGGATGATCTCTGGAGGGCTCGGGGTTATTCGTCTGTCCTGGTCCTATTAGATCTCTCAGCGGCTTTTGATACCATCGACCATGGTATCTTACTGCGCACCGAGGGGTTGGGAGTGGGAGGCACTGTTTTACAGTGGTTCTCCTCCTACCTCTTGGGTCGTACGCAGTTGGTGTTGGCAGGAGGATGGAGGTCAACCCCGAGCCCCCTCTCTTGTGGGGTGCCCCAGGGGTTGGTCCTCTCTCCCCTTCTGTTCAACATCTATATGAAACCACTGGGTGAGATTATCCATGGTTTTGGGGTGAGGTATCATCAGTATGCTGATGATACCCAGCTTTTTATCTCCACCCCAAACCAGCCCAGTGATGCCCTCGATGTGATGTCCTGGTGCCTGGAAGCGGTATGGGTCTGGATGGGTAGGAACAGGCTTCAGCTCAACCCGGCCAAGACCAAGTGGCTGTATGTACCAGCATCTCGGATTGTCCAGAATGTTCCATCTTTGGTCATGGGGGGAGAGGTGTTACCCCCCGTGGAAAGGGCACGCAATCTAGGCATCCTGGACGCACAGCTCAATTTGGAAGATCATGTAGGAGCTGTGGCCAGGGGGGCATTTGCACAGGTTCGCCTTGTGTGTCAGTTGCGTCCCTATCTGGACCGAGATGCCTTGCATACGGTTACTCATCCGCTCGTTACCTCCCGTGTAGACTACTGCAATGCTCTCTATATGGAGCTGCCCTTGAGGACCACTCGGAGGCTTCAGCTGGTACAGGATGCGGCCGCGTGGGTTGTTACGGGAGTATCCCGATACTCCCATATTACACCCCTCCTGCGTGAGCTGCATTGGTTGCCGGTTGCCCTCCAGGTGAGAATCAAGGTCCTGGTAATCATCTATAAAGCCCTTCAGGGCTTAGGTCCGGGGTATTTGTGGGAGCACCTGCTGCCAGCAACGGTTTCCCATTGCCCTGTGTGCTCCCACAGGCAGGGTCTCCTCAGGGTGCCGTTGGCCAGACAATGTCGGCTGGCAACTCCCAGGGGTAGGGCCCTCTCTGTGAGTGCCTGCCCTTTGGAACCAACTACCCATGGATGGCTCCTGACCTTCGTACCTTCCGTCGCGACCTGAAGACATGGCTTTTTTGATCGGCCAACCTGGACTGAAGGGTTTTTTTTAATTGTTTTTAGATTTGTTGGTTGGTTTTAATGTTTTAATGTGTAATTGGGGTTTCCTGTTTAATTGCTTTTTAAATTTTGTATTTCTATTTTTATTTTTGTGAGCCGCCCTGAGTCCTTCGGAGATAGGGCGGCATAGAAATCCCATTATAAATAAAAATAAAATAAATAAATAAAGTATTTTACTATTCACTTGCAACAATTAAAAACACAGAGCAATATTTACATTAATTTTCATAGTGTTAAAATTTAAGGGTTCAATTTAAAAAAATCTAACCTTGTAGACATATGGATACCTGGTGCAATGGGCCTTAGTTCTTGATTGCTGAAGACTCTTCAAGGCCTTCAACTCTATTGATCAACTATCCTTCTGGACCACCTGCAGGAATGAGGTGTAGGAGACACTGGTATATTCTTCATGGTTGCTTTCAGATATTGATGATGTCACTTGAGATTGAGCATAACCAGTATGCTGATAATATACATCATGTAGGATTTTTGGTATGATACAAAGATGGTTTGTCATTGTCATAGTTTAGGTCTATTTGGTAGGTAGATGTTGATTGTACAATTTATTTTTGTCTGTTATCACTAAGTATGTTTAAGAACCTGTTCTTAAAGTTTCTAACTGATACAATTTGATCCCTGACAAAGATAAGCTACTCATAATGTTTCACTTTCTCTTAATTTTCAGAAAAAGGCTGGGAATGGTTCATATGTGAAGGCTTTCAGTATATTCTTAGAAAACAAGCTGAAGCTCTTCAATCTCTAGGAGTTTCTTCTCAGATGAAGGTATTTTGTTCTTTTCTGTACTGAGGTTAATCATGGTTTGCTTAACCATTTGAAAAATAAAGCACTTTTCTGGGTTTACACAGTCTGCTAGACTATGGCTAGGTTCCTGCAACACACACTAAGCAAACCAAAACATGAAAAGTCCACATAATGGGTTCTGGGTGTTTTTTTATATAAGGTATAATATGGAACCTTGACTTAGAATAAGAAGTGTGCAGGATAAAGTTTTCCTAAAAGTTCTTTGTATTATAATTATTACTTGATGTTTGGAGTGGTAATAGCATTTATTATTAGATTTGGAGACTGTCCAACTCACAGAAAACTGTGGGTGGCTTACAATAAGAACAGAAAGATCAGTCAATTATAAAGCATCCATGCCTGAAAAAAATAAGTAACCAGGCATACACCAAATAGACAATATAATACAATAATATTTATTTGGTCAGTAATGGCCAGAAAAATATAAAAGAATGAAAACAGTGAAACAAGTAGATACAATGATATGCTAATAACTGGTTAAAAAAATCACATAATGTAACATTCATTCCTCTTACTATATCAATGCATTTATTACCATGATACACATCTAAAAGGTTAATACCATAGATATAACATAAAAGTTAAGATGTATCAAAGATGTATCAAATCCAAAATAAAGTTTAAAACAAAGGTGATACATTTTTAATCAATTATGTCTTACGTTCATCACAGAACACAGTTTAGCTGCTGCACATATAATGAATTGTTTTAGATCCTGTAAAAGAAGGTACACATAAGATTTATCTGCCCTGTCAGGGAATTTATTAGGGACAAAACAGAGATTAACAAACTAAAAGGCTAGGCACTTGCCCTAATTTAGCCCAGGCCTGGAAACAGAACCACATTTTTAACAACTTGACAAACAGCTGTAGATTTGGAGCTGTACAAATCTCCAGGAGATGCTCTTCTAGAGGGCAAGTGCTGGGACAGAAAGGAGATGCTGCCCAGGTCCTGATAAGACTCAGTTTGATTGATTGGTCCTGGAATGTATGTGCTCTGCTTGAGTTCACTGGGTAATCAGAAATTATCTGACACAGACGGACCCTGAAATAAACAGCCCCTGGTAGTGACCAGGCCCATGAATTGAACCCAGAAGCCAGCTGGCAACCAGTGCTGTTCATGAAGCAGGGTTGATATATAATCAGGACATAACATGTCCATTGCTGTCTGTGCCATCACATTCTGGACCAGCTGTAACTCCCAAGTGGTTTTCAAGGGTAGTCCCATGTAGAGTAATCATTTTAGTGATGGAGTTGTTGAGAGGTGGTTGGGACATGAGTAACTAAGGACCTCCCACTCAAGTATGTAAACCTTTTAAAATTCATGGGCAAATATTTATTTACCAATCTTGGAGATCACCTATCTCATTTACAGAGTGACTCTGGGCAATAAAAATAAAAACAGAGATACTAATGCTTTAGGTAAGCTTATTACCATTTGATACTTTTAACCAATTTGAATTGTCGAATGAGAAATATTGCACACTAGCAATACTGTATAGCCTCTTTTTTCTTTTTCATATTTTCCTTTTTCCCTTTTCTGTATTAAAATATTAAAATCCATAGTTTAATGTGAGTTCCACTATATAGATAACCTCGTCAAAATGGATGAATGAAAAGCCTCCTGTATACTAATACTAATGAATAATATGCTGGTTCTTATCAGGATGAAGTTCTGTATAATTTTTGGAGACGATATCTTCACAAGAACAAAGAGGCTTATAGTGACAAACCTGTTGGTTATGTTACTTATGATAGTTCATCTGTAAGTATAGCATTCAAGAGAAATAATAACTACCTTCTTTACACTTACACAGTTATATAGCACTTATATAAGAGCTGTGGTGGAGCAGTGGTTAAAATGCAGTATTGCAGGCTAAGACTGCCAGCAGTTTGAGTCTCACCAGCTCAAGATTGCATACTTCTGAGGCCAGTAAAATGAAAACCCTGATTGTTGGCGGCTATATGATGACTCTGTAAACTGCTTAGAGAGGGCTGTAAAGCATTGTGAAGTGGTATACAAGTCTAAGTGCTATTGATATATAAACACATTACACCCAAAGCTTAAATTACAAATCACACTTGCCTTGCAGTTCCTTGAAAATGTATATTTGCTACTATCTTTGACAAAATAAGCTAATTTTATAGTAAATTTTAACAATTCTTAAATATTCTGGTTTTCTAAACATTTTCCTATGTCTTATAATAGTTAAAATATGTGTTCCCAAAAGGTAGCAATTAGTTCAGTGTAGCAATGCTTGTGATTTCTCACGTATTGACAGGTATTAAAGCACAACATTTTGTGTACATCATCCGATGTAATTCATGGGCGGGTTGAAGTCCATGAAAACTTAATTGCCGCATTGTTTATCATCCTTTAAGGTTCCACAGTACTTGGTGTTGCTTTTTAAATATATTGGTACTTCAGTGATGAAAGGTACAATGATAAGGTAGTCCTCAATTAATTACCACTTGTTCAGCAACTGAAATTGTGATGTTACTGAGTGTGTGGGAACTTATAATCAATCCTCAAAGTTCTGACTGTTCCAGCACCCTTGTGTTCATGTGGTCGTGATCCAGGTGCTTGGAATCAACTCACACTTTAACGATGATTGCAGTGTCCTGCGGTTACATGATTTCCATTTGTGACCTTTGCCAGCTTCCCATTTTTTAATTTTAATTTTAATTTTTATTTTTATTTTTATTTTTAATTACATTTATATGCCACCCTTCTCCGAAGACTCAGGGCGGCTTACAATTTTTGGGATACAACCCAGTGTGCTCAGCAATAGCCTTCATTCCATTGTATATGCCTGCTTATTACTAAGCGGCATTTTTACAAGGTCAGCTAATTGCCCCCAACAATCTTGGGTCCTCAATTTACCTACCCCGAGAGGATGGAAGGCTGAGTTGACCTTGAGCCTGGTGGGATTCGAGCCTACAGTAATTGTAGACAGCTGGATCTTAAGAGCAGGCATTTACAGCCTGAACCAGCAATGAACAAAGCTAATGGGAAGCTGGTAGGGAAGGTCACAGGTAAATCGCTTCCCTTGCTTTTCTTCCTGAGGAGGACCTCAGGAATCTTGCACTCCCTAGCATGCGCCCACCCACCTACACTCTGTAACATACACCCCCTCCGTGCTTATTCACACAGTTGTACAACAACCCTTCCCATGCTGAACTTTATCATTAACCTTCTGGGAAAGTTGGCAGAGAATTTTGCAAATGGCGATCATGTGATCACAGTGTACTTGTCAACCAGTTGTAAATGCAGAGAGGTTGCCAAGCACCCAAAATGCAGTCACATTATTGGGGGAGGGCAGCACAACGTTTTATGATATCTGGGAGTGCTTTATGATCATAAAACAGCTGTTCCATGGCTAGTACAACTGGTTATTATCTTGACTGGTTATAAGTCAGTAACTACCTGTAGATGGGAAGAGTACCGCCATGGAAGAGTACACACGCTCTTACTGTAATTCAATAATTCAAGCATAGATTATATATAAATGCTTTTAATTGCGACTGCGTGAGAGTGCAAGTAGTCCTTGCTTACGATTCATTTAACCGCTCTTGGAAGTTATAACATTGTTGAAATTTACAACCTTCAAAATCACTTGATCACCATTAGAGTCAGTATATAATGTCCTGTGCCTGATCCTTGTTTTTTTTTTTTGTTTCCTTTTCTCCCTTTCAAAGCAGCAAACTTGGAGAAAAGGATTGCAGAAAAGTCAGCTGTTTGCTCTTCTCAAAAGCAGTGCAATTCAGCCAGCAGCCTGGGACTGGGAACCATAGGCACACTATGCAAACAGCTTACAGTACTCTCTTGAAATCCCTTTGTCTCTAATCTCTCTGCTCTGTGGGGGGAGGTAGAACCATTTCTCTAGACAATCTCTGTTTTGCCTGACAGACATACACACACACCCGGGGTAGAGAAATTGGAGAGGAAAGGAAGAAATTTCGAGAGAGTAAGATGTTTCTCCTACACATGAAAATTGTGCTGGCAGTGAGAAAGTTAGGCAAAAGAGAGAAATCCATTGCTTTTTTCCCTCTTGCTGCCATCCAGTGTTTAATTTGTTTTCAATGTATTTATTGTTGTTATTTTTAGTTGTGAGGCCGAGTCCTTTCGGAGAGGGGGCAGCATACAAGTCCAATTATTAAATTAAATTAAATTAAATCCAGAGCAGAGAGATTGGAAACCAAGGTATTTCAAGAGAATAAGAGGCTATTTGTATAGCATGGCAATGGCTTCCAACCCCAGGCTGTGGCATGATTGCTTCGCTTTTGATGTACAAGACAATAAACAGGCACTGGAGCATTCCAAAAGGTGGGGAGGAGTTAGGAGGCAAACAAAAGCAGAAGATGTGAAACTGACTAGTCTTGTCTCCTTCCATCCAAAGGCACAATGGCAAGTCACATGATTTCCTACTTAGTGAAGACTTTGCCTAGTGACAGTTGCTGGTCCCAATTAGGGTCGTTAAGCAAGAACTATCTGCATTGACATGGGCAAAGAAAACAATGTGTCTTTTTTTTTACTCTTACATCTACTATGAATCAGTTGGTATAAATGTAAAGGTGTCTTGAATTATCTACAACTAATTTACACTTTCTATGTATAAAATGTTCATTCCATTTTTTTGATATCTTATTTTTTTAGTTTTCCTAAAAATATAGTTTTGGTTGAATTGTTGATAGTACATTTTTGTTTTGTTTTATTTCTACTTGCATCTTGTAAGAAAATCAGTAAAAAGCAATCAACTCATTGACAGTTTTAGTTTTTATGGAAATCATTTTGCGTTAACTGGGCAAAATGCTCCCTTTCTAAAAATATGTTCTGCTTGGTATCTTGCTGAGCAAATTAATAAGGCTTGATTTAATAAGAAAGAATCTCCTTAAATTCTGGATTATTATTCTTATTCAACTATTTTTTAAACAGCACACAGACATTGAAACAGAAGTTGAAAGTACTAGTCCGATTAACTTGACTTGTTCAACAAGTGATATAGATGTGATATCAGAATTTAGCACTGACCCTGCTTCTTCTGTTAGTAAAGCATCAGGTAAGAGCAAATGTACCTTGTTTAGTTTTTTGTGTGCCGTGTTTCCCCGAAAATAAGACACTGTCTTATATTTTTTTTGGCTCCCAAAAACACACTAGGTCTTATTTTCGGGGTAGGTCTTATATATTTATGGTGCCAAATAGTGGGTGTGAGTGTGTAGGGGGTGTTTCGCGGGTGCACGGTTGCTCCCTGAAAAGTCTTCCTGGAACTGGAGATTTACACTAGGTCTTATTTTCGGGGTAGCTCTTATATTAGGGCAGGTTTAGAAAATAGTGCTAGGTCTTACTTTCAGGGTAGGTCTTATTTTCGGGGAAACACGGTAGTTACTTGAGATATGAAAATATATTTCTATTCGATTACTTTGGAGATTTAAGCATACAATATTCATGTCTACGTAGAAAAATTATAGAAAACATGGTCTAAGAATTAACCCTAAGAATAATGGGGGAATAAACAATTATACAGAAATAATTTTTTGATTGCCAGACTGGGAATTCCTGTACATTGCAGAAGTCTTCTTGAGCAGTATTTCCCACTTAGAACTCTCTCAGTAGATGTTGGTACACAATTCAATCTGTCTAGAGATGAAGGATGATGTATTCTAATCCATTTGGAAGGCACATGAGTACTGCTTGAACAAGTCAGTTTTGTGGCTCATCTAGTGCTAAAGCAAATACCAGGGAGAAGATTGAATCATAGATTTTATAGGTCATGCTGCCACCTGAAGGTGTAGTCTATTACACTGCCACCAGCTGCCCTAACGTGTGTGTTTTTTCTTGAAGGTTCATTTAATATGCATTGATAAATTATGCAGGTGGTCCAATAGGATTAACAAACTAGTATAAAAATACATGTACACCGTCCAATTATTACTGTAGAATTTTTAACAACATGGAAGACCATCAACACTATGGAATCTTTCTTTTTACTCTGTACGTTGAATAAATTATAATCTAGGTCGAAAAGTAAATATATTGGTAAATATAATGCAGGGAAAATTAAATCTGAATCCTCAAATTTTAAGAGTTTCATCTTTCTAACATGGTTCTTGTGGTTGGGGGATTTCTCTATTAGCTATTATGGGATCTCAGGGTTTTAAAATGTTTATATAACTGTTAACAAAAAGGGCAAGTTGAAATTTTCCACTTGATGCAGGTATGTAGGCATTGGGAAGCATATTAAATTTGTGGATTGTCAAGACATAAGTTATGTTGAATTAAATTTAGTGCTGACTGATTAAATCTGTTTTATATGATCTAGAACAAATAAAATGAAAGACTGCTAGCGTGCTGTTTTTAACACGATGGCTACAAATGGAGCACCAAGAATTGCATTTTGGACTTAATCTGGATTAGTAATAGAATTTATATCAGCGATGTTTTTAAGACACAGCCTGTATGTAAAAAAAGGCAGAACAGAACACTGAAAAGATCAACTGAGGTTCATAGCTTTTATTTTGTGAGTCATATATGCATCATACCCAGAACAATTCTTATGGTTCCTTCTAGTTTTTAGAAGCCATGATCTAGAGCAGGGGTGTCAAACTGGTGGCCCACTGGCCAGATGCATCACGCACAGGCTACGCCCAGCTCTGGGAATGGGAAAAACGTTGTGAAATGTCATGCGGCGGCAATGTCATGCGGCGAGTTTGACACCCATGATCTAGAGATCCTAGAGAATATTTTCTTAGTAACTACATTCAATCTAAACAAAGGGACTTTGTCTTTGAACAGATAGTAAAGACAGCTTGATACTGAGTGTGGTAGAATGCTACTATTAATGGATGTAATTGAATACATACATTGAAAATAAAACATGATCCATATGAAATATAAATAGCTTGCAATCTTCATTGCTAGATTTTGGAAAAGATGGGAAACTATACTACAGTCCCATTGAGATTTTGTAATATGTTTCTAGGTAAGATATTGGTAGCTCTTAATTTATTATGTTTGTGTCCTGCCTTCCATTCAAAAGCATAAGGCATAATGTTTCCTCCTCCTGTTTTTTACCTCCCCCCCACGCTGTCAGGTACTTTGAACTGTAAAAGTAATCCATTGATTCCATGGTTGAAGATGGACTACAACGTGGGTCTCCACACACTTAGTTTTATTAATGACTGAATTGCAATGGTTCTCAGTGTAATTAAAAATTATGCTATAAAATACATAAAATATATGTTCAAACTATTTATGGTAGAAGTTAAATGTATACATCAGAAAATCATGAGCCTTTGTAGCTAACTTGGCTAGGTTAGACAATAGGATACCTTCTAGATGTTTTGAACTAAAATTCCATTATTTCTGATGTTGGATGAGGTAGCATTTCCTTCTCAAGACTGATGTGCTATCTGGAAGTTGTCTTTGATACTCAGCACACTCTATATGTAAATTAATTCATATATACATATGTTATAATTTGTATATTATAAAAGCTGTGGACAGGTATAATTTTGAAACATTATTTGTGTGATTTGTGTTCTGTTGATTGACTGTCCAAAGATCTCTGCAATTTCAAATAGGAGTTCCTAAGGTGGAACAGGTGCTAATTTTATAGTATCTTTTATACTGTGGGTGCAGAAGCAAGAAAGAATTACTGCTTTTCCTCCTGTTGATCTTGTGGTTGAATGCTCATATTTCATTGATGAAATATTACCTCTGTTGTATGTATATTAAATGATTATTTGTAGCTGTAGTTATTTTTATTTTTGAGAAATAAATACTTCTGTTCTTTACTTTTAACTGTATAAATTAGTTTAATTGGTAATATGCAAGCTGTGCTTCAAGTGAAGCCATGTAGGCTTAATTATTTGTGTCAAACTTTAAATATTATGTATGCCCCTTTGCTATCCTACAGCAAGGCTGGAAAATTAAACCAGTGGAGGAATGCTAATGTGCTCCTTTTAGAACAGGCATGGTTTGTTATTTCTGCAGCTTTCTTCAATCTGGATTCAAGTGCACTGTAGAAAGGTTAACTTTCTTTGCCTTATGGAACTCTTTCTGTAGCAAAGTCTGGCTGGTCCGGATCAGTGGATGGCAGTTTATATTTACAGAAAAGAAAGAAAGGTGATCTGAGCTTGTCCATGCCACTGACTCTGGCTTTCTGTTCTCTGGCATTACTATGGCTAAGGGAATCCATTACATTATCAGATCTCTTAAGGTAAGAAAAATAATGTCTTAATAAATATTTGGGTTATAATCCTACTTTTACTTCTGCATTGAATTTACAGTGTTATACATCAGATAGAAAAAGTTATCATTAGTTGCACCGAGTGAAACATGTCAGTTTTTTATTCAGCTGTGAATTAGTAGCTTTACAGTACATACTTCAAATATTCATTGATTGCCTTTTTAACTTCCAGGATCAATTACAAGGGTGTCAAACTGGGGGCCCATGGGCTGGATGCATCACATGCAGGCCACGCCCACCCCAGCTCCACGAATGGGAAAAACGTTGCAAAACGTCACATGATGGCAATGTGATGCTGCGAGTTTGACACCCGTGGATTACAATTACATATATGTGGTATTCAAACAAAATAGTTTGAACTAGTACTGGTCATTAATTGCAAACCCAAAGCAGGACAAAAGTGTCTTAATTTATCTTTGAAAAGGGGTCATTGAACAAATTGAACTAATTCACATTTCTGCATTGGTCTGTCTCCAAATACTCAATCCATGCTGCATAAAACATGCTATGTTGGCGTGTAGTCTCAGCTACTAAAATGCAGCCAGAAAGACTAACCCTGATAAGTTAAGATACTTTAATATAATATTTAGCATGGATAAGGGAATGTCAGAAATGAGCACATCTTTTAAAAAGTTTATGACTAACATTTGTTCTGTGTTATGAACCAAACTGTAATATATGTACTGATTTTACTTTAATCTCCTTAACCCAGGTTGGTAATGGATGGTCACATTCCTTATTTGAATGCTTTTAAAGAGTTCCCAGAGGAGATGAAGATGTATGGAGCTGACTTTAAGATCTTTCATGTGCAGGTGACTTAGTGATATGTAATATATGAATATTTGTTAGGACACTACTGCATTTTGGATTCAATTTCTAGGCGCATTTCAGAGTGCACAGTGTTTCACATGTTAAAATAGCTGATTTGAGATTGAATTAAAAGTGCTGCACAGTAATGTTTTTATGGGTTAGGTAAAGAGCCATGGTGGCACAGTGGTTAGAATGTAGTATTGCAAGCTAACTCTGCCCACAGCCTGGAGTTCGATCCTGACCAGCTCAAGGTTGACTCAGCCTTCCATTCTTCCGAGGCCAGTAGAATAAGGACCCAGATTGTTGGGGGAAATATGCTGACATTTTAAACCTCTCAGAGAGTGATGAAAAGGACTATGAAGAAGTATATAAGTCTGAATGCTATTGCTATTCGGGCACGGGGCAATTGGGATTTATTTACAGCCGTTTGCAATGGCCCACAGTCACATGAGCACGATTTATGATAGTTTTGCTGGAAGCAGGCGTTTATTTCTAGTTCTGCAAAAAATAGCGTTTAGCAAACAATGGGTTTGCTTAATGACCATGGCATTCATTTTATGACCACCACAAAAAGGTCATAAAATTCAATCTAGTCATTTGCTCAGCCTCTTTGCAACTCTCACAACTGGTCATATGGCTTTGTTAACAATGATAATCTTCTGGTGTTCTTCTATGTGAATTATTTGTATTAGGTTTTTATATATCCAACCATTATTATTATTGAAGTGTATGCTGGTTATATAACAGAATAACAGAGTTAGAAGGACCTTGGAGGTCTTCTAGTAGTCCAGCTGCCCGCTCAAGCAGAAAACCCTATATCATTTCAGACAAATGCCTGTCAAGTCCCTTCTTAAAAACCTCCAGTGAAGGGAACACCCACAATTTCTGAAGCCAAGTCATTCCACCGGTTAATTGTTCTAAGGAAATTTCTCCTTAGTTCTAGGTTGATTCTTTCCTTGATTAGTTCCATCCATTGTTCCTTGTCCTGTCTTCTGGTGCTTTGGAAAATAGGTTGACCCCCTCTTCTTTGTGGCAGCCCCTCAAATATTGGAACATGGCTATCATATCACTCCTAGTCCTTCTTTTCATTAGGCTAGACATAGCCAATACCTGTAACCATTCTTCGTATGTTTTAGCCTCCAGCCCCCTAATCGTCTTTGTTGCTCTTCTCTGCACTCTTTCCAGACATCTTTTTATATTGTGGTGGCCAAAACTGGATGCAATATTCTATTCTGTTCTGTTCTGTTCTGTTCTATTCTATTCTATGGTCTTATCAAGGCATTATAAAGTGGTACTAACACTTCACGTGATTTTGATTCTATCCCTCTGTTAATGAAGCCTAGGATTGCATTGGCTTTCTTGGTGGCTACAGCACACTGCTGGCTCATATTGAAGTGATTTTGTGTACTAGGACTCCTAGATCCTTCTTGCAGTTTCTTCTGTTGAGTCAGGTATATATAAATCAGTATGTGTTGTAATTTGTATACTGAAAACAAGGCAGGGGAAAAAAATGATATTTCACCACAAAAGCAGATTTACTGTGAAATCCTTGGTGGCTCAGGCTGTTAAATGCCTGCTCTTAAGATCCAGCTGTCTACAATTACTGTAGGCTCGAATCCCACCAGGCTCAAGGTTGACTCAGCCTTCCATCCTCTCGGGGTAGGTAAAGTGAGGACCCAAGATTGTTGGGGGCAATTAGCTGACCTTGTAAAAATGCCGCTTAGTAATAAGCAGGCATATACAATGGAATGAAGGCTATTGCTGAGCACATTGGGTTGTGCTCCAAAAATTGTAAGCCGCCCTGAGTCTTCGGAGAAGGGCGGCATATAAATGTAATTTTTAAAAAAAAATCCAATTTGCATCATAATCTTTTAAGGAGAAGGAAACACATCCAATGAATGCAATATAATCTTGCCAGGCTGAAGGATCTTAAATTGTAAAATGCAAATAATACAGAAAGTAATCCAAAAAAAGTGATTAAGGTCAAGCCTAGTATCCCTAAAGACTACTTTGCAAGTTGAAACTTGGAAGTTGATGTAATTCTCAGTCACTCCACTCATAAGCCAACTGTAAAAATTCTTTCTGTGATCTACCCGTGAGGAGTGGCTGTCCAGAATAACATGAATAATCTCAATTATCTCTGCTTTGTTCTGGAGAGATTACACCAACTTGGATCCAGCATCCAGTGGCTATTCCATTTGCAAAACTGTATGACTAGCTAACAAAAGGTGGCATAGTGGTTAGAATGCAGTATTGCAGGCTATCCTGACTGGCTCAAGGTTGACTCAACCTTCCGAGGTCGGTAAAATGAGGACTCAGATTTTTGGGGACAATAGACTGATTCTGTAAACTGCCTAGAAAGGGCTGTAAAAGCACTATGAAGCGGTATATAAGTCTTACATGCTATTGCCAAGTGCTATTCTCTTGCCATGGGGCATACAAGAAGTCAGTTCATTCAAACTTCGTTCATGTGGTTTTTGTAAAACTACAGGTAGTTTTTTCAGTTGAGCCTGGCAACTCAAGTCATTAAGCAAAGCAGTCATTAAATGAAATTGCCACTGCACTCATGATCTCACTTCAACTTTGCTCTATAGGTTATCCTCAATCTATGACCATTCATTTAGCAATTGTCTGAAGTTACAACAGTGCTGAAAAAAAGACGATCGGTCCTCACACACTGTTGCAGTATCCTCACAATCATGTGATTATGATGCAACATCCTGGGGTTACACGATCGCCATTTGTAACTTTTCCAGCCAGTTTTCAATTAGCAAAGTCAATGGGGAAGCCCACAGGAAAGGTTGCAAATCATGATTAAGAAGATGATGTCTTCTATAACAACTGCTGCAAAAAAGGTTGTAGAATGTAATGCCTCATTTAATGATCACACTGCTTAATGTTGAATTTTCCAGTCCCAGTTGTGGTTGTAAGGTGACTACTTGTACAGACCTCTGAAGTTTGTAAATGCAAGGATTGGTCAAACAGTTTCATTTTTGTCCTCATTGTAACTCCAAAAAGTTGCTAAATGAGGCAGATGCTTAACAGGGACTGTATGTACAACATTCTGCCCATCAATCCTTCAAGGGCCTTGGTGGTGCAGGCTGTTAAACACCTAGCACTTAGCTCCAGCTGCCTACAATTAGTGCAGGTTGGAATCCCACCAGGCTCAAGGTTGACTCAGCCTTCTATCCTCTCGGGGTAGGTAAATTGAGGACCCAAGATTGTTGGGGGCAATAAGCTGACTTTGTAAAAATGCCGCTTGCAGGGGGCCAAAAAAGCACTAGTAATAAGCAGGCATATACAATAGAATGAAGACTATTGCTGAGCACATTGGATTATGCTCCGAAGATTGTAAGCCGCCCTGAGTCTCCGGAGAAAGGTGACATATAAATGTGAATTTTAAAAAAACAAATAAACAAAATGATTAGCTGAGCCTGTGCAGACTATATTTAGTTTCCATCCACATTTCTTGGTTTATTCTTTGTCTTCCAATAAAGCACCATCTCATTTATTTATTTATTTTATAAGAATTCTATAACTAGCTCAACCTTCCCTGCTTCACTGCCTGTCAGAATCGTTTTCTGTCACAGGTCCCTTACACTTACTTTCTCAAACTGAGTTTTGAGAAAAAAGAATTGTTTGAAAATTATAAGACCCCCCCCCAAAAAAGATGACTCTTTAGCACAACCTGTTTCACTCCTTCCAAAATTTAACCTCCCTGTCAGATGAAAGCGTCTTGAGAAGAGTTGTTAGGACCCCTCTCTCCATTGAAAGTCAGTCAGTCTGTCTGTCTGTCTGTCTGTCTGTCTCTATCTACCTACCTACCTACCTACCTACCTACCTACCTACCTATCTATCTATCTATCTAAATATCATCTTATATAGTTGCCCATCCCACCAGAAGTGACTCAGGGCATGGATGAAATGGTATACCCTTTCTAGGGCAAGCTCCAGCTTTGGCACTCTGTAGCTCCAAAGGTTCATTAAGCTGTTTATCCCATAGTATTTGACATTCCACTGGGACTTCAAACCTGAAGTGTGTGTGTTTGTATGTGTATGTTGATTTGTTACTTTTTCTTGAAGTAATTCTTAATGTGTTATAAATATCTGGAGTCTTTTGATTTTGATAGGTTATAAAAATGGTCCGATCATAGGCCTATATTAGAGTCCAGCTTGCTAGGATCTAGCTGAGTTTTTTCCAAGTACCTTCCTCCTGCTCCAGGTCAATAGCGTTTAGCAAGTTAGTCAATAGAACATGATTGCCAGCTCAATGTGTGGTAGCTATATGGAGATAAACAGGATGTTCCGGATGCAAGTGTTTGTCATTTTAAATATTTAAAACTTCTCTCTAACATGACATACCGTGCTCATTTTAATCAGATGCTTATGCGTTTTGAGACTGTCTACATTTTGGCTATTTTCTTGTAATGCCTATATGAGCTAGCAAGATCAAATGATCAGAATTCTGTTTTTTCTCCTTTCGTGCCATTTAATAACTTTCTCATCCGTCCAGTTAATATTTTGGAACTTGAAGCACTTTTTCATATGCATTTTCAAAATTTCTACTGTTGTATTTAAGAAATACAGACCAGTAATGAAAGGAAAGACCCTTCATCTTCAAATATTTATAATCATGAAATCAGAAGGCGGGCAGGTAGCATTTTATAGTCTCTCTCTTGAAACAACTTCAAAAATGACAGTAAGCAAGGGTGAGGCTGTTTAAAAAGAGCTGAGGAGGAAGTTCACTTCTGACATTTATTTTAATCAGGTTTATCATTGGAATCTGCTGTTGTGTAACAGAAACTCTTGCTTGTCCTTACCTGTTGAAGCATTGCTTAATAGAGAAGGAAAATGGGTTGACTGAGATGTGTGTCCTTTAATATCTATTTTTGTGTCTCTGAGGGAGTGACACTACATTATTGCCTTAAACTGTTATCGCTTTATAGGCTTCCCAATATATTTGCTAGTTAAATAACGTTAATCCGAGCATTGTCAATATCAGTATATAGTGGCTGCTACTCTAAACATCCATGCGGAATTACATATTTCCTCTGCTCACTAGAATTCATACGTAGTTGTGGTGGTATATTTAGAATTGCATGGCAGAACTGATGCCCCTATATGTACATCATTTATTTCCTAATGGTGCGGATTGCCTAAGCGGATCTGCGATTTGGATTGCAGAATTGAGTGCAACAAAGAAGTTTAGCATGTGAGAGACACAGTCAGACTAAAACAGAGCAGTTATATTTTCGTAGTGTGAATTGGACCCTGGTAGTCTTTTGATACCTTCCATGATTAATGAAGCATACCAATTAGGATGTAACACCTGCTCCAGATTAAAATAAGAATGGGTTAAAAGTGGGGAGAGAGAAGACTTAGAAGAGAGAAGACTTAGCCATTAAAATTATCAGCCAAATACAACCGAATTGCTTTTAAGTTCAACATTTCCCCACCAAATGTTGCTTTCCCTTGTTAAGCCTTGATCTATAGAATTATGTTCGTTTCTCCAACTGTTGCCTTCTCTCTTGTTTTTCTTCTCCCTCCCTCTGAAGGTAGTTCCATTTCGCTGGTGTTGCCAGGCCTGCTAATTTTGACACTGAGAAAATTTTGAATTTTTTTCCATTGTCACTGGCGCTACTTTTGTAGTTTTTTGTACTGTATATTGCTTATTCCTTGGAGCGATTCCGGATATTAAGTAGTTCTCCAAGTTAAGCAGTAGGTGTTTTGCCCACATAGTTGTTCTTTTTTACCCTCAGTTGTCCTTTAATAATCCATGGCATGCCCTAAATTGTTACATTGTATGAGCATGTGCCTCCTAAGTCTTAGAAGGTAAGGGTCTTCCCTTTCTTTCCTGCTCTGTATTTAGCATCTTTAAAATTATCCTATTGGAAGATGAAAAAACTACAGTAGTTTTCAAAATTGAGCCAAATGTGACACAAAATTTAAAAAAATAGTTTATTCACATGGTTTTGCCTGGCTGTGTGTGTGTGTGTGTGTGTGTTCATCAGATATAAAAAAAGTGGGTGGATTCATCTTTGGAGTTTAGGTTATATAGGGAAGAAGATAGAATTGTTCTGCCAACGAGTTTTGTTTTGCCAGCAGATGAATCACAATGGATGCAACATGTCAGACGAGTAGTCCTTTTTTTAAATATTCACAGTCCCACCAAGGGAGGAATTAACTCCCGTGCCAATGGCCATAGCATATTATTGCAGTTTGTTTTGGTGGTTGTTATAAGCAGCATTGGTTTTTAGGAAGAAAGCAAATGAAAGCAAACTATAGAGACACATGACATATAACAAATAATTTCAAAATTGTCAGTATTCATTGTAAGGCATTTTGAAAGCATCACTAATCACACTGACAGGTTAAGGCAATATTGGTGGTTTTTGTTCAGCCTTTTTATCAATTAAATCAAAATAAAGATACAATTGTTTTTAATATAATGTAAGATCATGAAATACTACGGTATTCTTACACTCACTTATGTAGCCCTTTTGGGTTCTTTTTTCTCAAGTACATTGTAGGTGGTATGATAGGCTATTTTTGCAATAATTACATCTGCTCCTTTCTCTTCTTCCACTGTCATTGCTAACGAACCACATTTGTGAAGCCTTACAAATACCTGCCAAACCTGTTTGACCAGATTAAATTGTACTGAAGGTGGTGTCATAAAGCTCATGTATGGAGGGATACCATAAGACATGGGAAGGTGCAAACTCTTCATGTGTTTGAAACCTACATTCATGCCTTATGCTCAATACATCTCTTCCTGATAGCATTGTGTTGAACTAGGTATTGCTTTTAAGTCAAGGAGATATTCCTTCGACTTGCAACAGTTCATTTAGTGATCTTTCAATGTTACAACAGCAGTGAAAAATGTGACTTACGATCATTTTTCACCCTTCCAACCACTGCAGTATCCCCATGGTCACATGATCAACTGACATGGCAACTGACTCTATTTATGATGGTTGTGATGCTCCAAGGGTCATGTGATCCCCTTTTGCAACCTTCTTACAAGCAAAGTCAGTGGGGAAGGCAGGTTCACTTAATCATTGTGTTACTAACTTCACAACTGCAATTAACAACTTAACAACTGTGGCAAGAAAGATCGTAAAATGGGACAAAATTTATTTAACAAATGTTTTGTTAACAGAAATTTTGGGCTCAATTGTGGTCGTAAGTCGGGGACTACTTGTACTTAGGTTACATTTTCCAACATACAGTAATTATGCTGAAGAATGGAAAAATAATGGAGAATAATATCATAGATTTAAGGAATTCCTAAAAGAATGTCACTGTCTCCTGGTTTTTAAGTACAACTCCAAAGTGTTGGCTTGAAGCTGTAAAGCCTTCTATGGTATGGGGTCTAGGTTACTGAAAGATCACTTTAATCTACACAGACCTCTATAGTAAATGTTAAAATATATATATATAAATGATGTGGGAGAAGTCTGTTCTCCTATTCCAAACACTTGCAAGGGAGGAAAAGGAGTTATGAAGCTAGTATAAGGTTTGTTACAATCTTATACCAACCTGTATACATAAAATACACATACTTTTTAGGCTGTATGAGAATAAGGTCGCAAATATTTTTTACCACAACTGAATTCTCCAATATCACTGTTAATTTTAATTTCAACTCTAATTCACTCTCCTTTTATCCTTTATTGTTATTTTTATGGAGAGTGAATTAGAGTTGAAATTAAAATTAACAGTGATATTGGAGAATTCAGTTGTGGTAAAAAAATATTTGCGACCTTATTCTCATTGTAGCCAGATTTGGCAAACTTTGGCTACATTGTGAGCAATAGTGCTCTTTTTTTTTTTCTTCCTCCCATATTTAGTGCTTTTTCTGCCCTTGGATTTTGACATCCGCTGCTTGATAGGCTAAGACACGGATGTCAAACTCGTGGTTTCATGTTGCCATGACGTTATGTTTCATGACATCTTTCCCCTTTGCGGAGCTGGGGTGGGTGTGGCCTGCTCGTGGCGCATCCTGCCCACAGTTTGACACCCTGGGCTAAGGCTACTAGATGTCATTAACATCTTATAGACTATGAAACTATCTTCTCTTCATTCACACGTCTCCTTGTCTTGGGAATTTTGCAAAACCTCAGAACAGATTTGAGTTGTTTATATGAGGCTGCAGGTTAAAATAAAATACATGATCATTCTTCTAGTGAAAGGCCCATTTTCTGAGACTTTTCAGTATTCAATATCAGCTGTAATTCTCCACGTATGAAACCTTCTTAGAGATCAAATCTAGTGGTTTCTTGCTTAGTCATTTGGTTGTTTCTGACTTTTTGTTATCCAATAATAAGTATCTGATCCATGTTTAGATCCCTTCTGCATCTTGATGAGATTGACTCTCCCCTATAACCAGTATGGGGCCATTCATATAACCCACACCAGGCACCTTATACATCATGATAGGTTCCATTGGGTACATGGGGATTTTCTTGACAATCTGGTGAATAGATCCATCAAAGGGCCTTGGTGGCTCAGGCTGTTAAATGCCTGCAGTTAAGTTCCAGCTGCCTACAATTACTGTAGGCTCGAATCCCACCAGGCTCAAGGTTGACTCAGCCTTCCATCCTCTCGGGGTAGGTAAACTGAGGACCCAAGATTGTTGGGGGCAATAAGCTGACTTTGTAAAAATGCCGCTTAGTAATAAGCAGGCATACACAATGGAATGAAGGCTATTGCTGAGCACACTGGGTTGTATCCCAAAAATTGTAAGCCGCCCTGAGTCTTCGGAGAAGGGCGGCATATAAATGTAATTTTAAAAAAATGTCTGCTGGCAACAGGAGGTAATCCAGACTTTTGAGTAGCCTCTGATTGTCAATCCTAGTTGTCTTTCCCTGGTTTATTGAGGACCTCCAGGAGATGAAGTAGTAGAAATGATGACTAGAGGGATGGCAAGTGAATCTGATCAACCACTGATTTACTATGGAATCTACACCTTGGTAGTAAGGAAACAAATATCTCTACTTTTCCTTATGGCAGAGGTGGAATGGTGGCATCTTTATGACTTGTGGATTTCAACTTCCAGAATTCCCCACCCCTGCCTTATGGCATCAACAGGCTGTTAGTTGGTTACCTTTTTTAGAATGATAGATTACATTTGGGGAGGTAAATATAGCACATCTGCCACCTTATCAGCATTTTGTTAATAAAGTTATCTCAGTCTTGACTCTCTATGGATGGCGTCTACAGTAGGGAATGGGATAGTATCTTGCCATGTTAAGTAGGATATCTTCAGGTTTATGGATTCCAGTGAAGTTGAATAGGTAGTATATTATTTACCTGACGTGGACTGAATCTCTCCTGGCTTTTAAAGAATCAAGAGATTGTGGTCAGGTGAATCTGAGAGGTGATTTTCTTCCGATTTCCTGCAACTTTCAGAGAGGCCTCCTGTTTAAAGACTACCCTGAATCAAGCTGTATTAGATAGCCATTGTTTTGTCTCTGATCTTTTTGGGCAGGGAAGATCATCAGAACTGTAGTGGAGATGCAACTTCAGAACATTCTAGAAGAAATACATTATCTGAACTTTTTTCAGTCAAGATTCAGGCTTGATCATGGGATGGAAATATTTCTTTTGATTTTTCTTTTGTCAGGCCTTAGAGGGGTTAGATTTCTTAGTGGCATTCATTAATATTGATAATAGTATTCTTCAGAACCATCTGGGAGGAGTGGAAATTGAGAACATTGTAGTTCAGCGGTTTGAGTTCTTCACTGGACATTTCAGTTGGTGCTTTAGTGGGGAGAATTCAGCTGAATGGCCTCTTTCATTGGATTATTGCAGGATTCAGTTATGTTCATATTTCTTTTTAACATTACTTGAATTCACTGTGAGATGTCATCCATGGGTTTGAGATGTAATTTCAATATGCCGATGATAGCCATTCCAGACCATTCTAGTGATGCAGTTGAAGTTCTTCCAGAGGTGTTTAAAATTTAACTTATTGGGGGAACATCATGTTCATATTATTTACATTGCTGTATTTTTAGTTTTTGTATTGTGTTATGGTTATTTTATATTCATATATTTTGTAATTATATTTTGTACACTGCCAAGAGTGGCTTGATTGCAGTGCTTTAGAAATCTAATAATAAATAGGTAAATAAATGTTTCATCAGAACTGTTTATAAAAACTTCATTTTCTTATATAGGTTGATACTTGTGTCATCAGTCACAGTGTCTAACCACTGTTTCTCTTTTTCAAGCATCAGTGAAATTCATGAGTCGAAAGTTTTTAATCTTTAGTTTCATAATTAATACTTCTTGTGAGTAATTTAATTTTACTTTAGTGTTGAATAATTTGTTCTTCTTGCAATCTCAACAGTTTAGAGCAGGGGTGTTAAACTTGTGGCTCACGGGCCGGATGCGTCACATGCTGGCCCTGTCCCACCCGGTTTAGCAAAGGGGGGGGGGAAAGTCTTAATACATCACATGACGATGCCGTGACAACGCGAGTTTGACACCCCTGGTTTAGCGGGATGAACATAGGCCTTTAAAAATAAATATGTTCTATTACTTCTGTGGTGTTGCTATTATTTATTTATTGTTTATAGCATTTTCAAAACTGATAGTTTATTGTTAAATATTCTTACATTTGTAAATTTTGAAATAGTAAGGGAGGATATAAATTGACAGGCTGTATGATCTATAAATATCTGAAATGAATAGACCATGTCTGCTAATATAATTGATGTGTTTCCTTCCCTAGGAAGCTCATTATTGGATATAAGTTTGAATAGTTTTTAGAAGAGCTTAAATATTCAAAATAAATTTCTTTACTGACATGATTATACCTTTTGAAAAGGAACTCATAAAAAGTTGCTGTCCTAAAGCATCAGGTAAATTAGAGCCTTTCTTTGCACCAGTAACTTTAATAAGGCCTACTGCTTTTGACTGTCATGTGAAAATAGGCATAGATAGAACAAAACAAATAAAAATCTTTTGTGAAGTGTATGTTTGCTTTATTTCATGCTCATAAGGTCAGAATAAAACAACATTATCATTGTCTGGTTATTTGCTTTTTATGAATATGGCACTGGGCTAACAACAAAATAATATTTTTCAAGTTCCCTTATAGGAATCTGGTGATGGATTTCAGTGCTTATAATAAATTAATAAAAATATTTTAAATGTACTTAAATGTATATAAAATTAAATGGTAGAATTAAAAATTTGAAATTAATTTTTAGAAGGAGGCAATAATTAAGCCATTAATTAATAAAAATTTAAAAAGCAAAAAGACAGCTCTCAGTGTACCAACCAGCCCCATGGCTGCTGTTCCTTTGGGCTCTTCACCCAAAGCTGCAGAACAGCCATGTTTTGACATGAAAAAAATGACAGCATATGAATAGGGCATTGAAATGTAAGTATCCACTTCAGTTTATCCCAAGAAGAGAAATAATTAAAAGCCACTCATCAATATATCAGTTGAAGGAAAACCTCCAGAAATATCCACATTAGAGAGAAATTAAACTATTATTTGGTTAACCATGCTGGGATTGAATGTAATGAGGGGAAATGGCATATTGCCATATAAAATATAGGAATATTAATCAGTTTTACTGCTAACTAAACAAATAAAATTTGCAGCCACAGACATTGAAAGTAAATGAAGAAAAGAAAAGATGCTTTTTAAAAGGATCAATATACCTAATTACAAAACAGCAGTGTATCATTTGAGCACTTCTGACTTTTGATGTTACCATATTTCATGCGGTACAAGCTGCATTCTATTTCACCAGGTTCATGAACTACAGAAAAATAAGACTAAAATGAAATGCATAACAAAGGAATAATCAGGAAGGGAATTTTAATCTGATCTATATTGCATAATTGTCAGCTGACTGCAATAGACGCCATTGCATCACAGTTTTCTGTATATGGAGTTTTCCAGTACTATAATAATAAACATATCCAAGGGCCAGTTTGGTGTAGTGATTAAGATATCAGACTAGAAACTGGGAGTTGTGGTCCTGCCTTGGGCACAAAGTCAGCTGGGTGATATTGAGCAGTCACTTTCAGTCCTAGGAAGGAGGCAATAGCAATCTACTTCTAAAGTCTTGCCAAGGGAACTATAAGGATTAGTGCAAGCAGTTACGAATCAACACTGACTCAAAGGCACAAAAGAATAAAAACAAAGAAACATTCATAGGGGACGAATAATGCTTCTAAAGTGGTGTTTTTGTAAGAAAAAATAAACATTGGTTCAAGGCACAAGGAAATAGAATACTTTCCTTTTAGCCAAGACCCTGGCATTTTCCCATAGTACTATAGTATGTCTAAAAAGGAGAAGTTATACCCATGTAAGCTAAAACACATAATCCTCAATAGTTTGCTCACTAGAGCAGCTGGAAATGGAGATAATGCAGACCCATAGGAATCCCTTCCCAGATTGTCAGTAAATTCCATAAAGTTGATACACATAGTGAAGGGTTACTTGAAAAGTCTGAAAATTTGAACTTTTTACTACTAGCAATGGAAGTTGGTTTACTTTTGAAGAGAAGCCTGAAATGTTGCTTTTTCATATATAGGTAGTCCTCAATTTATGACCACAATTGAGCCTAAAATGTATGTTGTTAAGTGAGACATTTGTTAAGTGAGTTTTGCCCCATTTTCCAACTTTTCTTGACACATTTGTTAAGTGAATGGCTGCAGTTGTTAAATTAGTAACATGCTTGTTAAATGACTTTGCTCGTCAGAAGTTTGCAAAAGAGTATCACATGACCACTGGACACTGCAACCGTCATAAATATGAGTCGGTTATCAGGTATCCAAATGTAAATCACGTGATCATGGGGATGGTGCAATGGTCATAACCATAAGTATGAAAAACCGTCATGAGCCACTATTTTCAGTGCTGTTGTAACTTTGAACAGCCACTAAACAAACTGCTGTAAGTCAAGGACTTAGAACAACTTTTATTTAGAGAGAGTAAACTAGACAAAGACATTGTAGAGCTATAAGTGCTCAGATCCTGTAAGGTGGAAATGTCAATACTGAGTAATGTGGGATGATCTTGAAAGAAGGCAACAATGCAGCATTTCTCATAGTATCTAAGCATAAAGTTTTACAAAAGAGAAGCAGTCTCTGGATTGGCTGTGCACTGGATAGTCAACGAGAACTATTGAGCAGCACAGACAAAATAGAGTTTTCAGGACTCATACCTAGACTTAATTAAAAAGTATTATGTCTATGAATCCCTTTGGCAGAGGAGACATCAATAACATGCTGCTGACACTGCGCTGATAGCTGGAAGCCCTAGTACTAAAAGTCAAAGAGCACAGTGAAAATAAAATGGGACTAAAGCATAAAGAAGACCAAACCAATGAATACAGCTAGAACAGCTAGATTTGGCAGGGAAAATATGGAAGTTTCTTGGGTAATTTCTAGCTTTTAGGACCAATCATCAATAGTAAAGGAAAAAGGGGTCAAGAAATATACTGCAGATTAGCATTTGGTAGAGCAAACATGAAGATCTTTTAAAAAGATACTCAAGTGTTGTGATGTGTCCAAAGATCAAAATCATGCAACCATACTTTGTGGAAGTCTGTATCCACATTATAAATGTGACTAATTTTTGCTGATACAGTGAAAATGTCAGTATTATGGAGGTTACCGAAAAAGCATTCACATAGCCTTGGGTGGGGAGAGAGAATGTGGTCTTCACCATTTCCTGTATATTCCAGATTTTTTTTAAATGGCTTGATATATGTTTAAATGCTTTTGTTATTTAAGGTATTCATAATGGCTTTTATTTAGTTAGTTGGCTTTTTTTAAATGAGTGGCTCTATCCTGATAGAATTGTTCAGCACCTAAAAATTACATTAAAATGTTTCTTTAAAACCTTTAGATAATTATTGTATAATTATCTTAGTGACATTGTAGATGTTTCTGAAATTTTGTTCTGGAGACAGGTTAATAGTTATTTCCTTAAAGTATATTTAAAGTGTCTATAAAAGCAAAATCTCAGAAATTTCATGTACTATATGTTGCTCTAGTTTTCTAAGACAAGCTGAATGTAAGAAATTGTATTTCTGAATATATGTTGTGTGTGTGTTGTGTGTGTGTGTATGGGGGGGCTGTTGGGGTTTCCTATAGGCTCTTTCCCATTGAATTTCTATGACATCAGGCTAGTGCTGTGTATGTCTACTAAATGGCTACCTTTTTTCATGTGTACTGTCTCATTTCACCATTGGTAGAATATTTTGTGCAATGAAATATGCCCTTCCCTACAACATGCACAAATTAATTTGGTGGCAATTTTGGTTTCCTACAGCATAGTGGTGTCATTTTTTCTCCAGGGATTGCAATTTAAAGCAATAGATTACTTGCAGTTTTGCCTGAGCCTAGAAACCTTTATTGTCGTGAAAATGACCGTATAATTTTCTCTATTAAAAATTATTTGTGTTCCTTAAACAATTTGTTTCAATATACACATGAATTTTTATGTCTCATGATTGTTTAGGGTTGAAAAAATTGCTTTTTCAATTCATATGTTTCAAAATAAAACCTTTCCTACATGTTTGGTTCATTTTATGTTAATTAAAATCTTATTTTATAGTTTTTTAAATTTTGGACAGATTATGCATAGATATTAGGAAAGGATGTTGCTTCCAGATTGTAATTCCCATGGTTAAATCCTGCTTTTAGACTAATGATCTGAAGTGTCTGAAAGCCAGCATAAACCCAATGCACAACAGTCTGGTAATACAAATATTTCTGGTTTTTCAAGAAAAACCTCCAGGTAGGAAAGATTTCAGGGGGGAAACTTGCTGATCTGAATATTCGTGACTATAGTAATACAGCTTCTAAATATTTATGTTCGAGTACAAGACTTTTCTTTAAATTGTACACACTATGTGTTTCTGATCTCTGGAATCTTGAGCATATTCAATGAATGGTAAAGCTTGAAATGTTTTGAATGAATGTTGTATCACCAGCCTTTTAAATAAACTAAAACAAGGGAAGAAAAATTGTTATGCCATAAATGACAATGTTTCCACCCATTTGTGCAATGTTTCTCCCCTTTTGTCTAATTTAATAATATAATGATTTTGTTCAGTCCCATAACTTGTAAAACAGGAATGGAGAATCTTCAGCACATGGAAGCTTTTTTAGTGAAGTGTCTTCTCTTCCTTTGCTGCTTATCCTGCACCAATACGTGTGTTACACTTTTATAAGGTCCTTGGTGCGCTCCGAGCTTGGTTGTTTTCTTGCAGGTGTTTCCTTATCATGCTGGGTAACATCATCGGTACTAGAAGGGAAGGGGGATTTTATATACCAGTGGTTGACTGTCAGTGTTGGTGAGAATGTTGTTTTCTATTTTGTGCTTTCTTAATTGGGGTATTACTTCTTGATTGTTCTCTCTATTAATCTTGGTGTTAATGTCTGTTCATCTGGTTATTGATTGCTAGTGAGAAAGTGTTTTGGTCTTTGTTTTCTTTTTGGCTTTTTGGTTGCCTCTTTTGAATGGTATGTAGAAGTTATTTATCTCTATGTGCCTGTTGATGTCCAATTTGCCTGAGTACCAGGCTTCCAGAAATTCTCTAGCATTTGAAACTTGGCTTGGCTAGGGTGCTCAGAGTTTCCCCGTTGAAAATATGTTAAGTCTGTCCATGTGTTGTGAAATTAAAAGACTTTTCATCATGTCTGCTGACCACTAGTTCCCATCACAACTATAACAAGTCGCTTGTGTCTCCCAAGCACTCTAGATATGTCAGAGAAAAAAGGAGAAATGGTGTGACACCACAAAAAATAACTGTCTAAAAAAGCAAAGGCAACATTTGTGGATATCCATGGGATATTTTTCCTATTCTAGTTTCACTCTTTTACCTTTGTGAAATTAAGGTAATCTGGATCTATCCCAAAGAGTTTCCCTGGACAGGTAGACAAAAATGCCAAAACCAGTTTAAATATCTGTGTGGCAAGCAATAATATTACATTTATCCTGCTTTTTTATATATATTATCTCTCTCTATATATACATTCTCTGTGTGTCTGTGTAAATGTATGTATGTATGTTTCTACAGTATATATCAGTAACGGTACATGCATGACAATAATTATGTAGTCTGAAGCTATTGCAAACAAACAATTTAAAATGAAAGCTATTTAATTTGTTCTTGTGATATTTATGTTTTGGCTATGTATTTATCAAAAGAGCATAGCTGATTAAAGTTGATGCTAGAGGAACTGCATAATACTTGGGGGTCTGTAGGGTAGCTAAGAAAACATAGGCATCTGTTTTGACTAAGATGAGGATAGTAATCCTGTAGAAAGTGAGTTTGTTTATTCACACACGATCATAACCCAAAACATCTTCTAATACTTAATTTATATATTTTGTTTTTCAGGCTTGGCCTAAGTATGATGATGTTTATAAAAAAATGCATGCCCTTGCAGGATTCATGGACCTGCCTTGTTTTCCAGATATAACAGAGCACAGCTTCCTTCATCCAAATATCCTTTGCATGAAATACATGATGGAAATCAACTTGCCTGGTAAGGGAATATTTAGTAGTCTACTTTAGTATCTTCTAGTTGTTTATATGTTCTTGGTCAAAACCTTATTTTTTGAAACGGGATCCTATAGTAAAACAAGATAATGGGTACAGTGAACAAGCAATTCAACCTTTACAAAACAAAAATAAAGAACTATGTCTGTCTGTCATCTATCACATCTGTTCAGACCATCACTGGATCTAGTGAAGGTTTGTGACATCCTTGCTAACTTGAAAATCAGAAATACTCTTACATTATGCTCTTAATTTAGTGTAATAATTAAAAAAATAACAAGAACCATTGATGCTATCATATTATCAACCTATGAAACCTTAACACATACGTTTTTTAAACGTAATTTTGAAGTATATGAAGACGACCATGAACTGTAATTTAATTTTACTTAAGTGCATTAGGTTTCTGGTTACTTATACTTTTGTAACAAAATCCATGGAAGTTTATGGAGTTTTACTTTGGTTATGTAATGCCCAAAGTAACTAGTTTTTAGAGTTTTATTTTTATTGACCTGGGCTATTTTGTGCTGGGAGGTGTTCTAATAAGGGCTAAACATGTTTATTTGAAACCATATAACTATTTCAGAGAGAAAATATGTAACTCACGGTTGATGTGACTATTTCAGAATGCTGCATTCTGTAACATCTGAGGCTGCTCTCAATCTTTTTTTCATTCAGATGATATGAATAAATGGACTTGTAGAGTGATTAAAAAAATTGGTGTTGGTGAAACGGACTTTCTGACGCTTCATCCTGGCAATAAATCAGCTTGGAAAGTGAAATACGATATACTTGCCGTAGCTATTATTATAGTAGTGCTGAAAATTCTATTCTTATTGGATGATGAATATGAGTGGTAAGTGTCCTTTGCTTTATAAAAAAGAATACTTAACTTTGCAGTTCTGAATTGCAAAATTAGTAGTCAAATATTCCTAACTATAAAAATCTAAAAAAAATTATATTGGTTTAGATAAAAGATAGCTTATTGCTTGGTTAATATTAATTTCAACCATGACTCTCACTGGATAGCTTTGGGTGAGTCAGTTTCTCTCAGCTCAGCCTACTTCACTGAATTGTTGTTGTAGGGAAAAAAAGAGTCAGCAATATGTACAGTCAAGAGACAATACGTAAACCTAATAAATAAAAAATAAATTGCAACTTGCATTTCCTTTTGCCAATTTCCTATGACAGATTGTGTTTATTGAAGCTGTAACAGTATCAGAATTTATTGAACCTAATATTAATTAAAGTATTATTTTAATCTTCTGTGCAGGCAAATAAAAATCGTTTTGATGCAGTGAAGTTTAATATTTGGGCTGTGCTGGCAACCTGAATTTCTGTAAAAATTTAGTGATGCGCCCCTTTGGTGCAGCAGGTGCTAATTTGTATATAGTGTAAATATAAGGCTGAGAGACTACAGTAGATTTCTGGGCTATTAAATTTTTAAGTGGCCCAGTGGTTGTAATAGAAATAGTAAATACATTTGATAAGTTTAAATACAGGGTCATGATTCCAGTAAATAAGCCAATCTGATTAATATTTTGTATTTTGAGGTTGCTAGCAAACTACGCAGAGGAAAGAAACAAAAAAAATGAAGAAGGTAACCAAACTTTTAAAAAATAACACTATAGATTTAAGTTTTGTAATTTCAATGATTTCTCCTAAAGTATCTGTGGCATAATTGTGAAGACTCATCTGAAAAATATTTCAGATTAGGAAAGAGAAAACAAAAAACCTTGCATAGTTCAGAATATGTTGGCAGATGACTTTAAGAATGTGCAAGGGGTTGCCTGGATTTTAGAGTTGAATATCTTTGCTACTTATAAGATACAAGTTTTGAGTCGGTGAGTTCAGAGGTCATGTGAATCAACCAGTTCTTTAGTGACAGGCATTCACAGACTGGCTGCAAGTTTATGCTTTTCTTTTTCACAGTCTCTCACTATTTTGATGCAGTTTCCCTCAAATGTTCCCGCTGTCCATAACTGTGATTAGTATTAAACTGTTTTGATGACCTACACGTTTTGGTCAGTGGAGCTCTGTGTATCCCAGGGCTATTATGGTTTAATAAAGATTGTTTTATCACAGGGTGGCAAAGCTGGTGAAATTGTTTTAAAGGCTTCAGTGTAGCTTGTTTGGAATTAAATCATTATCTTTAAAAATGCATTAGGAAGTAGACTTGTTTATATTAGCTAATATATGCCCTTAATCTTAGGGTATTGGAAAATCAGTGTAGTACTTTTAATTACACAGTAGAGAGAGTTAGCCTGGTTTGTTTGTGTAATAAGGCTTGTCTCTATTTCTGAGTTTGCTTCACTATTGAATGCTTTTAAGAGATTAACAAGTTGTCTTGTTCTACAGGTTGTCCAATTTTTGATATTAAAAAATGGTACATGGTTGTAAAGAATATTCTGGATGTGGAGCAGAAGAAATATAATGAAGAAAGAATCAGGTATATTTCTGAAATACATACTCTTATATGTGATAGTCCCTTTTAGGTTATGCAAAAGAAAGCAAAGAAATAAGAAATAGTGAGCCAAAGAAAATAGGGCATTATAAGAAAAGAAAATACAGCTTACTGTAATTTACACCAACACCATTCATTGGATCTCTCCATTATCTTTATATCCATATAAACTAGTCTTGCTTCCCTCACATGTATACATTGCTTCATCCATTATTTTTGTTCTTTTATCTTTCCTCTTTTCAGTTTCTCATCAACTTTAGTCAATAATGGTTTTATCGGTTTTCCTGTTTCTCTCAACCTATTCATCCTTCATATATTTCTTTTGGAACTCCCTCCTCATTCATTCTCTTTGTATGACTAAACCAGAGTAATATACATCATTCACTTTAATATTTGGTTCACCTTCTTCATGACTTTTATCTCTTCTTATTTTTCATGTCAGACTTTTTAAATATCCCCTTTCCACGGCATTCCACTTGTTCCCTGACCCACCCAACTGTCACTTCCTGGTAACAAAGTGAACAGAAGCCTTCTCTTAAATATAGCCATCTCACTTTTTAAACAAATGTTTACTCTTTGCAACAAACCACAAAATATCACTGGCTCATCTTAAAATGTCTTCATTTTGCATCTTTAATAAATATTCTAAAGTACTACTCCAAGCGATGCTACTGCTACATTTATCTGGCATGGGGCGGCATATAAATCCAATTAAATAAATAAATAAATCTGTTGGCTCTGATTTTTTTTCTCCTCTGACTTCCGCTTTATTTGTACTCTGACCAATTTGCAGTGAGTATAAACATTTAGAGCCCCTTAGAAACCATACTGTAAGTGGTTGTATTTGCCCAGCTGCATGATAAATTGTATACATGGATTCATGTTAGACTTCTGTTGTGGATATTTGCGATTAAGTTCCCTATCAGATATTGTTGGTGTTATATTTCAATTTTCAGACACAGCCTTTATACTCACATGTCAACCAGCCACTTCACAAGCACACCTGTATTTTCACATTTCTTTAATATATATTCTACACATGTAGTCTTCTGATTTTTTCAACATTCCCGCTATATTTATGATTTCCTTTTCATCAGTGTATTTCCTGGATGTGCATTTTGGTCCCATTCTTTGGCAAATCACTATCATTCCTCTACAGGTGTCAAAAATATTCCAAATATTCCTTCATGTCAGTTTTATCCCAAATTATTTTGTGAATTTTATTTTTAATTCAACTCATTCTCCTGGAGGTTCCTTATTGGTCATTTTCATTCACTTGAAGAACTGTGTTTTATTATAATCAAAGTTGCCTTTTAAGTATTAGCTTGTTTAACTAATTCTTGCTCTGTTTGATTTTTTTCCAATGCAGCTTTCTTTATCTCACATTATATTGTAAGCTTCTTTATTAAGCAATCATTAGCTAATATACTGTAGTGTAAATTCTTCAGAACTATACGTAATATTGTACTACTGTGTCACAGGTTATCTGATTCACAATAAAGAGAGTGCTTAAACAAACAATGAAGTGCATTGCTTTCTGTGAGGTTTATTTAATTAGAATATCTATTAGCAGGAATTGGATGAAGCCCAGTTCACACTGCAGACCACAACATTATAGCATCAGGGATAATTCTAAAAAGTTCACAAATTCCTCTCACCACTGATTTTATTCCGTTCCATCTGTTCTGTTCTGTTTTATTCCTCATCCACAAAGCCTCTTGCATTTAGTTATTCTACCTAGTATTCTTTTTCATATCTATAGCTCCGACTCTTCTATGGTATTCTACTATAATTTTTTTCAGTCTATTCCAAAGAGCTTCCACATCTTTTCATCTATTTATTTTCTATTTATTGTGTTGGGAAATTATACTGCTACTCCCTTTTCATAAGGGTTTAATATTTTATCTTCCTGCAGGCTTTGAACTTCCATTTTGGTTTCTTTTAAATTTTTTCCATGTTCATTTTTCCCCAAAGTTCCCTCTAGATCAGCTAATGACCCCACATTTCAAACTCTCATTGTCCTTGTATCATTCATTACAGGTGAAACTCAAAAAATTAGAATATCGTGCAAAAGTTCATTTATTTCAGTAATGCAACTTAAAAGGTGAAACTAATATATGAGATAGAATCATTACATGCAAAACAAGATAGTTCAAGCCATGATTTGCCATAATTGTGATGGTTATGGCTTACAGCTCATGAAAACCCCAAATCCACAATCTCAGAAAATTAGAATATTGTGAAAAGGTGCAATATTCTAGGCTCAAAGTGTCCCACTCTAATCAGCTAATGAAGCCATAACACCTGCAAAGGGTTCCTGAGCCTTTAAATGGTCTCTCAGTCTAGTTCAGTAAGGAATCACAATCATGGGAAAGACTGCTGACCTGACAGTTGTGCAGAAAACCATCATTGACACCCTCCATAAGGAGGGAAAGCCTCAAAAGGTAATTGCAAAAGAAGTTGGATGTTCTCAAAGTGCTGCATCAAAGCACATTAATAGAAAGTTATGTGGAAGGGAAAAGTGTGGAAGAAAAAGGTGCACAAGCAGCAGGGATGACCGCAGCCTGGAGAGGATTGTCAGGAAAAGGCCATTCAAAAGTGTTGGGGACTTTCACAACGAGTGCACTGAGGCTGGAATCAGTGCATCAAGAGCCACCACACACAGACGGATCCTGGACATGGACTTCAAATGTCGTCAGAAGCGCCTTACCTGGCTAAAGAAAAACAGACCTGGTCTGTTGCTCAGTGGTCCAAAGTCCTCTTTTCTGATGAGAGCAACTTTTGCATCTCATTTGGAAACCAAGGACCCAGAGTCTGGAGGAAGAATGGAGAGGCATACACTGCAAGAGGCTTGAAGTCCAGTGTGAAGTTTCCACAGTCTGTGTTGATTTGGGGAGCCATGTCATCTGCTGGTGTTGGTCCACTGTGCTTCCTTAAGTCCAGGGTCAACGCAGCCATCTATCAGGAGATTTTGGAGCACTTCATGCTTCCTTCTGCAGATGAGCTTTATGGGGATACTGACTTCATTTTCCAGCAGGACTTGGCACCTGCCCACACTCCCAAAAGCACCAAAACCTGGTTCAATGACTGTGGGATTACTGTGCTTGATTGGCCAGCAAACTCGCCTGACCTGAACCCCATAGAGAATCTATGAGGCATTGCCAAGAGAAAGATGAGAGACATGAGACCAAGCAATGCAGAAGAGCTGAAGACCGCTATTGAAGCATCCTGGTCTTCCATAACATCTCAGCAGTGCCACAGGCTGATAGCTTCCATGCCACGCCACATTGAGGCAGTAATTTCTGCAAAAGGGTCCCAAACCAAGTACTGAGTAGATATGCATGCTTATACTTTTCAGAGGTCCGATATTGTTCTATGTACAATCCTTGTTTTATTGATTGCATGTCATATTCTAATTTTCTGAGATTGTGGATTTGGGGTTTTCCTGAGCTGTAAGCCATAATCATCACAATTATGACAAATCACAGCTTGAACTATCTTGCTTTGCATGTAATGAGTCTATCTCATATATTAGTTTCACCTTTTAAGTTGCACAATATTCTAATTTTTCAAATTTTACCTGTAATTCACTCAGTCTTTTTTAATACACTTATTATTTATTGACTCCTTTTCTATACATACAATGAAACAGACATGAGCTGTGGCAGTGCAGTGGTTAGAATGCAGTAATGCAGACTAAATTTGCTGACTGCCAGGAGTTCGATCCTAACCAGCTCAAGGTTGATTCAGCCTTCCATCCTTCCCAAGTGGATAAAATGAGGACTCAGATTGTTGGGGGCAATAGGCTGACTCTATAAACCACTTAGAGAGGGCTGTAAAGCACTATGAAGCAGTATAAAAATCTAAGTGCCTTTGCTATTGCTATTAAATATGATTTTTCCAAGCAGATGCTCATCAAATACTCACCATTGGTATTCATTTTGGAGTCTCTGAATGGCCAAAAGCACTTCTGTTTTGTACTCCCTCATTTTGTTCACACCTACTTGTTCATATAATCTAATAAAATAAATGTCCCAACGTACATAGCTTTTCTCATCTTTTGGAGTTTTACTCTAAACCATAGGTTAGCTATTTCATTCATAATCAAACCTATACTTTTGCTTTCATGTCTGTTTTTATCAACTTTGATCTATAATATCAAGATCATACTTCCGGTTTCCCTTGGTACCCACCTGCTACTTGCGCAAATGGAACATGCATGTGCACTCTCGCCCACTGGGGATATGTGTGTGCTTGCCTGCTGCTTTGGGCAGCCTGGTTCTGAGGTGCTTATGGCCTGGTTGTGGGCCATGGCCTAAGTGTTGTGGACCCTGCTCTATGTGGTAGTCTTCCATTTGCCATCGTCACCAGGTAGACCATAAGTACTCATCTCTACCATCTATCGTGGCTTTGGTCAATTTGGTCCAGTGATTTGGAAAAGTGTAACCTAAGTTACAAGCTTCAGTTGCCTCCAGCTTGCATGCAATATTCCCTGTTAACAGTTGAGGCCAGTACTGGTCAACTGGTCAACATTTTCCATTTGAGGAAAGAATAATGATACTAAAGGGATAATGGTAAAATTAGAAGTCATGTAAAACTGTGTATGTGGAAGCATGACATAATGCAACCTCTGTGTGTATCTCAACTCTCAGAACTTAAGGGAAGGGGGACTTGTATATGGGTTTGATTGTAACATGACCATTTGGGGATATTTACACATTTCCTCCATGCACCTACAGCTATTATTTCATTTTTAGGCGTTTATGGCGATGTGAGAAGCCACTATTATATTCAGCCTCTGAAAAGTATGTTGTCCTCAAGAAAAAACGTGAGTATACTTCCTGTTACTTCCCTTTCCTAAAATATACATCATATTCCTTTTTGTTCAGAGAATGAGAAGCCAAAATAACTTTCTCTACAATTATAAAATCGATTTTATTCATTTGTCTATTTATTTATATGACTGCTGATCTTACACAGGTGACTTTTACTAGGTACTTTACCAGAGTATGTGAGACATATCAAAATCACAGGAGCAGATCCTCTCTAGCCAGATCACTCGCCCTAATCTTTCTGAGTAGATAATGTTAAGCATTTCCTAGAACTATTCCTTCCAGGGAATCCATTTCCAGGCTCTCTTTCCCATTCTGCGCCCTAATATGAACACCTTAGAAGAGTACCTCCTTCCAGAAAAACAAAGTCTAATTTCTCATTTTAACTCAACAGAAAAAAGAGCCATCTTGATCCTCACACTAGTCCTATTTTGTGGAGCTGAGTGGAATAGAATTCCCCAAGAACTCATCGCTTTGAATGTTGTTAGAATCAAAGAGATGTTCTACTGTAGGCACTCTGAGATTTCTAATGAATAGCTTTCTTCCCTGGTGTTCAGTTAAGAAAATTGCTGAACTCAGGAGATGAGTTTTGTAATATCTGTATTTGTTAAGGATTTGTTAAAGACTTCACTTCTGATTCCTTAAGATATAAGAACTAGCACTGAATAGCTTCTGCTGAGTAGGTTTTTCCTTTTATCCACCCATTTATTCAGATTAGATCATTTAGTTTTATTGGCTATCTATGTTCTGTCACAGTGAATTAAAATTCATTTTTTCAGCCTTTACCTTTTTAAATTTGTAGGGTGGCCAACAACTCTGGCCGTCCTAGAAATTGGCTTGTGAAGTGTCCCTGTTTAGCCTGTTCCCCCTGTAATTGAAATCACCTGACCATCTCCTTGATCAGAAATTAGGCTTCCAACTGAAATTTCTCAGTTGATTCTTCCTTGCTGAGGTCTAGTATGTTAACCTCAGTATAATTCCTCCATGCGCAGGATGGTCCTCTTTTAACTTTGCCTGCATTCTTTTCCTCCTCCAGAGAAATATAGTGTTGGCAACGATTGCATAGATCCCTTGGATTCTTCCAGAAAGAATTCTGCCACATATTTTCATGGTTATTCATGGGAGGTTCCTGGCTACTAAGATTTTGCATTTCCATTTCTAGATAGACGTGGTTTAAGTTTCCCTCATAGTATGCTATGCAGACCAGGGCTTCAGTTTTTTTATGCCCCTCTTTACTAACCATTTTAGCCTGGCTACAGCTGTTTTTGGCTATACATTTTCTTCTTCTGAGAGTAGTGGTGCAGAATTTTTTTTTTGATAATATAAAGACTTCTTGCTAATGCTTTCTTAAATCCCAAGATTGCAAATGCTTCTTTTGAAGTGGGGGTAGGGGGCTAGGCGGGTGTTGGAGGCACACATAATTTCCTTACTGTAAATTTATATTCTCTTAAATACCATGGAAGGGATTTGGCCATCTTTTTTTTCTAAGACCAGAAAGACAACAAAGGACCACAAATTTAACAACAAATTAACATTAAACAGCACTCTTGGAGTTTCCTGTTCTGCATTTTTCCCCTTATATTGCTTAACTATTCTAGTTTGTTGACAGCTCCAGTTGTTAGCTTTCCATTTCAGAAATACTTTAGTGCTGGGTTGAGCTATTGCATTGTTCTTTCAGTCTGATCTAAGAATTGAGATGATAGCTCCCCTTGATATTTTTTTTTAGATAGGGACAGTCCTCGTATAGACCAGTTAGATCCCATTTGTTTTGTGTTGTATTTTGTTTTTATTGTTTATAATTTTGCTAGCTGCCCATGGTTGATTTAGGATCAGGTAGTACCTATAAATTGAAACCAATAAATAAATGAAACAAAATTAGAAATTGGATCCTTCCTCACTTGCTCCTGGAGCTTCCCTCTTGAAGTTACACTTCGTGAGACTCTAAGAATAGAAATTCACGAGGAAGAAATGTATGTTATCCTTTCTTAAAAGGGTGAGATTTTTCAAGTTTGTTTGCATCCACTCAACTATTTGTGAGAACTATTTGTGTGAGTTGACATTAAATTAAAATACACATCATGAGATGCCCATAGTCTCGCAGGTTTTAATAATGCTTTAACCTCCTCTGTCGCTTCTGAATTTTGAGGCAACTTTTACAAAGGATTTGAATGTGTTATGTAAAGGTTGTTTCCTTCATACAACCTGAAATGTATTATTGTAATATTTCGTTTTGTACAGAGATGGTAATGGATCTTCAGAGACAGTTTCGTACCCTGACTGGTTGCCTGGAAGTAACTGAGAAGCGAAAGCCTTCCCTTTTCCAGTTCAACTGGACTGAAGAAAGCACAAAAAAGGACTGTTTTCATGGTCACAGTCTGGGAGCATTTTTGCAACAAAAAGGAGATACCTTTATTCCTCTGAACAGAGACTATTGGTTGTGTACAGTTAAAAAGCGCAAGAGGTAAATACTTAATGCTTTTGTTGAAAATGTATGTTGAATGTTCTGTTTTAAAATGGCTAAATTAAGTTTCCTATATTAGAGCACCAGTACACAAGCTGAAGTCCTAGTATGTTTGGTGATCCAATCGAGAGATTGCCAAAAGTTGTGTCAGGCGTGAAGTTCCACTTAAACTGACAACATGCTTATGCACAGGAATCTATTCAGCTAATGGTTAACACTATTTGAGCTCTAGAAAAGGGTCAGTGAAATTCAAGAGGGTTTGAACTTAGTCCATTTGTGGCCACATAGAGACCCTGGGCTGATTCATCTTTTGACTTGGCCCTCAGGTTCTGCCAGTGCTTCTCCTACAAGCTGTTAACCAAATAAAATTAATTTTTAAAATGACCAACGAGGAACATTATTAATCCCATGATCTGAGAGGAATCCTATTAATTATGAGCATTTTAATTAATTTTAGATGTAAATGATATATGTTGGGTTTTATTTTACATTGCTTTTGTTTTTATTTTGCATTTTATATTTTTACTAGTTATGTATGTATAATCTTGTTATATAAATATAAACTTATATTTAATTGAATTATTTAAAAAAGTAAGCTCTCCAGTAAGGCTATAGTAAGTCTAGACATTTTCCACAAGCATCAGACTAATTATATTATGAACTTAATAATGGCTAGATGACTTTGAACTGACTTGTAAACCTTGTCTATTAATATAAATTTGGAAGTAGACTACATCCAATATTACAGATTATTCACTTTACCTTCACTTCAGTCTTCTCCCTTTACCTCATTTCCTAAATGTATCCCAGTTCTGCTTTGGAAAAAATATTTTTAGGAGAAGGAACATGAATCTGAAATTACGATTTGTTCTATTGGTGGAATGACCTCTATCCAATACCACTACTCTTCATTGTACTATCTTTCAGTAAAGTCCATCGGATGATCTGTAATGATTTTATTTGAAGGCCATCTGGTCTAGCATTATGACTAACAGATGCATTCAGGAAGCTAATAAACATGGACAGGAAGACAGTGACCCTCTTCCCTGTTGTCTTTTATCTGCATGTATTTTGGACATAATTCCTGTGATTCCAGAAGTAGTACATAGACATTAAAACCAAGAACCAAACTTAATGAATTTATCTTGTATGTTACTTATTTGTATGTATATCTTGCTTTTCCTCCAAGGAAATTGACCAGGGATCTTTTTTTTTAATTTTAAGCCCACAAGATGATTAGTATTTGTGATTTGGTCCCTTTTTTCTGAACATTTTAATTTTAGAATACATTTGTGCTACTTTTCTTTCAACATTATTTCTTTCTTTGTTAGGGCATGCAGTCCTCATGAACGGTACAATGAATCGGATTTTCCCCATACCTATCGGTTTGTGCTAGATCTGTTTTCCTTCCTCCTGAGAGTGCAGCCCTATCTCATCCATGAAGAAGTATCTACAATAGAACAGAAACTGTTTCGTTCCAAATTGCATATGAAGTCCAGAATATTCAAAGTTCAAAAAAAGTGAAAAGTCATAAGACCAGGGACTATTGTAATGAAGACCTATAGTAACCAAAAATAATCCATGTAAGTTTCATGCTCCGTCTCATTAATTCCATGGAAATCGTCATGTTAAGATAGATTCATCCTGTCTGCAATCAGTTTCTATTTAGGTCAGCTTCAGAAATCAAATGCCCAATCTAAGAACCAAGCTTTGTGAAGGGAAAAAAAATCAGTGATGAGTTTGAACACTACCTCTGTTTTCTCAGGTTTCTCCTGCCTAGAATCTTTGTTTTGTTAAAGATGAACCAGTTTGTTAAACAACAGTTTTCTGCAAAATACATATAATACTGGGAAGGCCCCATTTCCTAAACATCCAGTTTGGGAAATTTTTGAATTTGTGATTCGCACAAACTGAGATTACAAGCTGAATTTGTTGGATGAGTAACATGTTAGAACTGAATCTTGCACATCCTTTCATCAGGTAAATTGTAGCAAAGATGAGATCTGACTACCAAAGTTTGTTTTTTTCCGTGCAATACTAAGGGTGTTGTAAAATATTCATACATTTATTTATATTGTATAATATAAACAATATAGGTAATATTTTATTTATATACCTCTATAATATTTTTCTCATTAAAGCCTATTTATTACTGCAAAAATAAAACTTGATATATTGAAATGTTACCCTTTTGGAAATGAAATATAAATCTGAATCTAGTGAAACAGAAGGCCACTTGTTATAGTGCCTTGTCTCCGTTCCGACTTTTCAATCTGAATCTCCAAACAATTTCAGTCTCATTCCCTTCCTAATTCTCTCTTTGATTCTTTTATATTTTAGAAAGTAGGTTATTCATAAGAGTAGTTAAACATGGCCATAACATTGAAAGGTAAAGGATTTTTTCTGTTTTTTGTTTTGTTTGTCTTGGGGAGGAGAATCAAATGTACTTGAGAGAGGATCAGGGATATCTCACTTCCTAATGATACTTTTGAAGAATTTTAGAATACTAGTTGATTCCAAACTGAATGTGAGTGAACAGAGGTTGCCAAAGCAGCAAATGTAATTTTAGGCTACATCAGTAGAAGAGCTGTTTCTTAGTCATAAGAAGTAACCCACTTATTCTGTATTTGGTCAGATCCCCAGCCCCACCCCTCTGTTCCGGATGCCTTGTTTCAAGAAGGTTTTAGATGAATTGGATGGGTGCAGAGAAGGGCAGTGAGGACTATCAGAGGTCTAAGAAAAGAATCCTGTCAAAAGATACGATAAACTTAGGGCAATAGGGTTAAAGAAAGGCTGAGGGAATGCTTCAAACACTGAAAGAATGCTGCATATAAAAAAAATAAAAGACTAGTTCTCTACTATTCCATCGTGTAAGACCTGGAATAACAATTTAAGCAATAGAAAGGTAGATAACCATTGAATTCTAGAAGGAAAATTATCCTAATAATTCAGTGACAGTAGAATTCAATATACAATACAAAGGGCTAGTAGAAAGACATTTATCATGTAAAAAAACCTTTAAAAAGTGGATACAAAATTCATATAGTACATTAATTAAGAACATTAAAGTACAATTGAAACCAGAGGCTTTCTTTTGGAACTAATAAGCAACTAAGAAAATTATGAATCTTTGTTCTTGTATATGACACTTGTAGCAAGATTATCATATGTTCTAAAGTGGAACGTTTCAACACTACCCACTTGGTAAAGCTGGTGGAACTTGAGAGACAACTAAATTAACTTTTTTTTATTAGAGAAAATATATTTATCTACATTTACAGCTGGCTGAAAATCTCTTACAATTTTTTTTTTGCATAAAACAATGCACTTTTGATTTGCAGTTTTGATGATTTAAAAAAGTGGATAATAGAAAAAGGTAGCTTTTTTGGAATCATAAAGTAAGAAATAGCTTTGTATTGGTTTGCTAAAAAGGAAATTGGAAGCTTCTTTCTATTTATATATTGGGTTCCCCTCTTCTTTGTTCTCTTTGTTCTGTATTAGTTTCTGTTAGAATTTTGTTCTCTTTCCTAAATTGAAGAAGGGTTGGGTTCCATGGCCTCAGTGGCTCCTTTTTGCTGTAGTATTTTAAGGTTTTAAAAGAAGTGTGGAACTGCAGTCATGCCTAGCCATATTTTTATTTTACTACACTATTCAAGTTAAACTTGTAATACTGGACTACTACAGGTTCAAATTTGGTTTTCCTGGACCTTACTATTTCAAGTTAAACTCCACCCTGCTTCTGAGATACAATATTAACTTTTAGCTAATTGTATAGATGTGTTTAATTGCTTACCTCCTTTTGGAAAAATGGGGTGTATTTAATGACAGATACAACTACAGGGAATCAATTCTATTTTTCCTATTGCTTATCTTGAACCAGTCGTGGCCCAAGCAATGTGTTGTATTCTTTTTGGGATGCTCGAGCAGTTTAATATCCAGTATACTAAACTAAAACTTTTTTTAGTCCTTATATTTTGGGGTAAACCAGGGGTGTCAATTTCATTGAGGGCTGCATCAGGATTGTGTTTGACCTTGTGGGCATGGCCAGGATAGGCGTGGCCAGCATGACATCACTCATGTCAGGGTGGTGCCTGTGGTGGCCTGAGCGCTCTGCCAGTGAAAATGGGCTGTCAAGCTCCGTTTTTGGCTGCAACAGCCTTCTGCAACCCTCTGCCAGTGAAAATGGAGCTCAGGAGGGCCGCGTGCAGCCCATTTTCATTGGCAGAGACACCGCAGGCTGGTCCTTTGTTGTTTCCAAGGCAGACCCGCAGGCCTGATCCAGCCCCTGGGCCTTGAGTTTGACACCCCTGGTGTAAACAATCCAAAAAATTTATTTACAAATAAAAGGTGCCACACTTCTTAAGCAGTTTATCTCAGTTTGAGCATGCAGTATTTTATGAATTAAATCACAAATAAAAGGCAGAGTAATAGTGCATAGTAATGCATAACCTTTTTGGGGATCACGTTTTAAGGGAAAAGAGAAAGTGGAAAAAATATCTAGAAGTCAGTAGCAAACCACTTCTATATGAGGCCAAGAAAACTACATACATTCCATGTACCATTCCATGGAAGGCCCAGAAGTTAAGGAGACTGATTTTATTTATATGAGCCTAGAACACCAAATGCTTTCAGTCCACTTCACATTATGCTGAGGTGGAGCTGTATTTCTCAAGCAGCTAATAGTGGAATCACCTGTGGGTAAGGTGTGAGGCTTTAAGTAATAACTCTAAAAAAATTAACTTTTTTGTTTGTATTCAGACGAGCATTCTTTGTTCTCTTCCCAAATGCAAAATCGGCAGTTTGGACATGTCCAAAGCTTGGACATCTCATAGAGGGGAACAAATATTCTATCAACTCCCAACTGTAGTGGCTCCAGAAAAATCAAAGATGTAAAAGCAGAAAATGAAACTATGGTTTCATTTGATGTCATAGCCTTTTTTACACCCATAGATCTAGAAGGAATGAAAGATCCACAGCAGCACAACTATACAACACCAACCTAGTCCAATACACTAAGATTGAAATAACCAGAATCATAAGCCTCATCAATCTCTGACTCAGCACCAACTTTCAGTTTGATGGACAGACCAACAAATCAAAGGAACATCATGGGATCACCACACTTAGGGCTCAGCACAGGCCATAATCCAACATCTAGAAACTATAGCACTCCAACATGTGCAACTATATGTAGATGACGTCTCCATGATAATAAAAAAGGAACAATTGGAAAAGACAAGTGAAGCAATCAACAGCATTTTGAAATGAATAAAAGCAACAATTCACTACCATCCTTACATATCCTTACCAGAAGAAAGAACAGCAAATTAGAAAAACAAGCCAATTGAAAAACAACCCATACTAACCCACGCTAAGTGCTCTATTGCCAAGGTAACAACCCTTCCAGTTGCTCCACTGCCCAGAGTCACTTTCATGTGAGGCAGGCAACTATACAGATATAACGAAAAAAACCCAGAAGTTATCTGCAACATGTAGTGTAAGGATTGTAATACCCCCTATATATGATAGAAGGCAGAAGATAGCACAGCACAAGAATGAACACCAACTAACAGTCACAAGACACAATGAAAATTTATAACACATGGATAGACTCAACCATAATTTCATCTGGGAAACAGCATCCTAAAGCAATCTAAATTCAAAACCACTAAGGAATTCCTGGGAACACAGTATTCTGACAAATCAGCCATTAATAGACGCATAGAGATAAATTACATTTACATACTTCAAAAGAAACAAGCTAAGAAGGAAACAGACCAAAATACATCTACTTCAGCAGCCTATAGCCAAATAAACTGGGATTGACATCAGACAAACAAACAAGCAGAAAACAATACTCTAATTAAGGAACTACCAAGGAGAAAACTAATCCTTAACCAACACCAGCAGCGCAAGCTGTTGTATATAAATAAAGAGCAATCCCACACTCCCTAGCAGTGATGAAATGTCTGCAAGTGAACAACCAAACTCAGAGTATACATATATACCCTTCTATTGGAATCAGCGGTTCATTTCTGTTTTACAATTTCTTGTATTTTTGTTTCCTTCTTTGTCACCCTATGCTCTGCTTCCACCTCAGCTTCTGTGGAAAAAATGAGGATCACAGTGAGGCTGATAGGGAAACTGAATGCCACAGATCTTGTCCATATACATTGGGTTAGAAGTAGGTGGGGGGGGGAGAATGACTGGACAACCATTTGGAATGGTATACAGCAGGGGTGTCAAACTCATGGCATCATGTAATCACGTGACATATCCTGACTTTCCCCCTTTGCTAAAAAGGGTGGGCGTGGCCAGTGTGTGATGCATCTGGCCCGCAGGCTACGCATTTGACATCCCTGGTATAAGGTCTACTTGGGCTGGGGGTTGGACTAGAAGACCTCCAAGGTCCTTTCCAACTCTGTTATATAGACAGTCCTCAACCTATGACCACAATTGTGCCCAAAATTTATGTTGCTAAGTGAGTTTTGCCCCATTTAACAACTTGTCACAATTGTTAAGTGAATCACTGCAGTTGTTAAATTACTAACACAGCTGTGAAGTGAAACTGGCTTCCCCATTGACTTTGCTTGTCAGAAGGTTGCAAAAGGTGATCACATGGCCCCGGGACCTAGCAACCGTCATAAATATGAATCAGTTGCCAAGCATCCAAATATAACTCAAGTGGCCACGGGGATGCTGCAATGGTCATAAGTGTGAAAGATGGTCATAAGTCACTTTTTTCAGTGCCATTGTAATGTTGAACGAACTGTTGTAAGCCGAGGACTACCTGTGCTGCATTCTGAACCCTGGATACCTAAGGGACCATTGATTTCCAATTGTTTCTGCCTGCGCAGTATGTTCTGGTAGAGGGAGTATGCACAGGCCCTTCCTATTAAATGCAGTCGTGATACCAGGGAAGTATGCCTTGTCTGTCACATCTTCCCCCTGCCCCCCCGCCGAGATTCAGACACCTCCTTTCTCTCCTAAAGTTCTGGAAAATTCTTAAAATCTGGCCTTGGTCCCAGGCCTGCACTTCATGAGTTTGTGGGGTCCCTGATTTAGTTTGATTTGTTATCATTTGATTGTTTTAGTGTGGGCTGCCTATGGGATTGTATGTTTTAACTGTTTTTGTTATCTTGTATTTGTAAGCCACCCAGAGTCTATGGGCAGGAGCAACTATAATTAATTTAAATAATTTATAATGATTGATGGTAATGTTTTTTTAATAGTGTGTCTCTGGTTCTACTTTTGATTTAATAGCAGTCCTACTTGCTTTGGATACAGAACACTAATACCGTAACCAGTACTTTAGCATTTTTTGCTAATTAGGCTCAAATATACTTTTTATTGTATAAAAATTCAATCTTCTTGTCAGAACCATTCAGGTGGCTTTCAATAGTTTAAAAAACTTGCACAAATGCCAAATTAATAAAATACCACAACAGACAATACTATGTATCATCCTGGGAAAGGAACATCGTGTTTTAAGAAGTGACATTTGCATATTGGAACTATTCAGCTCATCAGCGAAAAGGCCTGCTAGAACAACAGCATCTTGAACCGGAGCAGGGTGTGTCTGTGTTGAATTTCACCGGAAGCAAATTCCATTCTGTAATCAGGTGCAGCTAAAGAGAATAATTCGTCCAGATTTGGGCAACAAACAATTATGTGGTTGATTATCAGCAGAATGTATAAAATAATTTCCCATACTAATTTTAAAACAATTTATAGTAGTAAAGCATTCTAAATTTAAATTTTAAAGGTGTGCAGACTTCAACTCCCAGAATTCCCCAGCCACACGTTTTCAAGTTGCCAACTTTGAAAAACATAGATTTAAAGGAATAATAGGCCCAGTAGAAATAGACTTCTTAAATGGACTCTAGAAGATGGTAGAGGACAGGTAGGCCTGGAGGAACATTGTCCTTGGGATTGCAATGGGTCAGACACAGCTTCACAACTAACAACAACAACAAAGTAATTGCTTTACAGCCCCCTCAAAGCAATTTAAACTATCGGCATCTTGCCCCCAACAATCTGGGTCCTCATTTTATGAACCTCGGAAGGATGGAAGGCTGAATCAACCTTGAGCTGGTCAGGATCGAACTGGCAGTGAGCAGTGAGTTAGTCTGCAATACTGCATTCTAATCAATGCGCCACTATGGCTGAGATAATCTAATCCATTAGCTATCCTAGATCTGTACTAACTGCAGTAATAATTATTATGAATTGCATTTATAACTAAAGTACATTTGGGAGAAATTCATTGTAATACAGATTACAGACATAGATTTACAGTTCTGATTTTTGCTGCCATATTCTTGCTGGCTACAATTCCTACAGCTCATATCTCTGGATGGCAGTCCTATGAAGAGGGTGTTGCAACAATCCAACAATGTCTAAGTGAGATTGAAGTCTTATGCTTATTTGGAAATAAGCCAGGTAACAAAATAGGACTTACTTCTGATTAGATATACATAGGATTGTATTGTTAAATTTGGATCAACATCACCTGGTCTGATCTGGCTTGGCAATAGTTCTTAAGGCCAGGAGATGACATCCAAGCATTTAGAAGCAAAACGAGGTTCAGAAAAATCTCATCCTGTGGATTTAGGTAGCTTTTTCATATTTTTGTAAAGTGGAACAGTATGGGGTGCCATGAACAAAATCCATCTTCAGATTCTTAAAATAGAGTGAAGTGGGAAGGCAACAAAGCTTTAGGACATTTTTCAAAGCAGGATGATGTTATCTCCCAAGTCAGTTGGGTAATACTCTCTCTTTGTGCTAGCAAGCGAATAAACTAGTAGAAAAGCTTTCAAGTAGTATTTATCACAAGAGAGGGAAAGGGGGGAAGAAGGGGGAAAATCCAAGAGTGCAACCCATAAGGAAGCAGAGCTTGGATATTCCTTTTTCTTTGTATTGTATTTACCAGGTTCTAACTTAAATGGTATCATTTCACAAATTTTGATATAAATAATTCAATGTTAAAATTGGCCAGAGTTCTTCTGTGTGTTCTGAAAGATAAATTTATGAAGTAAGAATAAATAAAGCCTTAGTGAATTTAGGTAAATTTACTCTTGGCTCAGGTTACCATAAAATTGCAGTTACACCCTGTAAACTTATTAAAGAGATATTAGTGGTTTGATCTTGTTGTGTGTCTGCATTTATAATGAAAAAAACAACAACAATAATTTAATTTCTCTAAGTATAAATAGAAGAATACATATATCTGACCATCATCCATGCATCCTAGGGGCTCTGATAAAGTTTCAAGAATGATTGAACAGGCTACCAACAAATATTCTACACTTTGGCAAATTCTATTGCTAACTTTAAGGTACTTCCCATTTTAGAATAGAATAGAATTCTTTATTGACCAAGTGTGATTGGACACACAAGGAATTTGTCTTGGTGCAAATGCTCTCAGCGTACATAAAAGAAAAGATACATTCGTCAAGAGTCAAGAATCATAAGGTACAACAATAAGCAATCAAATCATACTAGGAAACAGTCAATATAGATTGTAATTTTTCACACTTTAAAACAAAGAATAAATATCTATTTCCCTGTAGGTTGATGTATGTTTTTCTTACAATATTTGACGGTATGCGGTGCCCCTGCCTCTAAGAAGGAAAACCCTTCAGACATGATAGATTTTCAATAAAAACATTGAAGTTGATTTCTGCTGTTTTATATATGGGGCAGCTTTGACTAATGTGTTAAATATAGGACTGTACACACTTTGAAAATTATATGGAATCATTATTTTGGATCGTGCACAAGCCCAGTGCTTCTCTACCTTTGATTAAACCAATCTAGGTGCAGGAATCTGAAAAAGTACCTATGTGAGATCTGAAGATCTTCCTCCAAAATCTTTTTGAAGTATATTCTAAATATGCCCCCATTATCCTGGCTGTTTACATTTTGTGAATCCCACAAAGGACCTAAGGATCTCTAAAGACCCCATGACGACAGTTGCAAATTAGCCATTTTAATTTTAAATCCACATTTTCCTTTTACACAGGATAAATTGTGAGAATAATGTGCAACAGAAAATATCATATAGCAACAGTATGTAGCAGGTGGAAAATGCTACAGTATATTTAAAAAGCACATTCTGGATTGCAGTTTCTCTCAGAGCTTCACAGCAAATCCTACATAAATTACCTGGATGTTGTTTGGCTTGAAACCAAGCTGTAATCAAATGGAGAATCTGTTGGGTTAGCTTCATCTGGGAACCAATTATGCGGAACTAAAAATTGTGTGATTATGACTTGAAACAGTGCCGCTGCAGTCACACGATTCCTCTGAAGAGTCAGCAAATGTTGGGCATCTCTGCTGGAGATGCCATCAGGGCAGGACTATAGTGCAGAAGTTCCAAATTCTCCTAAATAGAGTTAGCAAAATAATCCTCTACCATAACAGATGAAAACTGAACAAGGAGAGATTTAACCTGGAAATAAGGTGACAGTGAGAACAGTCAACCAATGGAACAACTTGCCCTCGGAAGTTGTGGGAGCTTCATCACTTGAGACCTTCAAGAAGAGATTGGACTGCCATTTGTCAGAAATGGTGTAGGGTCTCCTGCTTGGGCGGGGGGTTGGACTAGATGACCTATAAGGTCTCTTCCAACTCTGATTATCTGTTATCTGTAAGCAGAAAACGAGATTGCCATTTCTGATGACAAAACAATACACATTAAAAGGAGAGAGAGAGAGAGATTACTAAAGTCACTGATTAAAATGATCCAATAGCAATACGTTTTTCAAACACTTATTCCTTGGGGATTCCACTTCCAATAGTAACACGATTGCTTTGAGCATCAAATGATGAGTGATTAATTGAAGATATTTCAATAGTGATACGAGCAATATGAGCCATCATATGACTGGTTTGAGTCATCAAACTGACTGGTTTAAATCATTAACAAAAATAATACAGGGCAGACACTGCACTGCTGCTGCCAATTTTATTTTGCAGTAGCAAAAAAAAGGTAGCTACGCTGGCTGTTAAGAAAAATATTAAATATTGCAGCAACCATGCCAATACAAGGCCTACCCTGTATTTCTACAGCACATCAGAATGAAAAAGGCTGGATCTTTTTGTTCTTTAGAAAAGGAGATAATCTTTAAGCATATTGGAAATTCTCAGAGCATATCATGGGTGCATTCAAATAATTATTACATACATTTAGCAGTCGCAAAATACTGATTTACCAGAAATCAAATTGTGGACATTGTTCCACGAAAAGCTTGTTTCCACCTTTGCAAACAAGCCAGGGTTGAGAAGAGTCAATAGAGATTGGAAGAAGACATAAGAGAAAAGAGTATCAATATAAGAGAATATTTGCAGTTCAGGAATGAACTTGTCTATGGAGATTCTCAGTCATCCAGGTCATGGTTTTCCCAAAGGTGCTTTTTTCAAGAGGCAACTGGACTTTCTGGTTTTGCTTTGAAGCCATTTCGCTTCTCATCCAAGAAGCTTCATGGAGCTTCACGGAAGCTTTTATGGAGTCCTCAGTGGTCTCTGAGCTTGCTTGTCTTCTTGCAGACATTTCCCCCAACTAGTTGGATAATGAAACGTCTGCAAGAAAACCACCAAGCTCAAAGGGCACCAAGCACCCCACAAAGAATAAAATGCTTCCAAAAAAGGATGCTCTAATGTTTTGAAATGGTTAGTCTATTTGATTTACTGATATAAAGCCATGTGATGGCTCATTGCCCAATCTATTACAGTAATAAAATAAAAGTTGTCTGCTATCATAACAGTTTCACTTTCTTTGGGAATGTTCTTCATCTATTGAAGAGTTAGAAAAGACCAGCCTCATCTGTGAATGCTGGAGGTTTTTACATGCAATCATGTCTTTAGGGTGGCTTCGTGCCATGAAACCATGATTCTCAATCAGCAACATGTTTTTTATCAGTGAGTCTCGGAAGCGATCTATGCGGGACCCAAGATGGAAACTGGACAAGGAGAGATTCAACTTGGAAATAAGGAGAAATTTTCTGAAAGTGAGAAAAATCAACTAATGGAACAGAAGTTGCCTTCAGAAGTTGTGGGAGCTTCATCACTGGAGGCTTTCAAGAAGAGACTGGACTGCCATTGGTCAGAAATAATGTAGGGTCTCCTGCTTGGGCGGGGTGGGTGGGGTTGGACTAGATGACCTACAAGGTCCCTTCCAACTCTGTTAATCTATTCAATAAGTCATGTAGAATTCAATGAAATCTTTTAACCCACAAAAAATTATAATACCAGTGTACCATACAAATTTCCAGGGGGGGTCTTTTGATTCCCTCACTGGGGGATCCCACATGCTTTCAGAGAAAGTGAGCAGTAGGAACTGAAAGATTGAAAACCAGAGCTGTAAACAACTTTTCTCAACTCCAGTGTAATTACAGCAACGTTACAAGCCGTTTACTTCTGCTTGGCCCATTAGTCAAATGTGTTGCAGCCACCCAGTCTGTGCAACAAAAGGGTGTTACTTCACTGAAAGCAGCTCTGTGAATGGAATCACTAATGAATCAGCCTGGTTGATGTGGGAGCTGCAGCTTTCTTCTGACTGATTAATTCAAACAAATTTAGAGGCATGCGTTTGGCATTTTGGGAGTAGAGGGAGACATGAAAAGGACGTGTTAAAAACAACCACCTAAGTACTTTCCCAGATCTGCACTTCTTCACCAGAGGATATTTTAATCCCATTTGTTTCTCTTTCTTCTTCTTTATAGCATTTTTCTCTTCCTCCTCTCTGCACCCGGAGTGACTTTGTCCATATCTCCTTGATGAAAAAGTGGGTAACTTTAAAAAACAAAAGGCAATTGGAATTAGGTGGTTATGAATTGAAATTTGAGTGGCACGGATATGGAGTGAGAAGTCTAAAGTTCACGTAGCATTTAAGAATCATTTTGTTAGATAATAATATAGGCGTGTTTTGCTATTGGATTTTTCTAGGGTGCTGTGTTTCAACTTTCAACTGGATGGTCACCTACTACTATAAGAGACAACATTATTTTACTTTTATGAGTGAGAGACACATCACTGATAAAGACCACAAAGAGCTAATGGGGCAGCTAAAGAAGTGGAGTGGGGGAATCAGGTTCAAGTCCTCCCATCATCACGAGTCCCACTGGTGAACTAATCTCTCTCTTGCAGCCCATCCTACATCCCATAGTTGTTGGGAGGATAAAATAATGGATCACTCTGAGCTCTTTAAGAACAAAGCATTTTATTTATCCAATAAAATGATGATTTTATGAAAATTCTGGAAAAAGTTAATTTTGATTACAAAGTTTGTCCAAGACTCAGAATTGACATACATATACATATATATATATGTGTGTGTGAACCAAAATGTTAATTTAAGCAACTCTCTCTCTCCCTCTCCCCCAATTATTCTCTCCTTTTCTATCAATGTGTTCACAGGAAGGGTCAAAGAAGTCAGGCTGATGCCTACGATCAAATGGTAAGGCTTCGAATAAACTGCCATGACTGCCTTGTGGATTTTTCAATTCTTCCTCCACACCATCAACACCCTCAATACTTACCCATCAGAGGTGGTATTCAGCAGGTTCTGACCAGTTCTGGAGAACCGGTAGTGGAAATTTTGAGTAGTTTGGAGAACCGGCAAATCCCACCTCTGACTGAAGATTTTTGCAGTATCCTTCCCCAGCCACGCCCACCAAACCATGCCCAAAGTAGTAAAAAAATGTGAATCTCACCACTGTTACCCATTCTGCAATTTGTCTGGGCCAAACAACAGTATGGAGAGTGTAGAAAGAAGCAAGAAATGCAAGCCCTCCCCTCCAAATTAAAAGCCCAAGATAAAAACAAGAAAAGGAAATGCGATTAATATATTACTACTAGTACATTAAACAAACAACACACACTGTATCGCTTCACATCTCTCTCTCTCCTTTTTTTCCAGACATCGTTCCTACAGTTCTTCATACATTGATTTTTGTTCTTTAGACTTCTATCCTTTCAACCAACTCACAAACTGCATCAACCCTGATTTTCATTCCTTCTTCCTCTCCCATTCATTCCTCTTTCATTTGAAAGATTGGGAATCCAATGCTCCTTTTCTCAATCGAACCAAATCACACCAGTGGTTTTGCCACCCCAACTTGGCCACTGTGAATTCAATCCACATTAATTCATCTCCCTCATTTTTCCTTGTCTCTCCTCATTTCACCACACCCACTCCTTAACAATCCCACTTCATTCCACTTATTTTTATGTTTTTCTTGGCACACCCAATCCTCACTTCTATATAACACAGTGGACAGACACAGACTCCTCTGCACAGCCATTTTAGTTGCTAGCCATTATCTTTTGACTAGCATTTGGCTATTTTAACATTCATGTATTTAATAGACCTTTTATTAAGATAAGCAGTCAAAATCATTCTTCATTTTTCTGCCTCTCTGGACTTTCAGAGTTTCTTGTTTTATTACATTCTTTGCAACCATCTTTTTTCTTTTTCTCCTCATCAGATAGCATCTTCATTTTGGCCTCATTTCTGCACTATGCATTTTTTTCTCCTCCACAGCTGTTTTCACTTCATATCCTTTTAAGCAATTTTTCCTCATACTTCCCATTAATGTGCAGGTAGTCCTGGACTTACGACCATTCGTTTAATGACAGGGTGAAGTTATGACAGCTTTGGAAAAAGTGACTTAGGACCTATCCTTCAAGTTAAGATTGTCTGCAGTCATATGTTCACAATTTGGGCACTTGGCAACCAGCTCATATTTCGGATGGTTGCAGCATCCCAGGGTCACTTGATTATGATCTGTGATATTCTCAGCTGGCTCCTGACAAGCATAGTCAACCGAGGAAATTAGATTTGCTTAACAACAGTAGTAAAACTGGATGCAAAACTAGGTCTGGTCACATGATGATTCCCTTTACAACTGTACTGATTTACAACAGAAATTTTAGTCCTAACTGTGGTAAGTTGAGAAATGTGTAACTGTGTAAGCTGAGAAATTACCTGTAGCTCTTCACACTTCTATGTAGTCTGTGATGAACAGTACTTTTCATTCTGACTCAAATACCTGCACTTCTCTTTGTTGTTTTCCCTTCCATTCATTTTGTGGAGAGTCACCTGTCTTGTAATATTTTTTTCATACAGAATTCAAATTTTCTCTTCACTCAGCTCTGTTTTTATGCTAATTTGTTTCTTTTTCTTCCAAGTACATTTTTGTTTCCTGAAATCCTCTTGACATTAGCAAGAAATTATCTTTGCCACATCTCACCATTGTTGTATCCTTCACTAATTCAATCTTTCACTGTAAACAAATGAATAAATCATGTTCTTAGAATTCTAGTCATTCCTTTGCTGTGTCTATACATTGATGGACTTATGTTTACTTCATATAATCAAAACAAATATATCTTTTTATCAAAATTAGTTACTAAAGACTTTCATTCATTCTGGGATCTCCAAATGACCCATTCACTTTTTTAATATGTCTTGTTTTCACTATCAATCCATGTTACACCAACCAATTTTTCCCATGCCATTTTGGAACGTTGCACAATTTCCCCTCACATTCCTATTTGATTCCTCCATTATTACCGTTCTACTATTGGAGTGTAATGTTTGCTGATTTTATTATTAAATATTTGAACTGTGTTTTATATGTGATTTGAATATTAAATGTTTCCTCTGTCAATGTAAATGTTACAAATTTTAAGTATGTAGTTATGGAGGCTTGGTAATGTAACGCTAAATTATGGAAAAATGGAGTTGATATACAAGACTCTAATATATCAATATACAAGCAACAAAACTGAAAGAAAATGTCCAATTATTTTTTCAAAGGGTGATGACTTTTAATGTTTTGGTGATCATTTTCACCCTTCATCAATGACTGATCTTACCCATATTTCAATGTCACATTATAGTACTAGGAAATGTAGAGATAAAACAAATAGAGCCTTGGTGGTGCAGGCTGTTAAATGCCTAGCGCTTAGTTCCAGCTGCCTGCAATTAGTGCAGGCTCGAATCCCACCAGGCTCAAGGTTGACTCAGCCTTCCATCCTCCCGGGGTAGGTAAATTGAGGACCCAAGATTGTTGGGGGCAATAAGCTGACTTTGTAAAATGCCGCTTAGGGGGCCAAAAGCCCTAGTAATAAGCAGGCATATACAATGGAATGAAGGCTATTGCTGAGCATTGGGTTGTGCTCCAAAAAATTGTAAGCAGCCTGAGTCTCAGAGAAGGGCATATAAATGAATAAAAATAAATAAATAAATAAATAAATAAATAATAAATAAATAAATAAATAAATATCTAAATTGAATAAACCAGCCCTCAAGATATTTGCCTTGGGCAAGTCACTTTATTCAATCCATTTTACTGGGGAGGTTAGGATAGAAATCGGTATGACAAAGCATTTTGTTTACAGCATGTCTTACAAGAACCTGCCTTCCTAGATCATCACATAAGGCCTTGTCTCAGTCCTCAGAAATTGGAAGGCAAAACAAAAGTGTATCGCTTGATTAGCAGCATCTCTGTTCTGGAACACTTTGGTAGACACGCACCTATCATCGGGTGTATTGTTTTTTATTAGTCAACTATTTGCATAAACCTCCATTGCTGGATATGCATCTTTCAGGTTGATGTTTATTTTGCGCGGCATTATTGCCTCCCCCACCCCCGAGTAAAAAAATAAATACCCTGAATATAGATTTTAGACACACTTCTTCGAGATATTTGAGCCGCATTTCCAAGATGACTTTATCAGAAAGGCAGCAAGTAGTAATTTAAATACAAATAGAACGCGTCCGCATTCTACATGAAAGTGAAATCGGGGAAGAAGTTTTGGATTTAGTTCCGGCAAGTGGAACAAACACACGGACGCAGAAATCCCCACCCCCGCCCATCGGAATCACCGCCAGTAACACACTTAAGATATGCTTTTTAAATCCTCATTCCGATCTTGCGTCTCTCAACCGCAGCCAGGATTTCAATAACGCAACCACGGCGACTCTCTCTCTCTCTTTCAACTCCGCGGGGAGGGGAGGGGAGGGGGGGCGTTTACATAATCTGGCCCTTTCTTCTTCTCGAGAAGCGCCGAAGAGGTTTCGAGGGGAGCCTGAACCACGCCGGAGAAGCTGCGTCCCCGCAACGCTCCTTTGACAGAACCTCCGTTGGGATCCGATGCGATCCGCCTCCAGCGCAGCGCAACGGGGGAATACACCTCCAATTCGTCCCCCCACAAAGTTCCATTTAGAACGCGGCCCCGCCGTTCGGCCCCGCCCCCTCCGCTGGAATCCTCCAATCCGGCGTGCCGCTGGGGCGTTGCTCCGCTCTCGTTCCCTCCCACCCGGGCACCAGCCTTTCGGCTCCAGCCAATGGGAAGGGAGGCGCAGTTGCGAATCCACCTGCGACTCCCGGGAGCCACCTGAGCGAGCGAGAAAAGCCGACAAAACCCGTTTTGATGCGGCGATCTGCGTACGATCTTTCTTGCGCTGCTCTTCTTTTGCTCTTCCTCATCCCCTCCCTTAACTCGCCTGGGCCGCGGCAAGTTCCCGTCCCAACCAGCCAGGCCAGTTCTGCCACCCACTGACTGCCAGACATGACACAAGAATACGACAAGTAAGTGATCGAGCTGGGTAGACTGGAAGGAGAGGAAAAAGGGGGTGAGTCTGGGCAGGTTCGACCGGTGTGCCTACCCCTAACCCACACTCCGCCCCCTCCTCCCGTGGGATTTTGGGCACTTCTTTCAGGCTGTTCTTGCGGCTGTTAATGGTGGAAGGGGCGAAGCGATCGGAGTCGTTTGAGAGTTTGGCGGGGTGGGAGGCTGGGAAGACGGGGCAAGCAGCCGCGTCAGGTCTTCCTCGCCCCGCCGTAAGCCTTCGCAGCCGATCTGGGCTTCTCTGGTTAAGATTTGGCCACATAGAGAAGCTATTTGAAGCGCGGTATGCGGTAAAGAGGCCGTCGACCCGGATTAAGTGTGTGCAATTTACAGTTTTGATTCCCGAAAAGATCCCAACGCGGCCAGAATCTTAGCCGCCTGTGTGGAGGTTGAAGTCAAGGCTGCGTAGGTTCCGCTTACTTGCGACACCTGCGCCTAACCGCCTCTACGAGTTCGTGCCCCAGCTCTATTTTTACGCAACCTGCACCCCGCACGTTGCCTCTCCCAAATAATTTCCAGGAGCGGGTGGTGGGGCATCGATTAGTCGTGGCTCCTTTCCCAGAAATCGGGTGATTGTGTTGTTGCTTTTCTGGAATGGGCGTCCCTTAACTAGGTAGGGTCTTCCCTCCTCAGCGTCGGACTACAAGTCCCATCATACATAACCGGCGGGTAACTTTAGCAAAACTCAGATCCTACTGGAGGGCGCCTATCGGAGGGGTTTCGAACGTGGCGATCGAGCGATCGAAATTTGAAGTCGGAGAGTCCGCGCCAGTTCGCTCAGGGAGCAAGTCCTGCCCGGCAGGGTCGCGCGTGTAAGAGATTGCCAGCTGAACGTGTGTGTGTGTGTGTGTGTTCTGTTGATGTTCGTCCACTTGATCACTGTTAAGAAATCATTGAGCTAAGGATAAACACTCCAGTCCGTCTTGAGATTCAACAAGGAAGAGAGAGTGTTAAGGGCAGCGGTCTTTAGTGGAATCCGATGGGGGGGGGGAAACAGGTGTTCAACTTTGGCTAGATCCGAATGGAATTTGCAAACAAAATCCAGCTGTGCGTTTGAAAGCACTGCCTGGGACAGTGTCCCCAAGGCAGAAGTGACAGCAGGGAGGTTTGGAATGAAGTGGCATGCTTTTGATTCTCTGCCTTCTAATGGTCTGGATTGACTTGGCCAAAGCAGTCCATCTAGTTGCCTTTTTGGATTTTGCCTGGCTCTTTCCACTTGAAGTCATGAGTGAGAAGAGCTTGCCTTTGAAACTTGACACCCATGCTGAGTGGTTTGTCTCCCCCCCCCATCTTCTCCACCACTGCTTCTTTAAATGTTGAGTGTGATGAATAATCACTTGTGTCTCAGGAGGAGCTTAAGGTCCCCACCTTCCAAAAAGGAGGGGAAAAAGTAATGTCCACAGAGGTGGCTCCAATGCAATCCTTCCCTTGCCCAGGGCTTTGACTGATTTATCTAGTGCAGAAACTTAATGAAGGGCTTGTACATGTATTTTTTTCTCTCCTTCTTTGAAGATGAGGACAAGGGCTGGGCAATGAGAGAGCTGCTTCAACTGGGGCATCATTACTTTTGTGTTAATTGCTTTGAATGCTGTTGATTTAAGATTTTGCTGAGCTTTGAGACTGAGGTTCCAGTAGGCCCTGATGTGCAGGCTTATTCCGTGGATATCAAAGAGCCACCTCTTAATGCCTTGTTGAAGGGAGGGTGGAAAAAACACTAATGGATTTTTATGAAAGTCACTCTCTAGGAAAGGTGGATTTATCCAGGTAATTTGCTCTTTTTGTAGACATTTTTAAAATGATCTTATATGTGCGTGGGTAAAACATATAAAGTGATAAGTAATGTCTTCTAGCCAGGACTTTATTTTGTGTGTGGTGACTCTCATGTGTCTCTTTTCAAATGTTTCTGCCTTTATTACCTGTGATAAAAGAATGGCTATATAAGTTTGGGGATTGACTTTTTGGACCGATTGCATGAAAAGAGCTCCTTTAATAATACTTTTGCTTCTTTTCTAGCTAGCATATGGTGAGATAACTCTTTAAAAGTTTATTTTAATGATGTGTTCCATGATAAAGATAGAAGGCTACCTCTTCTTGGGAGGGAACTTTATTAAAGGCAGCTTCATAGAGAAGCTTATAAGATCTTGGCTAGGATTTTAGGCTCTGGGGACAGAAAACTGCTGCAGGTAGAAAGCTGTCATTTTTTGGGCTCCCAAGTTCCAAATCTAATTTGATGCTTCAATAACTTTCTGGCCATGTGAGAATGTTGAGAGTGTATTGCTGCTTCAAAACTGAATCTGTATGGATGCTGGCATCCTCTCATCTTCCTACTTTGCATCATGGGCTTTATCAAGCTGTCGGTGCAACATATATATAAGCGTCTCATTGTAACAGGACCTTTAGTTGCATTTAACTACACGTGTCTATATGTTATCACACAGGGTTGTTGAGAATTGGAGAACAGCCACTGTAAAATCTTCTTGTTCTAGTGCAATGTTGCCTGGTAGTATGGATAACACTTCTTATGGTAAGAGCAAATTTGACTTCTAGAATTGGAAGAGAGTTTCCTGCAGATTTAGCTAAGACAAGGTATCTGTTTCCCTTTGGTGCTTTTTTTTATATCTGTCCTATACAGTGGTTTTACTCATCCATTCCCAAAGTGTGACTGTATATGGTTTACCAGTAAAGGAGAATATTTGTAACTCAGGGTTGAAATGAGGGCTCTCTGAGCTTTGTGGTTTTTGTGCATGCAGATGTTTCATTACCCAAACTAGGTACCATCATCAATACTAGTTTGGGTAATGATTTGTCTGCAAGAAAACAACCAAGTTCAGGGTGTATAAGGTTTACTCTGTAGTTTGTAGGTATTGTTGAAATCGCCTCCAATGATTTTTGTCTAAAACTAGGGTAGTTACGCTGAGTCCTGGAATTCATTTTGTAATGACTACATTTTCCAGGGATAGTAATTAAATCACTGGGAAAACTACTGTGCTCTAAAATTGTAAAACATTAGAATGATATTCCAGCTTAAGAGATGGAGAATATCTTCTATTAATCATACTTTTTAATTGTTGCCTTTAAGGGTGTTTGTTTTCTTTACTGAAAGAAATTGCAGAGGAGACTTGACAGAATTCATGTATATTGCCAAGTTGTTTTTAAAGGTTACTGGAATATCACTTCTCTATGTAGTCCTTTTCCAAAGCAGAATTTGGAAACTGGTCCTGCATAGTTATTTTTCAACAGACCAGAGAATCAAAGCTATTAGCTTTTTCAGGGTTTTACAAAAGTGACTTAATATTCTGTTTAATTCATTCTCTCTAAAACTCTCTGAGATTGCTTTATCAAATCATCAAATTAAACAGTCTTTTGTTTGGCAAACTCTCTGGATTTGGCTCTTTGTTCTCTCAACTTTCTAAAGCTTTTTGTTCCCATTTAATATAAAACCTCATCTGATTCCAAACATTCGCTGGGGCAGATAGAAGTTTCAAATGGCTATTTGCCATTATTTATATTCCCTGAGTGGCACCTGTTGCTTTCCCCCCTGCCGCTCATGTTAAAATATGTCTAAAAAGTATTTGCTCACCATAGAGATAATTGATTGGTGAGGTATCCCTGTTATGTGGGTACATAAATTCACAGAGGAACTGTCAATCATCAATCAATAATCCTAAACCATACTCATTAGGTGGAAGGAAAAAATACTAGATAGCCAAAGTTAAATGGACATAATTGATAGGTGCATGAAATTCTCTGGTGGGCTAAAACTTTCTGGTCGGTGAAGGAAGGAACAAGAATATGCTGAGCTTTTAATTGCACTAAGTTTTAAAAGAAAAAAAAAGCAAACTTAAATATGTTTCTTCTTTGGCTGCTCTAGCTTTACAGAGCTCTGATCAAGGAGGTATGACCCTTGATTCTTTTAAAATTGTTCCCTAAACAGCCATACAAGTCTTTAAACTTGCATTTAAAACTTCTTTTCACTAAGATTTGAAGGAATTTCACTTGACGCTGTAAAACTTGTTGAACCAAAGGGTCCTAACAGCTGCAAAGCAGTTAACAATTTTCAAAAATGATTACAAAAGGAAATGTGTGTCCTTTCAAGAATACCAACCACAGTTTTTTTAAAAAATTCATATTTATATGCCGCCTTTCTCCGGAGACTCAGGGCGGCTTAAAATTTTTGGAGTGCAACCCAATGCGCTCAGCAATAGCCTTCATTCCATTGTATATGCCTGCTTATTACTAAGCGGCATTTTTACAAGGTCAGCTAATTGCCCCCAACAATCTTGGGTCCTCAATTTACCTACCCTGAGAGGATGGAAGGCTGAGTCAACCTTGAGCCTGGTGGGATTCGAGCCTGCACTAATTGCAGGCAGCTGGAATTAAGTGCTAGGTGTTTAACAGCCTGCACCACCAAGGTTCTTGGTGCAAGATGGTTATTCCTTCTTTCCCAGAGGTCTAAATCCACCAGAGACTCCTGTCTTGCAGTCCCTTGACATGGAGGAATTGAATGGAGCCCTTGTGGGCAATCTCAAGTCTTCCTCTTGTTCAGAGTGGAATTACGAAAAGCCAGTCTATTTGCTGGCTTTTCATTCCACGGTGGTCACTGCCTCTGCTTTTACTAGAACTGTCCTCAGTTCACTATGTCTTTCCCAGAACATAGTGAACTGTATTTCATTATGTCCTGGGAAAGACACAGTTCGTATTCTGTATTCTATAAGCACAAGTCCCCCCCCCCAAAAAGTCCCAACACTTTATCATCTGAAGAACCTCTGTATTATAACTACTTTATCCCTGTAATGCATTACTGCTGTAATGTTTTGCTATCTATTTTTGCAAATTATTCAAGCAGAAAACAAACTGGCACTTATGAAGTAATTACAAGCACAATAGAAGACTTATTTGCAGATCTTGCCAAATGCTTTTTAGTATTGTGTGGCTAGTTCACTCTGCCAGTCGACTCGTCACAACTTAAAACTTGACACAGGGCAGCTGTCAAAAATATACACATTTTGTGGGCTTTTTAGAAAACATGGTCTCATTTTCCTAAAAGAACCTGCCATTTTATTCAGAGATTGAGTTACTGCCAAACCCTGGGCTTTGTTGATAGCTCTAGAGATAATTCTTTCTACACTCCTTTTTAACAGAGCTAGCTTAGCTTTAAGGCATTTGAGGATTTTATGTGGAGATGATGCAATGAGAATGATGCAGAAAACATGTAGTTAGAGTTTGCCTTCCCTTTTTATATATTAGCAATGGTATAATTGGGGGGTCTGCCAGTTGAGACCAAATTACAGGGCCATTTTTTAAAGGAAAAAAACCCCCATCTCCTCATAATTTCCCCTGCTACTAGGCCCTCTTATAGCTGTGTCAAATATAATAATTTACCCAGAAATGAGTAAGTACAACCCTTTTGACTCATTTGTTTAACTGGATGGTCTTTATCTAGTTTGGGGAATTGTGTGGAGAACAGATTATCCTTTAGGTCAGTGGTTCTCAATTTGTGGTCCGCGAATTCCTGGGGGGGGGCACGATGTCATTACAAGGAGCCCTTGAAAGCTTGAAGAAGTGTTGTAATTTAAATCTTGAGTTAAGCCTTGGGGGTCTGTGGCTATGGTTCGTGGCCACAAAAGGTATTTAAAGGGAGTCCATGGTGAAGAAAAGGTTGAGAAACACTGCTTTAGTGCAGAAATGTTGAACTTGCAAAAGTTTGCAAACTTTTAAATCACTACTGTAGGAAACCACTTAGCTGAACTCACATCCAAATCCTACTTCTGCCTGAGGTGTAGGATGAAATTTGTTCTACCTTAAGCAGAAGTAGTTGGAAAACCCAAACACTACATGAAAAATGAGGTGGCTTTGGATAGAATCTCCCCTAATAGATCCTTTTACAGCCCTTCCTAGTTGTCCAACAGCAGGAAAACACTTCATTGGCTTACTAGATACCTTGGTGTGCTCTTCCATATGCTACACAGATTGTGCTTCACCTATTTCACTAAACCACAATAGCAGCTGTTTAGTATGGTGTATGTTCTCCCACCCCTTCGGTTGTGGTTCAATAAGCAAACCGTGTTTTGTTTAATTTAAACTATTACATCATATAAGTGAATATCTGTACTTGCAGCCAATAGTAATTTTACAGATGGCATTGGACAATTCTTAAATCAAAGACTTTGTACTTAAAATACATTTTCAACTATACCTATTTGGCAGACCAGTGTCCATCAAAATATTTCATAATGCAGGTGTCTTTTGGAGATGGATGGCTTGTTGAAGTAGTAGGAATAATAAAACTGTCCTATACTGTTTGGACTGAATTAATCCTAAATTTATTATTAAACTGCAACAGCTCACATAAGACGATAAGAGTCTTCGGGCAGGAGCATAATCTTGATGCAACATCTACTAATCACTGGGTGGTTGTTATGTAGATGAGGGCTGCTTTAACCTGCTAGAGAAATCATGCATATTATTCATGGCTCTTTGTTAGAGGATAAGGGAGGGAATTAAGTAGAAAGTGTTGCGTAGAACTTCTCACACATTTTGGGAATCCTTGTTGACTTTTTGGGCAGTGCTTCCAGATGAAGGACATCAAACAGCAACTGGGTAATGTTAACTTCCATTAAATATAGCGGAACAGCCTGTAAATGATGGATCTGCCTTGACTTCTGAAGCAAGTAGAATTTTAGTTTGGCCATTAAGGAGGAAATTAGGCAGGCAAAGGAATTAGTACAGAAAGAGGATGGAAAGTAACAACTGCATTTTCCCTGCGGAATCAAGACCTTGTCTGATGTTTGCAGTTGCTAACAACTGGTCAGTGAGTCTGCTTAAAATACACCCCTACTCTTTCTGCCATTAGAGAAAATCTATTCTTGGTGATGCCAGTCTAATTTCAGCCAACAAAGACACCATTTCAATATATTTGATGTGATTCATAAAACAAATAGATGTCCAGACTGGATGATGTAGTAGAAAGGAGAATGGATAATGTCATGGTCCCACATAATAAAGAATTTAGAGCTGTGCTAATTTTTGGATTTAAAGAAGAAAAGGTGACTTGGAATACACATTGCGTCTGTCAGCAGCTGCTTAAAGAAACCGTCTCTTTCCATGGGCACACACAGTGGCAGGCATACAATCCCAGGAAAATATGCTTTGGATTTAAGGAAATGCTGAGTGGCCTAACGTGCACACCCACACACATTCCAAGTCACCCTTCAAAGCCAGATCTCTGCATAGTCGTACTAGGATTTTAAAAATAACCACTAGAACCTAGATTTTCATCTTGGAATTATATTTTTAGCTACTTTAGGACTTGTAAAACATGGATTTTGAAGGCAGTAACTGTTCACAACTAAATGGACTAAATGAAACATCTCAGTTCTTTCAAGAGCAGTAGCCTTTGTAGATATTACCTGTGAATTTTTAATAGGAGAAATCCTTTTTCAGAAGAGTGTACAGTTGGTAAATCAGGTGAAGGTGGTAAAAAAAATATTTTGCTTGACAGGCATTATTTGGACTTTCAAGAATGGTGATAAATCCCAAAGTGCCCCTTAGGCTGTATACCTTTCACCAGGTTACATAATTTGGCTTAATCCAGCTGGCCATATACCAATTTAATCCATTCTTTCACTTGGGATTTGCTGAAAGGGAATAGTAGATATTACACCATGCCTCAGTTTTGTAGATATCTCTGCTGAGAATTTTCATGAAAATCTTTATAAGTAATGTGGAAGAAAAGTATATCCTGTGTGTGAAATCCCACACAATTGCCCTATGGAACAGTGGAGACCACATCTTTCTTTCAGTTAGAGTGGAACTCACTGGCTTCCCCCCGCCCCCTGATAATTCAGCAATTCAGAAATAAATTCTATCCAACAGATCAAAAACTTCAGAGAAATTTAGGTGATTTTCTGGCCTTCGCTAACACACATTTTAGCCCAGAGCAAATACAGCAGTTCCTGTCCAATAACCTGAAAGTTTGAATGATAGAATTGGAAAGGACTTCAGAGGTTATTTTATTCTGCCTTACTGCTGAAGCACTTTGCACAAAGGATTGCTCAACTGCTTCTGTAAAGGAGAATATATTGGTCCATGAAATGGGCTGTTCTGTTGGCTGACCATTTTTACTCACAGGATCTCCTACATATCCTAAATATCTCCTATATATCTCTTATATACCACTATCTCCTAATATATAGCCTGAATCTGCATGGTTCAAGCCATTGGTTCCAATTGTTGCCACCCAGGCCAATCACAACAATTCTACTTCTTCCTCAGTATGACAATCTGAAGTCTACAGTCATACCTCCCCTCAGTCTTTTCTTCTGCAGGCAAACATAAGTAGTTCCTTGCAGAACTTGATTTCCCATCCTCTCGCCATTTTGGTTGCCCTTTCCTGAATTCCCCCATCTATTGATGTCCTTTTTAGACCGCAGTGACAAGAACAACATGCTATTCCAATGTTATCTAAGCAAAGTAAAGCAGATTGGGACAATTTCTTCCTGTGCTCTATGCTGTTTCTGGACTCTGTGTTAATGTAGCTCAAAATAGCATTTGCTCTCTTTGCAACCTCATTACAGCTATTGGCTCATGTTCAACTTATGATCTTCTACAGAACACCCAAATATTTTTCAAATATACTGCTACCACGCCAGGTGCTCCCCATCCTCTACTTATACCTTTTTTCTTCACTCCCTAGTATTGGGATTTCACTAATCTCCCAATTAAATTTTGTCTTGTTTGTTTTGGCTCATTGTTCAAGTCTGACTAGAACTTTTCTCTTCCTCTTTAAATTGTTAACCCTTTCTAGTTTGGGCCATCTGAAAATTCACTAATCATCTGGGTATAGGTCATTAATAAAATTTGGACAGCTGTAGCCTTGTGGTATTCCTCTTGATATTATTACTCTACAGGTTGATGTAGACTCCATTATGAGTATTTTGTGGGAATGGTTATTCAGTGAATTATGAAACCAACAATTATATCATCTGGGCCACATTTTATCCTTTCTGAAAAAAGGGACACTTGTGATGAAGAGTGACATCCATTCTCTCCAGCCAGGTGGCATTTAGATATTTGGGGGCTATTGGCTTGGTATTGTGGAGATTATAGGTCCCAACATCAGTGCCTGACAAAAAAGAGTGTCCTTTGTAGGTTTATGCTACTTTTGCTTCAAGGACTGATAGCATCTTATGTTTACATGTGGTTCCAGCCCTTCCAGAAATATACAGTATGAAGCAAAACTCTTGATTCTGTCTTAAATGCTAACTAAACATTGTGGATGCACAAGGACAAACTGTGTTTTAACTGGTTTAAAGCCAGCTCAAGCAGCATTATCTCATCTGCAGGGACAAAGCAGATATTGGATAAACAGCATTTTAGAAGTTATCTTTAAAATTGTGTTGAATATTTTTAACATATTAGCCCAGAAAAGCCTTTTAGATAGTGGACATTACTCTGTGCAAGTTTCTTTCTATGCAAGTAGTTTATTTATTTGTTCATTCATTGATCATTCAATTTCTATAGCCGCCCAACTTAACCAACTTGATTCTGGATAGCTATAGAAATCAAATAAATAGATGAATAAGTGTGCGTGCTGAAATAAGAAAGAGACAGAGCACTGAGTTCAATCCATCTGAATCACCAGAAATTGAAAGTCTCACTTAAATAGGACCCAAAATGTGGATTTTGAGGGCAAAAATGCTGGTGTTGTTTTTCACACTGTTTTCTACACAGGTTGAATTGATGGGGTAAGATTGTTGGCTAGAGGAGATTTTGACGGTATCCAGCACAGGTGAGGCTACAGGTAGCTGTGAATTGCTGTGTTCTAGCTCAGGCATCCCCAGCCCCCAGGCTGTGGACCTGCACCAGCCTGTGGCATGCCAGCCACTGATCCATGGAAACAAGCAAAGCCCCACCCCTGTGGGATGCAGGCACATGTAACACTACGTCCCCTCCGGTCCGCAGAAAAACCTTTCTCCATGGAACCGGTCCCTGGTGCTCAAAAGGTTGGGGACCTCTGTTCTAGCTCACTAGATGAGAGAAAGCTTTGAGGCTCTATCCAAAACATAGAAACCAAGTCAATATTTTTTAAAATATAGGTTTCTGTGCTTGTCTTTTGCCTTTCCAATTCGCATTAATTGTTCTACAAAAATTAACTTCTCTGAAGCCTTTTCCATAAGTATGTTGACTTTAAGTTTTAAACTTAATAGGAGGTAATAATTTATTGTAAAAACAAATGTCTCTTACATATTAAATTCCAGCTAGGTTTTATACCTGTTATCTACCTGTAGCTCAAATCCCCAGGCATGACTGGGAGGCCTTGACTAATTATCTGATTTGATGTCAGGCAGATACCAGCAGGTTCTTACAACCTTAAAAGCACATAAGAAATCCTCTAAGTCAGAGAGAGGTGTGCAAGCAGGGTCTGTCCTTCTCATTTGGGAACAGTAAGAAGAACTCCTCCAGAAACTGTCACCAAATTTGAAATTTTAATAGGCCAAAGTGGAAAATAATGAAATATGATGGTGATAATCATATTAACTGCATCACACCTAAATAATGACATTAAATATCTCTTTCCGTCATGGTGCAATCTGAAATTCATTGGTGAGTCATTCCAAGACCAAATCAATTTTTGAGCTTACAACAGGTTACAAATCCCTCCAACATTCTAAACTTTCTTCAAATTTTGGCTGGCCAGGCTGATGGGAAATACTGAAATTCCAGTGCATGTGAAAATTAGTCTCACGGCCCTAGAAAAACATTGAGTGGGATCAACATTCCTAAGTCACCGTTTATAATTTCCAAATTCTGATCATCAATAGCTAATGAAAATGAAAATATTTTGCCTCTTTGGATTCCTAAAAAATAGAATTGGGATAGTAATACTGTATAATGTTTCTTGTATTTATAGACTTGTTCTTTATTTAATATCTTTTTATTGTAAATATATTTATTTTTATATGTTCGCCGCCCTGAGTCCTCTGGGAGAAGGGCGGCATACAAGTCTAATAAAATAATAATAATAATAATAATAATAATAATAATAATAATAATAATGTTGTATAATAATAAAATTGAACGCCAAGTTCCATAGCTGGGAAACAGTTTGTGAGTGTCTTTGTTTGTGTGCTGTGGCCTTTTGCTGCAGAATGAATTGAGCCTGGCCAAGAAGGTGTAAGCTATTAATTTAATATGCAAGATATGCACAGCTTACAAAATGTTGTCTTTATTTGTGTGCTTTGAGGTGTGAATCAAGTCAGACTATTCCAGTTAACAATAATGTGTCAGATAATGGGTACCCTACCAGTGGTGGTATTCCAATGATTTGGACTGGTTCTACCACAGACAGGGCCTCCTTGGGGTACCGTCAGCCAAACAATGTTGGCTGGCGGTCCCTAGGGGTAGGGCCTTCTCTGTGGGGTCGCCCACTTTATGGAACCAGCTTCCCCTGGAGCTACGATTGGCCCCCGACCTCCACTCCTTCCGCCGCTGCCTAAAGACTTGGTTATTCGAACAAACCAGCCTGGAATGAGGGGGTGGGGTCTTAGTTTTAAATGTCATGTGATGGGGTTTTAAATACTTTATTTGGTCGAATTGGGTTTAATAATCTTTTAATTCCTTTTAACTTTTGTATTATGTTTTTTATGTGAGCCGCCCTGAGTCCCTAGGGAGATAGGGCGGCATATAAGACCAAATAAATAAATAAATAAATAAACAAACAAACAAACAAATAAATAAATAGTAAAAAGGCCAATGATCAGCTGAGAGGAGGAAAAAAAAATCCTCTGACAATCAGCTGAGGAAAAAGAAGAGAAAAGTGCAGGATCGCCCTCCTACCTGCACTTTTTCTCTTTTTAATCCTCTCAGCTGATTGGCACTGCAGGTCTCAGCTGTTGTGCGGAAAGCTGCACGCCAGCGTTAGGCAAAGCATCCCACCAAGCCCTGCCCACCAAACTGGCGGTAAAACAATTTGAATCCCACCACTGTACCCTACCCTTCAGATTGTCATCCAACATTTCATCCTAAGTCATAATGTGGTTTGTGTGGGGTAAGTTTGAATCTGACAATTATGGCTTAGTGTGTAAGATAACCTATATCTCCCAGATTCATGATAAAACATGGTCAATGGCAACAAGGGCACTGCAGTCTGTCAAGCACAACTTCAATGGGTGGTGGCAGTACTTTACTTTCTGGATGCCAATCAACGTTTGTGTTCCACTTCTTTGTAATTGTATTTCGTTCAGTCTCTCTTTCTCTTCCTTCCTTTCTCTCTCAAGCAAAAGGCCTGTCTTGGTTCTTCAGAATGAAACCCTCTATTCCCAAAGGCGACCATACACTAGTGAGGATGAAGCCTGGAAGTCCTTTCTTGAAAACCCCCTTACAGCAGCTACCAAAGCCATGATGAGCATCAACGGGGACGAGGACAGTGCAGCTGCTTTGGGCCTCTTGTACGACTACTATAAGGTAGCTCATGGGAGCTTGGGACTGCTTGAATTTAATTCACATTCTTCATGTGGGGGTTAGCAACAGTAAACTGTATGGGTTTCTGTCAGCCTCATGTTACTATTAAGACCTAAATAGTTGAATAAAGGCATTTGTGGCTCTATTGCATTTTGGTTAAGTCTGGTTAATTTTATTTTACAGTATTTGTATATTAAAGCAGTGTATATGCATGGTTGTTATGTATATGCATGATTACTATAACGCTTACTGTAACGCTCTCTACTTAGGACTGCCCTTGCATACCACTCGGAGGCTTCAGCTGGTGCAGAATGCGGCCGCACGGGTAGTGTTGGGAATCTCCCGATACTCCCATATTCGGTTGCCCTCCGGGTGAGATTCAAGGTTTTAGTGTTAATATTCAAAGTCCTGCATGGCATGGGTCCAGGATATTTAAGCGACTCCTCCCAGTTTCAAGTACCAACCGCGGGCGCATAGACAGGGCCTCCTCAGGGTGCCATCCGCGACTCATTGTCGCTTGGCGGGGACTCAGGGGAGAGCCTACTCTGCGGCCCCACTTTATGGAATCTTCTTCCACTGGAGCTCTGGCTTGCTCCTGATCTCCGTACCTTCCGCCACGAGTTAAAAACCTGGCTGTTTTTACAATCTGGCCTATGCTGACTCCTTGGGCTTTCTTGATTTAAATTTTGGGGGTTTTAATGTTAATTCGGCTTAATTCGTTTAATATGGTTTTTAGGTAATTTATTGTTGTATTTCTTTTAATCTGTGAGCCGCCCCGAGTCCTTTGGGAGAGGGGGCAGCATATAAGTCGAATAAATAAATAAATAAATAAATAAATAAATAAATAAATAAATAAATAAATAAATATTGTTTCTGATGTGTCTTCTCTGTAAACTGCCAAGAATCCTTAGGGATTCAATGATGTAGCCATCATTGTCATCATAATCATCTCATCACCATCATCTCACCATCACCCTTTTAATAGTCTATTGGACCTGGAGTTTCAACAAGAATTCCTGAACTATATAGACCAACCCTGAAAATTCTATGTTCTGATTATGATAGCTTATGGTTGACTTACAAGCAAACAAAGCACTGCCTACAGTTGAGCCTGTATTTTTCCAGTACTTCTTGACTCACGTAGGACTGCACACATAACACACTCCTCTGATTTGCCAAGTTATGCTTAAAGCCATTTTGTATAACATTCTTGCCTTTTTGACAAACAGTCAGCTGCTTAAGGAGGGTGTTCCCATTGTCATTTATATGGCTTGCATTTAGCAGACAAAAATGTTTGGATGCAAAGGTGTTGCTGATACAGCAGATTTCCATGCTGGAGGATACTGAGCTAACAAGCAAATTGCTTTGTAAAAAAATGTTGTTAAAGTACAGATAATCTACTTCATGTTTACTAAGGCTGTGATCATTCATTTTTTTAGACTGTAGAATTACTACAATATTTGCCTCATGTCTTAATTGCAAATGTTAAACTGAAATAGGAGATATAACAAATAGAATGCCTTGGCCATAATCTCCTATTTGATTGATAAAGTAATTCTGAAGTTGTTAGCTTTGAAACAAAACTGATAGTTTTTAGCTGATATCTCCAAGCCAAATGCTTATGCTTTTAAAATGTATTAGCGATAGTGTTTTCCGGTGGTTGTTAATATCCTAAAAAACTCTGCTTAGCTATTATCCTTTTAATAAAGTAATTGATACATTTTATATTCCAAGGTTCCCCGGGAAAGGAAAGCTTCTACAGTGAAACCAGATGTAGAGCAGTCTGATCAAGATCACGGGAAAAGGTTCAGTATTCAGTTTTGAAATGTACTGTATATATGTTTTAAGCCAGGATCCTTTATAAAGAAAGGAATCATTTTTAACTACATTGAGATTTGTTTTTTTTTATAGTGAGTTGACATCAGGATTTTGTTTACCCTCGGCTGTTGATTAAATCAAAGTATCTCAGCTTACACAAATTTGCTAGTTGCAATAATACAAATGTAACTCTACTCTTGTTCTCAGTTTAATATAGGTAGATTAACATAAATAAAGAAGTGTCTGGCTTATATGACTAAATTCTTGCAAAATTCAACCACTAGACATGTTCTGAAAATCATTCATATTTTTCTCCAGATTATCACTACAGATCTATAGAAAAGGCTGTGGCTTAGTTTTGAAAAGTGGCAGGAATGTGATTATTGTTCCTCCTTTGCAGCTCAGAATTCTGTGATTTTATCAAAAGTAGTTGAAATGGAGAGTTTGCAACTAACTGCCGACTTCTGTCTCAGCTTCCTATTTGAAGGGACTCAAATATTATGGAAGAAACATTTTCCACTTCTCATAGATAAATATCTTTTTCGATTATAGCCCGAATCTTTCAATTGTTAGGAGTTTCTGATGGAGCTTTTGTAACTAATTATGCAATGTGATCTTGCTGCCTTTGACTATATGAGCACTACAAGATTTGCCTGTTCGGCCTTTAGTTTATAGTTGTACTGACTTTTACTTGAGATACTTGGTCTCTGATGAAAATGTGTATTTTGTGAATGCAACTGCTAGTGTAAAGCCTCAAGCTAGGCATACCAACTATAGGATGGTGCTAAGGAATTTCTGAGAGATTCCAGGAACTAAAAGATAGTCACCAGTTAAAGAGGGCAAAGAATTTATCCCAATATTCAAAAATGCTAAGTTTGAAAGAAAGATTATATGCATTTGTTTTGCCCCCTTATCTCTAGTCTGAAAAAATTAAAAAGGGGGAACAAATAGTGGAAGGGTTAGAAATCTTCCCTCAGTGCTTAGTATTTCTGTTGTCTTTCTTCCAACAATATGTTGTCTGGATTAGTTTTTTTTTTTTTTGCCCACTGGTAGCAGCGGAATAATTCATGGAGGAAAGGTAACATCAAACAGGCTTTGGCATTAGCGTTTCTCCTCTTGAAATTGATTCTTTCTGCCATACGCTTAATCTACCACTCAATCAGTTCTCTTGTTTGTTTAGGAATAGTATGCCAAACCTGATGGAACAGTCGCTTATTTCTGCTGGGGAGAACAGAGTGCAAGTCTTGAAAAACATGCCCTTAAATATTGTCCTTCCACACAGTTCCCAAATGGGCATTGACAAGAGGGGCCACCTGACAACCCCAGATACTACAGTCACTGTCTCCATTGCATCTATGCCCACCCATTCAATCAAGACAGAAACACAGTCGCACAGTTTTACTGTGGGCATCCCTCCAAACGTCTATCACCCAGAAGCACCGGAGAGGGTGGTGGCTTTAGATCGGAGCCTCAACACTGACCAGTTTAGCACCAACAGCCAGCCTCAAAATTCCCAGCGACGTACTCCTGATTCCACCTTCTCAGAGTCTTTTAAAGAAGGTGTGCAAGAGGTACAGAAGTAACCTGCATCCTTTGCTTATGGGGTTCTTAGCCTAGAAATGGGTCTTCTGTAGTGATGAAGAAAAGCCATATATCATAACGTTGGAACGTGATCTTGGGTGGACAACTGGCCTTCCAGAGACTTATGAAAATGAGTTCTTATGTAAAAGTATCAGAATTTTGTTAACAAAATAATAGATGATAATAATTACAAGACGTTTGATGTAACAGATGTCATCCTTTGTTCCTGCTCATTGTTCAGACTCTGCTAAAGACACTCATGTAGGATAATCACTATAGATTCTGAATAAACATAATGAGATTATGTTGGAAAAAGATTAAAAATGCTGATCTTAGAATTTTGGCTACTTGAATGTTGAATGTTGACCAACTTAAAAGCAGAGCCTAACTCCAGCTCTGAGAATAAACAACGACATTCATTCTCCTTTCCCCTCTGATTTTGAGTGTACTAACTAATCTGCACATGGATATCAAGTTCCTATTTAATTCTTATGTAAACCTGAAATTTCAGTCCAGTGGATTAGAAATAGAAGATTTTTTTCCAGGCTGGATATGGGTATATAATTCTAAATTTAAAACAAAAGCAACTTCTGTACAGTATGAAATTGCTAGCAAGAGAACATGGCTCACCTTACAGGATGTGTGGCTCACTCACCTTGAATGTGAGCAAATTATGTTTGTGTGATACATGGGTTACCTTGGTTCTAGACCAAGCTTGTTTTGTATCTGAATTATGGGTGTCAGCAAATAGTCTATTGATGATAAATCTAGTGCTGAAGTACTATTTAAAAATGGCTCTTTGTCTGAAATCTTAATGAATACCTCCAGGTTTTTTTCCCTTCTGAACTGAATCTTCGGATGGCCAACGTGAATTCTGAAGACTATGTGTTTGAAAGCATTACTGGGTAAGTGTATTTTCCTGCAAATTTAGCTCTTGCACAACAGCTGGGTTCTGATGTTCTTGCAAGCTTGTCTTGGCACATCTCACATTTGCTCAGACCTCTTGCTCATGCTCTGCTTTGTGAAAGGAAATACTGAAGCCCCGAGTGGTGAGATTTGGCCATTCCACCCCTAATCCTTTTGGAAATATCACGTGAATCAGAACACGTACACAAGAATGTGCCTAGGTAAAATGAGGTACTTTTCCGCCCCTGGTTTGAAACTTGAAAGTTTGGCATTGCAGATTGTAAAGCAGTGGTGGCCTCACAAAGAAAAGCAGGTGGATTAATATTGAGTCTGTGGAAGTGTATTTCATTGCTCTTTTGGTGTACCACAGAAAGTGAGCTGTGAATCAGAAAATGCTTCTACCACAAACGCATTAGTGGGTCTTAGTGCTCTTTTCATCCCTTTAGTCACAGTGTTTCTAAGTTGGGAGAGAGTTGAGAGTTTCATTTAATCAGACAATGAAAACAAGGTACTTTGAAAGCATTGTATAAATCTTATTATTTTATTCTTATTACTTTCAGTGCAGCGTTTTTTTTCTCATGCTACACAAATATAAAGTACTGTAACCCAAGTGTAGATTAGTGAGTGTAATATCTTCACAGCAGTTGAGCAATCGAGATACATCAGATTTTTAAATCAGAGTACCAAATTCTAGATACTTCTGGTGGCATTTTTAAAGTCTGCAAATCCTCTGCCTCATTCCTAAAATTATGAGAGTGGATTTTGGTGATGTCATCTTAAATTTCCAATCCTCCTTTCTTTTCTCATGTATCTGCAATTTATGGTCACTCTCACCATTTTGTCTTCAGCTCTAATATCTAGCACATTGGGATTGTTATGTTTGGATGATTTCATGAAATAAGTTGTTTATAAAACTTCCTGTTATTAATTTTTCCAGGAACAACTTTGAATATACGTTGGAAGCTTCAAAATCACTTCGGCAGAAGCCAGGAGATAATACGATGACTTATCTAAACAAGGGCCAGTTTTATCCCATTACACTGAAGGAAATTAGTGGTGGTGAAGGACTCCATCAACCCATCAGTAAAGTTAGAGTGAGTTACAATTAAAGAAAGTATATAGGGGAGAAGCTAATGGCAAAGGCTTGAAATAGTATTTCTGGTGTGCAAAAGGGGAGATAATTTGTTTGTGGATGTCCCAAACTTCTTATGGGCTACCCATAATTTGTAGAGCTATAAATAGTCCATAACTGTTTTCAATTGACTTTGATCATATCCATCAATTTATTTCCCCTCTTTTTAGCAAGTTTTCCTTAAAATATAAGGACATCTTTTTTGTTTGCAGTTTGGGAAGCTGTAGTGTTAATCTAAATTAGCCCAGTTGTTTTTGGACCGGGTGTGTGCAATTCTTTCTTTATGCTCTTGACAGTGGTTGTTAGGTAGATCAGGCTGACAAATTACTACCTTCTTCATTCATAATATTCACATGCATCAAACACCTATCTATGAAAAAGTATGAAATCATGAACAGTGACAAAATTTTGTGGCTGGGCTGGTTTGATTTTGCAAAAACATGCAATTGATTATGATCTTATAATGAACCAGACTTCCTCAGTGATACTTAGTAATCCACCTTGCAGGTGTTTTTTCTACCTTTCCCAAATAAATAGAAGTTCTTCTTTTCTTTTGGAAGAATGTAGGGAACATCTTGAAGTACCATTGAAAGGCAGAATGTTATCAGCCTATTTAACAAGAATATTCCTTTGTTTTATTATTATGCTGCTTCCTAAACTATTCCAAGTTACAATTTCTTGAAATGTTATTACGTTATTGTCTGAGGATTTTCACTTTTGCTGCTGTTGTTTAAGTCTGTCTCCAGAACTTTATTTTTGAGCCTGTGAGATTTTTTGAAAGAAAGGTGTATTGCTGTTTTGAATAATTGATGGAGGAAGCGATTTGGCCTTCTCCCTGGTTTTCAGGCACCCTTCATAGTTAATTCCTTGTGGCTGCGTATTGTCCTTCTCAAATCTGAGACGCTTGTTCTTCTAAACTTGGAAAGTTCACTTGCCCCTCAGAGCCCACAGATACAGAAGGCAGAGATAAATTTCCAGAGTTGCTAGTCTTAAGTAGTGTCCACCTTTCAGCAAAAAATGGGCGCGCACACACCTCTGCCACCCCCACCATATGGCTTGTCTGTTAATGAAGCTTTTCTGCTCCCCCCCCCCTCCGCTTTTCTCTTTCCTCCTCTTTGCAGAGTGTCATCATGGTTGTATTTGCTGAGGACAAAAGCCGGGAGGATCAGCTCAGGCACTGGAAGTACTGGCACTCCAGGCAACACACGGCTAAACAAAGGTGCATTGACATAGGTAAGAAGCTCTCAAGCAGCAGGTGCCAAAACTCAACTTAGCAGGTTTCGGGTCTTGTGTTTGCTTGTGAGCTTAGGATCATCTTCAGTCAACGCTGTCCATGGCTCCCAATCTTGCCTGTCCCTCTTTTGGAGATAGATGGAAATCCAACTGCCCATTAGAATATCTCAGTTGGGAGAGATTTACAGATTTAAACAATACCAACCTCTATCACTTTGTCAGTTGACCAACCAATTGATCAGTCAAATGGGCCCATAGTTGAGTAACAGAAGTTTGAACTTGCAATGGATGTTAAAAGGAATCTCTAACGCTGAAAGCTGGAGAATGGTTCATTGGGTGGACTGTGTTTCAAGCTTCTGGTTGCAAGGTTGCTTAAACAGAACTGGCTGTGGCTGTTACAGCTTTGTTCTGCAGTATCTGCCTATGTCAAGTTTACTGTATCTGAACATTGCAGAAATTTGAATAATTCTATTTTCTGAACTTCATTAAGTGTTCAGTCATTGGCACTTAGGATCCTTTTCTTCTTCTATTCCTCTTTCCCAAAATACCATTATTATTTTTTTCATTCTTATGCCCCAAACCCCTCTGGCCTCAACATTGCCTGTAGTTCATGCCATCGATCCTGGGGCCTCTTGGTTCTGTAAATGTATGGATCCGAAGTGGTGACTCAGTGCAGAGGGGAAAGGCACTCTTCACATGAGCAAAGCTGCTATTGCTTCTTAGTCAGATCCGAAAGGACGCTTTGAGGTTGCAAAACAGGTTCCAAGATTGAGTCGCTGGCAGAAGTCAAGCCTTAGGTATAGTTTGGGCAAGGAGATGAAAGACAACATTACAGATACCCATTTGCCTACAGCCAAGCTGTGATTGGCCCATTTCCAGCTCCTTTGGTTTGAAGGCTGGCCGCAGTCAATCTTTTTTCTCTCTCTTATACATAAAAGTGGGGATTAATGCTTAGCACTTAAAGGCAGACGCACATGCAAATCTTCCTTTATTATGAATTTTTATGAAGAGCAACATATCCTGGTTGTGTTGTATAACATTTTTTAAAGGAGAATTGAAGGCATGACAAAGGTAGCAGGTATTGCCTGTTTCCTTTGCTATTTCTTAATTTCATTTCCTGCATTGGATGTAAATAAAAACTTAAAGGGGTGCCCAGAAAAACATTGAGATTTCTTTTGTCTTCTCCAAGACAATTCAGAAGAAAAATGACTGTTCTCCTAATTTGGGTCTGTGTTTGTCAGTCAACTAAGTTATTTTAATATATTTTCCCTCCTTTATGTTGTCAACAGCTGATTATAAGGAGAGCTTCAACACTATAAACAATATTGAAGAGATAGCCTATAATGCAATCTCCTTCACTTGGGACATTAATGATGAAGCAAAGGTAAGTGCCAGAGCTCTTCCTTCCGGATGCTTCTGAGTATTAATGGAAGAAAGGGAAAGCTTAAGTTGAGAGCCAGTTATGTCTAGTAGGTATGGCACCAGACTGGAAACAAGGAGACTGTGAGTTCTAGTCTCGCCTTAGGCATGAAAACCAGCTGGTGACTTTGGGACAGTCTCTCTCTCTCTCTCTTTGGCCTATGGTGCCAGGTTTGGGTGACAGGCTGATTGGCCAATTCCTGTCACAACCAATGAATCAATAGTTGGTTGGTCCAAAAAAACAGCACTGACATAGGTAAGAAGCTCTCTTGTGGGAAAACACTAGGAAGAAAACAAAAGTTAATCTCATAGCTCTCTTAAAAACAAACTGACGGAATAGCTGCTAAAAGATTGTCAAAAGCTTTCTGGGAAAATAAAGTTTGAAGCTGATGAAAGCGTCACGGCTTGGATTATGAAATGGCACAAAGCCCGAAAAAGGTGACCCTTTTCTGACTAGTTTTTTCCCTTGCCTCTGGATTTAGTCTGATCAAAAAAATGTGAATGAACAGGAGTCAGAAAGTGTACTAGGCCTTTTCGGTATTCTTCCAGCAGAACAAGGTGGTTGGTTCAGCACCGGAGACTGCTGCTTCTATTCAAACACATAGCTTTCAGTCATCTCAGTTTAAACAGAGGTTTGTTTGCAGGCTGGAACTTGTAGTCTTCTGCAAACAGTCCATCTCCTCCACCAAGTGTCCTTGCATGTCTATCGAGTAAAGTCACCTTTCATTTTCCATTTGCTCTGTGGATATCATAGATAGGCTTATGATGATGTCACCAATGGAACTTTCCTTGTGTTTCTGTATGGAGCTTTGAGGGAAAGATGGGCAACCTTATTTGTCACTCAGAGTCTCCTTGAACAGACGGCCTATACATTTAATACAAATAAATATATAAATAAATAATTCTCATATTTATTAGATGTTTAAAAAGGAAGCAAACTTTGATCAATGAACAATAACCAAAATTGTATTAGCCAAGAGTTTTCCAAGCCATCAGTTTGATCTCGATCGGCAAAATTTCTTGGTTCGTTCAAAATAGTCTCAACTTTGGCAAAAAAAGATATTCAGGATTATTTGAGATATTAAAAGAATTCTCAAATGATTCTGAAGTAATTTGTTAGAATTTGGGGGTGCCTTTCACACTGGAAGTCCATCCATGCTCATGATGGGCTTAGTGTTTCTAAATTTACCAGTTATCTTAGGAGAATTCTAGATTCAAGTCCTAGATGCAGCAGTGACCTAGGTCTTTTCTAGCAATGTAGTTTAGGGAAGCTGTTCTTAACTGGTACCTGTCCAGGTGCATTAGTCACCAAATCCCATAAACATTAGCCAATACAGTCAAAGATCTTGGTTCATTTTGGCTGAGCTGAAGACCAATGTATGTGGAATGAATTTGGATAGAAAAGTCTGTTGTAATGGGTAATATGGGTCTTGTAAAGAGCAAGTATAGATCATGAAAAAGCAACAGTGGAAATGATCTTTTCATCAGGAATCCCCTTGGAACTAATAGAATCCTGATCTGATGGGGAACTAAATGTGTACAAAGTCACTGTTTGAACTATTTACTCTCTACATTAATAAACCTCTGGATTTCAAGAGCACTGCTTTCCTTCCTGAACAATTTAGGGCTGGGTTATTTTCAAGGTCTCCCTCTTGCTAGAGATCAAAAAGAAGAACCTGTCTTGCAGGTCTGTGTATCCCTCTATTTAGGAGAAGCTGCTAAATAATTACAAAAAAATAGCATCCTGAATATGACCAGTATGTCAAGACTTTCTGGACTAGTAATTCTAGCCTCTTTGTGTGTATATATCTATGTGAACATATGGAGGAATATGGAGACAGCCTTGAGGGAAGAAAGCATTAAGTAAACATCAGTTTAGCCCTGGTATGATAAAGAAACACATGATAATCCTGACTTGATTCTGTTTAGTATCAGAGAGAAACTCTGACAAGTTTTCAAGATTCTCTTGCTATTATATCCTAGAGTATAAATAGAGTTCCAGAATACCTTGCATTTCCTGTTCCCTCAGCTGCAGTACCTGTAACAGGTGTACAAAAAGGACTTCAACATTTCAAGATGCATTTTTGTCTGCATGTGTGTTTGGAGGGTGGGGGAAGACGGCTGCTGTTTCATTCAAATGCCATTCCTCATTTTCTCTCAAACAAAACAAATTTTAGCATAGAAGCTTTATGTTGGAAATGATTCCAAAAGCCATTTCTGTGTCTTCTCCTTGCTGGTTTGCAACAAAGAAACATTGACAAAAATCTATAAGTGAGAAGGAGCAGCTAATTCTCAAGTACCACCAAGAGAGATTTGGACTTGGACTGCCTTGTAAATCAGGATCCCTTTCTGGATACTTAACTTTTTCCCCAATGTTGCTCTAGATCCTGAACTCAGAGTATGGTTTCCATAGCAGTTCTAAACTGCATTCAGATCAAGAGTTATTTGTTGAAGAATTGAACATCACTGGAACTCCATGTACACAAACCATAGCATTGATGGCAGTTATTGTGTATCTAACTCAGAGGGTAATATTTTTAATAGTTAATCAGAAGGAAGTCCTGTTTTCAGTAGGATCTGTTCTCAACTAACAGTTCAATAGGATCTGTTATCAACTAATAGTTCTTAGGACTGCAATGTCAGTCTTTCTAGACTGTCTATCATAATGTATTAATCATAATCTGAAACCTGGATTAAAATCTCTGTTTAGCTTGGAATAATTCACTTTCTTGGTATGTTGAACCACTTTCTCTCAATCTGTTCCCTTCATCTCTGCCTGCACATACCACTTGACTTTTGCCTTTTAAAGTGTCTTAATAGATGGGTATACTTCCAAACAAAGCAGTAGGTTGTTGCCACGCACTATATTTATTTTGCAAAATCTAGGGATTTCCTAGGCTTTTATATAAATAAACATAATGTCCAAAGTACTGGACTAGAAAATGAGGGACCCTGAATTCAAGTCCCGCCTTAGCCATGAAAGACAGCTGGGTGACCTTGGGCCAGTCACCCTCCCTCAGCCCAACCACCTCACAGGGTTGTTGTTATGGGAAAAATTGGAGGAGGAAGGTGTGTTGGATATATTTGCCACCTTGTGTTGTTTGTAAAAAATAATAAAGGCAAAATACAAATAAATAAAAAAATGAATTAAAATCACTTACATGTTAAAAGTTGGGTGAGGCAGAAGACTGAGCAATGTATTCCTTAACACAGGGGTCTCCAACCATGGCAACTTTAAACCTGGCGGATTTCAACCCCCAGAATTCCCCAGCCAGCTTTGCTAGGGGTAAACTTAAAGTTGCCAAGTTGGAGACCCCTGTGTTAACAGTCAAGCAAGGACATAAGGAAAGTGTCTGTTGAGTATGTTTCCTGCCCCCCGATTTCACCCCCCTTTTTGAACACGAGAATCACAAGATTGTTGCCCTTTTCTTAGCTGCACCTGACAGATGATCTGGGCAAATGTTCAGAAGAGAGGAAATGGAAGGCTTTCACAGTTGAATTTGGCAGGGGAAGGATTTGTGGAAGGATTTGTGGGCAGAGGAGGAGGTGATTAGGGGATGGGCATGAAGCAGTTCCAAATCTTTATTGCTAAATAAATATTCCCTCCTCATCAGGTAAAGCCTGATGTGTTTATCCTTCCAGTATGTCAGCATATGCTGATGCTTAAAATGGCGTAATTATGAAGCAGATCTCAAACGCCAACGTTTCCTGCATGGCAATCTCTAAAACATGGTATTAATCTTCATTGCACTTTTAAAAAACTGAACTACTTTTTAAGGGATAATTGAAATTCGGTAGTCATTGGAGCCCATGTTGAAAGAACCATTTGTTCATTTCTGCCCCATGCAAATTCACCTGGTGTGTCTCTTAAATAATCCTTGAGAACAGGTAGAATGAGCCAAAGGCTAGCAAACAAATAATTCATCTTGATAGGTAGCTGCAGGATGTTTGAAACTTCTAAATGCTGGCAGGATATGTGAGTGCTACACTGTAAGTTGATAGTGGAGAGAGCATGGGCATCAGTGACCAAAAATGTACATGTCTTACTGCAATTCTATACATACTTATTCAGTTAAACACCACTGTACATATTATATGGGGCTTATTACCAAATCGGGGTGGTGGTACAGATTTGCAGGTGGACAGTCTAATCCTAAATTGTGTGTATGAAAGAGAACGATCTGTAATATAGCCAACATCATTCCTGTGTTCTTTTGTTTACGTCAGCTAGAGTGAGAGCTAGCAGGTTGGTGGGTAAGGATGAGATGTTGATCCAGAGCCTTTGGGAGAAATGAAGGGGTTTGGGCTCCATGTCATCAAGGTTGCCCCTCATGGTGTCCCAGGAGCAATCTGTCAATTGCTTACTACCTGTCAGGTGTGAAGAGTCAGGACTACACATTAAATTCTAGTTAAGCTGATTTGTTGTTCATGCCTGTACACAAGAATCTAGTCAACTAATGTTCAGCATTAAATTGGTTAAAGAGTTAATGGAATTCAAGAGGAATTGGACTTAGAATATGCTTGTGTTAACATAATGATTCCAGGCTGATTCCTCTCTTGACTCTGCTGCCTTTCCTTTTCCTACCCTACCAATGAACATATTGGTAGCAATTCTCTCTCCTCAAACTTTCTGTAGATATATTGATAAAGTCAAGGGGCATCATTATACCATCCTAATGTCCTTAGTTGAAGGAATTAAAATAGCTGTTTGTTATCGTGAAACGTGTATATTGGAGTTTTATATACATAGGTTGGCCTAATTATGAAGATTTGTAGGAGCAGTCCATTGCTTCCTTTTAGGGGAAATATGGCCTTCAGAAAAATATGATGTTTCTTTTCCTGCTTTCTGTTCCCAGATTTTGCAGAAAATATCAGTCATCCTTGGCTGTATTTTCCAGCTGGGAATTATAAGAATTGTGGTTGAATAATATTGGGGTTAAAGTGTTAGGAAAGGCTGCTGCAGAGCAATAATGAATATTCCTCTTTTCCATGTCAACAGGCCCAAGTATATTTTTAAAGGATTCTAATTGAGTTTGATCTTATAACATTATCAAATAGCAGGAAGCAAAAACTGATTTCCCATAACTATTTTGGATTCCTGTGTTTCTTATTTAATCTTTTCCTCCTCCTTCAGAGAGGACAGATCTGACAGTGATTCTAGATCAGATTACTGGCAGACAGAGCAGCAATTCTTTCTTAGCACTCTGATCTTATCAGGAAGAGATCTAGCCAATTTCCACTATTTTCATTACATGGTTCATTTGACTGCTGCATTTATTTATTTTTAATTACCAGACAAAGACTTTTATGTGGTGCTGTGCACAGGGAAAGTAGAGAGAAAAGCTGGGTTTAAGTGAGGTCCTTAGTACATTTCTCGTGTGGTAAATCATCTCAGCAAGTTTTGCATTTAAAGGATATTATGAATTGGCTGCAGAACCACCATTTAATAACTTCATTTTACACCATTAACTTAGATTGGCGCAAATGTGTGGCAGACATGAATTCAATGGTGCTTTGGAGATGAGTGGAGGAACCGGTTCAGAAATAAAAAGATAAGCAGTCCTTTGAGATGAGCTTGATCTCCATATAGGCTCTTGGCAACCATCTGGAAATGGTTTTTCATTGCCTCCTTCTGAGATGTTTATTTCAGACTTCTCAGCTTAGCCCTAATGATCTCCCACCCAACCACTAAGTAAGTTACACCCCACTTTGCCTTTTCAAGATTAGTCAAAGTCGACTAGGTAACATGTGCTACAAAATGGAGAACAGAACGGAAACAGATATAATATGAATTAGTTGAAGGACTTACTGAGAATAAAAAGAAATCAGAAAACAAATGATGGTCCATAGGGTAGCTTACTCCAAGTCAGTATCCTTCAGTGATATAGCCAGCACCAAGTTAGGAAAAGCAATTGAGTAAAAATAAATACAAACATATTTGTAACCCGGTTCTTAAAGTAGTATACAGTATTGGTATTTTTTCAATCTCCTTTGCCTCCTCAACTATTCCCACTTTTCTCATTACAAGATTAGTATTTCATGGCCGTTTGGCATCTTGCAGCAAATTATTGCTTCATCATTTTGTAGTAGGTTTGAAAACAAGCACACAGTACCGTACAATTATTTTTCTAAACGTAGTTGCAGGTTTCCAAATAATTAGCCTTAGGGGTATCTTGTGGCAATAAGCCTCTAAAAATGTATTCAGCAAAAGCTAGCTTGTCTTTCTCCTTGAAATTTCTGTTGTGATTTCTTGAGTGGTGGGCTCCTTAGCTTTGTTAGCTTCTTTGTAAAGTTATGAGTTAGGGTTAGAAAGATGAAATATATGTTGTGTTGAAATATATGCCATCACATCTGTTTATATCTATCTCACAAGAGAAACGAAGCTATTACTCCAGATGATTATTATCATCAGTTTATCACCATCTAAATTGTAGGTGTTGTTGTGTGTCCTTTTGCCCAGCAGAGGGTGTGTGCACATCAAAAGACCCTTGCTGGAAAAGACCATCACACCTGCTGAAAACAGAGACTGGAAAATTCTATATCATGGAGTGCTGCAAAGGGCCATAAATGCAAGCGGTTTCAGAGTGCCCAAAATGCAGTCACATGATTGGGGGGTGACTCAGACATGAATTTGAATTGGGGTTATAAGTAGCATTTTCAGAGTCCATTGTAACTTTGAATGGTCGCAAGTCGAGGACTATTTATATAAGCCAAATTCCATTCCTTAGTGCAAAGCCTGTAAGGGGAAACCCTCCCGCCCATACACACTATATTAAATAGTGATTATATCATGAAGAGAGCCAATTTAAGGCATCAGGCTACAGGCTTGGAGTTCTATTCCTGCCTTAGTCACAAATCCAGCTGGGTGACCTTGGGTCAGATACTCTCCCTCAATCCTAGGCAGAAGAAGGTCATGGCAAATCACTTGTGAAAATCTTGCCAAGAGGTTTGCAGGGACTAGTCTAGGCAGTTGCCAGAGTCAACACTGACTCAGAGGCAATCCCCATCCAAAGGAGAAGAAAATAGAAAGAAAGAAAGAAAGAAAGAAAGAAAGAAAGAAAGAAAGAAAGAAAGAAAGAAAGAAAGAAAGAAAGAGAGGCAGGGGGTGAAAGAACTCTGAATAGTAATTAAAATGAACTACACATAACAAAACCCAATCTCTAGTTAATGGAAAAATGATTACTATGGTAAGTATAAATACCTATGTGGAATTCCTACACTTATAAGTCATTAAATGTATCCTATAACAGAGTACCGTATCATCTTATTTTTAGAACCTAAATCCTTTTCAAAAATAGACAACAAATTAATATCTTGGACCCATTCCTTAAAATAAGGAAGGTGAGTTTTTTCTCTAGCTACTTAGAATTATCCTCTTTGTTGTAGCTAAGACTTAAAAGAGTCAGTCTGCATGAGATGACAAAATGCACAATTTAGGAATGTAGTTCAATATCATATTAAAATCCTGAAATGTATTTATTTCCAAAGTTATATTAATATATGTATTAATTTGAAATCAAAACAAAGCTGTAACAGAATAAGACCAAATCATGTGAGTTAAAAGAATGTTCAGATTTCTTTCATGGACAACCTAAGATAATTACTGACCATTCCTTTTTAATAATTTTAAAATAATATTTAAAAATTAACTTTTAAATCATGGGGAATGTATCTCACATTTTTTAACACATGGACCTACTGATTTCCCAAAATTTTACATTGTAATACAAAAGTCAGATACAGAATGAGGCAGAACAGAGACTTTCCTTTCCCCTGCATTGGGCCCACTATCACTTCTTCCAAAAACTCCTTTGCTTGGCATGTGGTAGTGGGACTTACTAGTTCTGGCAACTGATAGAATTTAGGCATCATCATCCACAAATCTTATCCTCACTGTTGGTGTTTCTCTCTTGATTATCATGGTATTCTTAAACCAGTTACTTCAGACTGGACAAAGTATGGCAGATTGGCTAGCTGGTGAATTCTGGGAGTTGAAGTCCTTAAAGTTGCCTTAAAGTTGCCAAGGTTGGGAAAATCAGAAGTAGGGAAAGAGGAGACCAAGGATTCTGAGACAGTGGAACACAATTTGTTTATTCCTTGCAGCCCAGAAGAAACTTCTCTTGGGTTGGCACAGAGACTCAACGCTCTGGCTGTATGGGAGAGAGCAGGAAGAAAAGGAAGGAACTCCTGTTTAAGAGGCATTGTGGCCTGATATAGAAAAACCTCTTATTTTTCATCTCTCCTTCCCAGTAGCTGATCTATCACTGTAAGCTTAAAATGAAATAAAATGGAACTGGCTTGTATTACCAATTACCAATGGGGCTGAAGTGCCCTTGCAGGCACATGCCGATGTGCAAAAGCTTTCAGAATCACATGGAAATCCAGAAAGCATGTGTGAGCTGCTAAGATGCTAGAAGTAGCTTAGATGTCCATATCTTCTTGGCCAGCATCATTGATCTTATACAGGTGACTTGCTGTCTTAGGGACGAATGCATCATCCAGACAAATGGCTTTAGTGGATTATTTGCATTCTCTGTAAAGCTGATTGAGAGTCACCTAAAAATGGTTGGAAAAGCCTGCAACCACAGATCTTACTTTGCTTGTCGTCCCAGCCTTACGTTTATCTGTTACATTTGGTAACAGATAACAGTTTTATAATTTCCTACAATTTTCCTTACCAATGCAATGTTGAGTCTCTAAAGGTACATTCAGAGGAACCAAAGGACATAACATGGCCCAGTGGATTGGCCAGATAGTATCTTTGTTGGGCTGTTGAGTGTAAGATTTTGGCAACTGTCCAGGGCTACCAAGTACTGCTCTTGGTCCTGATTAGAAGAGTTCAGGTACCCACCTGTGGCACAATGGGCCAAGGCACTTATGGGCCTTGGTGGTGCAGGCTGTTAATAGCCTAGCACTTAGTTCCAGCTGCCTGCAATTACTGCAGGCTGGAATCCCACCAGGCTCAAGGTTGACTCAGCCTTCCATCCTCTCGGGGTAGGTAAACTGAGGACCCAAGATTGTTGGGGGCAATAAGCTGACTTTGCAAAAATGCCGCTTAGTAATAAGCAGGCATATACAATGGAATGAAGGCTATTGCTGAGCGCATTGGGTTGTATCCCAAAAATTGTAAGCCACCCTGAGTCTCTGGAGAAGGGCGGGATATAAATATGAATTAAAAAAAACAAACAATGGTCATCCACAGTCACCTGTTATATAGGCAAGTCCTCGATTTATGACAATTGAGCCCAAAATTTATGTTGCTAAGTAAGACATTTGTTAAGTGGGGTTTTCCTCATTTTACGACCTTTCTTGCCACAGTTATTCAAGTGAATCAATGCAGTTGTTAAGTTAGTAACATAGTTGTTAAGTGAATCTGGCTTCCCTACTGGCTTTGCTTGTCAAGAAGGTTGCAAAGGTGATCACATGACCCCAACCATCATTATGTATGAGTTAGTTACCGAGTGTCTGAATTTGATCATGTGACCATGGGGAATGGTGCAATGGTCACATTTGTGAAAAACAGTCATAAGTCATTTTTTCAATGCTGTTGTAATTTCGAACAGTCATTAAACAAACTCTTGTAAGTCGAGAACTACCTGTACATGTGGATGCATTCATGGGAAAGCTCCAACCAGCCCGTGGCACAGGATGGGTAACTCCCTCTGTGTCAAAAGCTGCAAGTTCTGACTTGTTGGCAGGCTGGATGAGATCTCCAGTGATGGGGTGACATCACCGAATAAAGCAGGTCTAATATTTTCTTTTCATCATTGTGACTACTGAAAGGTAGAAATTGAAACAATTCATCTCGCAGAGAACTTCTGCTCCAATTTTCATTTGTATTCGGCTTTAACTCAAAAATTGTACTGATAAAATTTAGCTATTTTACTGATCCACGGGGCTCAGTTTGGGCATTTTTATTAAATGGAGGGTCTGAAGTAATGTAACTTCTCAGAGGCTTTTTGTTTTCATTCCGGCCTTGACCTTGGCACAAAAGAGGGGGGAAAACTGCTCTCAAAATATGGCCATTTTGAGGATAGATTTCAGCAGTTCAGTCTCCAGAGAAGCAGATAGGATGCTGGGAGCAGTTCCCTCTGTGTTATAGAATCATTTAGAATCACGTAGGATTCTCTTAAAAGTAAAAATGGAGGAAAGCAGCTCAATTATTACAATTAATATATTGATTATATTAATGCACTCCTTTAGATTATGAGGTCACAGCTGTAAGGATGTTTTTTTTCTCATGACATACTCACTCACCTGGATTTTCAAAATAAGGTGTTGCCCCTCTTGTCTGCATAACCAGTTTGGTTAGGATGAAACTAAATGAGAGTCATATGGATGACTCAGTCACACTTGGCATTTGAGATAATTCAGACTATAGCACAGGCGTTAGCAGTCTTCTACACGTTTCCTTGAAAATAAAATTCTAATGTGTTCAGTGGAATGTGCTGAGGGTAACTGTGCTGAGAGTTGCAACTTCTTGTTCCTTCTTCCTTGTATTTGCAGCTCACAGACTTCTGATCATTGCTCTGAGTAGGTGATCTTTGTGTATTGTTCCCTCCTTTTCCTTTTCCATTTCCATTTGCATATGTTATTTTTAAAAAAGAAGATGAAAGTTTCCCTGTCCAGTCGTGTCCGGCTCTTAGGGTGAGGTGCTCATTTCTATTCCTTGGCTGAGGGAACCAGGGTTGTCTGGAGTCAATTCCTTGGTCCTGTGGCCAGCATGGCTATATACTAGAGGTGCACTGAACACTGATACCTTTTCACCGAAGTGGTACCTATTAATCTATTCTCATTTGCATGCTTCCGAACTGCTAGGTGTTAGGCACAGGTTTTATTAGATTGCTCTATCTTAATATGTTTTATGGGTAATCTGTTATGGCATTTTCCAGCTAAAGAACAAGTAAAAGTACTTCCACATGCAAAGCAGCCTCTTCTTACTTGCCTAGGCTTACAGGTAGAAGACCTAACACAAAAGAAAAATGGGGTGATGAGGGAAAAGGAAAAAAAACCCAAATTCTGCCATTGTTATAATACAGCAATCAGCAGCCATTTGGAATAAAAATACTGGAAGAGCCATGTGAGTTGACATCTTAGCATTCAGTGAAACGACCTGTTGTCTTCCCAGTTTCCTCTCTAAAGTACTACAATCTTATGAAATAGCTGCTGCTCTTCAAACTGAACCACTAAAAATCCTTGCTTATCATTGATCTCTCTGTGCGGAATTCTGTTCTGCTGTTCTGAATCTCTACGATGCTTTAATAAAAAAAAGGAAAAGTGCCTTATTGGATGCATGTCTAATTATTTGGGATGACAAGCAATAGGAAATGGATAGCTAACCACAATGTGTTTAATTAGCTAAAGCTAACATTTAGCTTTCATAACTTTGCTGTTCTAAGATAATGAAGATGTATGAGAAGCTGTGGTTTAACTAGCTAGTAGTCTTTTTTTTCATTATAAGGCACCTGTGTGTGCTTTAATTCTGCTCTAACTGCAACAGGCTCCAGCCAATATAATCCCCAAAATGAACAAGATTTATAACTCCTGCCACCAAAGCAGGCAACCCAATTCTGTTCAGGTTTATACCAGAGAAGGCTTGTTTGAATTCAGTGAGGTTTAATCTCTGTGAAAATATATGGCACTGTTTTAATCATAACACATCAAAAGTGTTTACCCAGAAATCAATCTTGGGAGTTCAGCATGAGCTACTGCGTAGGATGTGTGCATAGGATTATCTGTATATATACGCAATCTTAACTGATTGGTTTCCTGAATAAAGCTTGCAACCTTTACGTCAACTAACAGTGAGAAACAGCCAGGCCCAAGGGGTGGATTCTGGCTCAGACTCTCTCCCATGGGCTGAACTTCATTTAAATTGGGGCAGGAGCCAAGCCCTGCCCCTCAGGAATGAGGCATCAGGGCTTTGAAGCCACTTTCTTCATTCCTTGAAACAGGCCTTGTAGTTCTTCCTTGCCCTGCAAGGAGGAGAGCCTTTAAGGGCCAAAGCAGTTAGCTTCTACTGCCAGAGTCTCTGCTAGACCAAGTGCAGGATCAGCAGTCTGCACCTTCCTCCAGGGATAAAAGACAGGTGTCTGTAGCTGGGCTCCCCCCACACCCAAGGCCCTCCGGCATGGCCCAGATTGTAAGGAAGACAAGGGAGGGGCCTGCTTCACCTAGAGGTTTCCCATAAACTGTGTTTATTCACTCACTCTCTTTTCATAGATGACAACATTACTCTTAGAGTGTGGATTATATGAAAAGGATATTCATAATTAAAGTTTATGTCAACAGGTCATGGCATTGGATTGTCAAATAGCTTGCAAGCTCCATTTTTTAGAGGGTCTCCATCCTTCTTATTGGGAAACTGCCTGCCTGTCTGTGGAAGACTCCACATGGGTTTCCTCACTGTGAACCACAAACTTTGAGACATAGTTCAGTGGGACTTGCTGGATAGTTTCTTTTAAACGTATTTCTAAACTTTAATAACACTTTCAGCTGCTGCTACAAAAAAGAATCCCTTACACAGATTTGATTACATTGGCAAGAGAATCTTTCTGGTTGGATGATTGTCTGTCTACATATTTATTTATCTATCTGTCACCTATCATCTGTCCATCAATCAATCCATCCATCCACCTATCTCTGTTGTTTATAATGGGAATAAAGCATTTTCCTCAAAGTTAAGGCAGCTAGCTTTTACTGAATATGCTTGATTACTTTTCCTGTAACTTAACAGAACTGTCCCAAATTCATTGACTTTTTCTTCAGACCACTTAACCTCTGTTAAATCTCTCATGAGCTTCTTTTGTGTTTGGCCTTCACATTTCCCATCAAATTTCAAATAATTTTTCCAAATGTCTGACAGATTTTTTTCATAGTTTAAAAATCTCACTAATCCTCATGAGCTTTGTAATTGCTAATAGAGCAGTGACTTTACCCTCTGACCAATCCAAATCAACTTTTACAATATGTCAACAGTTTTTAAGTTCCAGCTTGGATCTTCTTTCCCTAACAATCCTAATTAAGCAACCATAGTGCCACCTGTCTAATGCAGACAACAGATTTCTAGTTTTCCATCTACATTAAAATTCCTCTCAAAGGTTACTTATGGAATACAAAATATAGTGATTATTAATGAATATATTATTTTATATTTCTCTTTGGTTGCTGCTAAAAAATGCTTGTAACCTAGATTGTATCAACTACTACTAGATTTGCTAAATGTACAAAATATCTCCCATGGGATTATCCACATTAGATCTGCTGACATGGTATTTCTAGGCAATTGAGGTACAGGAGTATAATTCCCATTTATTAAAACTCATTGAATGAATAATTCTCAGCATTCTTAAGTGTGGGAAAATATTACAAAGCGAACACACCCACTTATCTAGGCAGACTTATGGCATATTAATTTACCTCTGTGAATTCCTGAATAATGTTCTTGATTTTTTCTCTCTCGGTGTTATAGGTGCTGTTCTTCCATTAGGTTTTTACAGAATGCTATGTATCTATGACTTTTTTTTCTCGTAAACCACTGTCCCTGTTTTATATATTACTGTCTTGTGAGGGGTACTTTGAAATTTTGTAGATCTAATTTTTTTTTAGTTCAGCTGCTTTCTCAAAATTGCTACAGCAACTTTTGGTGAGCTATTTTGACAGGGAAGGGAGCTCCAGAAATTGATCAATCAATCAAATGTGTAATTATAGTCATAGACCAGCATAAATTGAAATCCTAGTAATGTACAGCAGAAGGACTCATGTTTAGGGAAAACATCTCTAAAGTTTACATCTATATTGTGCATAGGTGTCCTCCTCTCAAACTTCTCCACACATTTTTGAGCAGTGAAGTGGTGGTGATGTTGGGGCTCAACTTGGTCAATGTTGGGGTTTTTTTCCTTCTTGAAGAGGAATAGGAATTATTCAATATTTTTTTATGGGAGGATTTACCAAGAACAGTGAGAGTGGCAAGCTTTGTTTAGTGTTTATTAGCTGTTCTTAATGCAAAAATGACAGTAGAACAACATACTGATGGTTTTACCAACTTTTTTGCTTCCTCTCCCCCCATCCCCAACGTCCCAAGAGAAAAATAAGAATTCTATTTTTGTGAGTGTATAATGAGACAAGAAATTTGTGTTGATCTCTGCAGAAAATACTTGCAGGCATCTTGACTTTGAGATATTTTGAGCTCTTTATTTTGGTTTTGAAATATAGTATCTCTGGTCACAGTCTGATAGAGTGTAGTGCAAACTTCTCCAATGCTTTCTCTTTTCTTATTCGGTGAAGGATAATAACGCCTGCAAGTAGCAGGCATTATTATGCATGCACTGAGCAATTTTCCAATAATAGATGCCCTGTGGATATCTGAGTTTCCCAAGAATTATCGGATTTGAGGATCAAATGATAGAAAATGTTTATCAAAATCCACAAGCCAATTTTCATATATCTAAGAATGTGGAATAGTTGTCTAAAACCAGAAAGACTATCCTAAGAGGAATCTTGCTGTACAGGCTGAAGGGGTTCAACAACTTCACCAGCTACATGATCCTTCAGCAACTTTTGGGTGGGAAATACCTAGCATAGTCACCTAGCTTTCTTTTTTCCTTCAAAACACAGATTCAGAATTATCTCCCCATCGAAAAACATCAATTTTCTGAAATTCACTTTTTAAAAAAAGCTATGAGGTTGTTCACAAGACTCAAAATACTCCTATTGTTGCATGTTTTGTTAATCCAATTTTAAAAGTAGAAACTTATTTTAGATAGTTATCTCAAAAATTGATGAAACACCTGTCTTATCCTCGCTTTTTGTAAACCACAAAAAAGACCAGGAAAAGAGCTTATAGAGTAATCACTACAAAATGTAGCATTTATAGTTGACTTCTATTTGCAGACAAGGGGCAGACTTCAAAGTGACTTGTCACTCTGATGTTAACAAGAGAGCTGGGTTTGCTTTCAGACCTACCCATGTTTCCCCAAAAATAAGATGGGGGTCTTATATTAATTTTTCCTCCAAAAGATGCATTAGGGCTTATTTTCCAGTTAGGTATTATTTTCGGGGAAATACGCTACTAAATGCATCTGTCTGGCTGATGATCTTAACTGAGGGTTAGGGCTTATATTATGAGCATCCTAAAAATCATTTTAGGGCTTATTTTTCAGTTGGGTCTTATTTAAAGAAAGCGAAAAGACTGACACATATTTGATTGTTTTGAAGTTTTCAGAGGGAAAGAAGGAGGAAAGGTTGCTTTGATGAACAGGTTATAGAATATGGAGCATTCTATTAACCATATGGCTGTCATTCCATTCAAACTAGTAATTTGTTTTCTTTGCAATGCCTTTTATGCCTTGAATGATTCAAAACTTTGTGTCCCAGCCCAATTTATTGAAGCTCAAAGAATCTGATATCGATTTTAATATGTGATAATCCCCCAGATATTAGGTCTATTTTATTTTTTCTCTCAGTGCATGTGAATGACTATTAGAAATAAGTTCTCAAGTAGATGTGGCTTCTAAGGAAAAATGCATGTGCAGAGTTGTTAGATATTATTATTGTGTAACAAGGTGGTGTGGTAGTTAAAAGTTGATACTGACTTGTTAGCACAAAATCAGTTAATCAGTGGGGTAATAATAGCATGGAACTACAGGTGAAACTCGAAAAATTAGAATATCGTGCAAAAGTTCATTTATTTCAGTAATGCAACTTAAAAGGTGAAACTAATATATGGGATAGACTCATTACATGCAAAGCAAGATAGTTCAAACCGTGATTTGTCATAATTGTGATGATTATGGCTTACAGCTCATGAAAACCCCAAATCCACAATCTCAGAAAATTAGAATATTGTGAAAAGGTGCAATATTCTAGGCTCAAAGTGTCCCACTCTAATCAGCTAACTAAGTCATAGCACCTGCAAAGGGTTCCTGAGCCTTTAAATGGTCTCTCAGTCTGGTTCAGTAGGAATCACAATCACGGGAAAGACTGCTGACCTGACAGTTGTGCAGAAAACCATTACTGACACCCTCCATAAGGAGGGAAAGCCTCAAAAGGTAAATGCAAAAGAAGTTAGATGTTCCCAAAGTGCTGTATCAAAGCACATTAATAGAAAGCTATGTGGAAGGGAAAAGTGTGGAAGAAAAGGTGCACAAGCAGCAGGGATGACCGCAGCCTGGAGAGGATTGTCAGGAAAAGGCCATTCAAAAGTGTTGGGGACTTTCACAAGGACTGGACTGAGGCTGGAATCAGTGCATCAAGAGCCACCACACACAGACGGATCCTGGACATGGGCTTCAAATGTGTATTCCTCTTGTCAACTAACAAATCAGAAGCGTCTTACCTGGGCTAAAGAAAAACAGACCTGGTCTGTTGCTCAGTGGTCCAAAGTCCTCTTTTCTGATGAGAGCAACTTTTGCATCTCATTTGGAAACCAAGGACCCAGAGTCTGGAGGAAGAATGGAGAGGCACACACTGCAAGATGCTTGAAGTCCAGTGTGAAGTTTCCACAGTCTGTGTTGATTTGGGGAGCCATGTCATCTGCTGGTGTTGGTCCACTGTGCTTCATTAAGTCCAGGGTCAATGCAGCCATCTACCAGGAGATTTTGGAGCACTTCATGCTTCCTTCTGCAGACGAGCTTTATGGGGATGCTGACTTCATTTTCCAGCAGGACTTGGCACCTGCCCACACTGCCAAAAGCACCAAAACCTGGTTCAATGACCGTGGGATTACTGTGCTTGATTGGCCAGCAAACTGCCTGACCTGAACCCCATAGAGAATCTATGGGGCATTGCCAAGAGAAAGATGAGAGACATGAGACCGAACAATGCAGAAGAGCTGAAGGCCGCTATTGAAGCATCCTGGTCTTCCATAACACCTCAGCAGTGCCACAGGCTGATAGCTTCCATGCCACGCCGCATTGAGGCAGTAATTGCTGCAAAAGGGGCCCAAACCAAGTACTGAGTACATATGCATGCTTATACTTTTCAGAGGTCCGATATTGTTCTATGTACAATCCTTGTTTTATTGATTGCATGTCATATTCTATTTTTCTGAGATTGTGGATTTGGGGTTTTCATGAGCTGTAAGCCATAATCATCACAATTATGACAAATCACGGCTTGAACTATCTTGCTTTGCATGTAATGAGTCTATCTCATATATTAGTTTCACCTTTTAAATTGCATTACTGAAATAAATGAACCTTTGCACGATATTCTAATTTTTCGAGTTTCACCTGTATACCACAAATAGAGGGCTTGATGGCTCAGCAGGTAAAGACACTGAGCTTGTCAGCTGGAAAGCTGACAGCCTGGGTTGGAGATCCAAGTGCTATGTGACAGGGTGAGCTCCTATCATTGCTCCAGCTCCTATCCACCTAGCAGTTCAAAAGCATGCAAATGCAAGTAGATTAATAGCTACCACTTTGATGGGATGGTAACAGCTGGCCACATGACTATAGAATGCTGGCTCCCTTGGCTAAGAAATGAAGGTGAATACTGCCCTCTAGAGTCGGACACAACTGGACAGGGGAATCCTTTACCTTTTCTATACCACATATATTTTTACAATTTTTTTCATTTGCAATGCAGACTGTTTTTTAGACCAGGGATTATTTTAAAAATCTTGGATAAATTCAATTTTTTCCTCTTTTGTTCGTAAAAGTTAAACACTTTTACCGTGTGACATACCATACACAAAAATGAATTAGGAAATCTGTTTTGTATTGCAATGTCTGGTTTGTTCCACTAGGAGGCTCACATTCCCCATACATCAGTTCTAAATTTAGTTTTTCTTTTGAAGGAAAGCAGCAGTGAAGTAAATTACACTATATGTAACTATTATTGGGATGATATTGCGTAATATTTGCTGTTGATTGACAATTATGTTCACACAGTGTGTACAAAAACTATTGTCCTGGATCCTTGAAAATATGCTAAGGCAGAGTGTTTCAAAGAATGAGTTTTTAAAATGTACCTTGAAGAGTTAAAAGCAGTAGATGAGTCCATGAAATACAAGTATCTTGCACTGCCAGTACTCTGCTTTTCTAGACTTTACACTTGTACTAAAAATAAATGTGAGGAGAAAAACCATTGAATATATACAGTTGTGCAAGGTTTACTGTTTCTTATATGCATCAATCACAGTCACCTAGAGTGACTGAATAAACAGAAATCTAAGCTGGTTCCCATGTTCAATTATTTGTAGCCTATCCTTTTATCCCTTTTATTTGTTTCCTTTTCTTTTCCTATTTTTATATTTTTTTTCTAAAATATCTAAATATAAACATAGAGAGCAAAACAAAAAAACCTCTTAGCTGGTGATACATATTGTTAGGTTCATCAAGACACTAACCCCAGTTATTTTTCTGAATGCCAGATGCACATTTGTTCAGTAACTAAGAATTAATTATGTATGTAAAATCTGTAAGTGCACCTTCTGTGGGATTAATATGTCCACTGCTGCTTTGGTATAGAATCCTGAAAAGCCTTAGTCATATGAATAGGCCCTTGGTCTGCAATGTACATATAACTAGATCTAAATATATTTATTTAATGTTGTTTTTAACAAATTGGGCAATTTATTTGAAGCAGAGCTGTAGACTGGGAGGGGGGATTCCTGATGTTGAAATGCATAGTGTTCAGGCCTGGCTGAGTTATTTTGGCCTCTGAGGTACAAAATGTCACAAAAACCTTTTCCTGGGAATTAAAATAGAGCAACAATACTCAATAATCTTTGCTGCAGGTGTGTGAGACCCAAATCACCTTTCTCTGAGGAACAGAACCCTACCTGCTTTCTATGTGCAGCTCAGCAAGTAGAAATACAAATAGGAATAGAATAGAATAGAATAGGAATAAATACTTTATTGGCCAAGTGTGATTGGGCACACAAGGAATTTTTCTCTGGTGCATAAGCTCAGAGTGTATATATAAACAGCACATAATAGGTCATAGATCATAAATCATAGTTACAATCATTAATCATAAGCTACAAACAATTGATAAATCATAAGCAACCAATAGGAGAGGATAGTAGGAAAGATGAGAAAATGAGAAAAGATGAGAAATGAGACAGTGCTGAGGGAATTAAATGTTCAGCAGAGTGATGGCACAGGGGGAAAAACTATCTTTGTGTCTTGTTGTTTTGGCATGCAGTGTTCTATAAATTTACATTAAAATGTAGGCAATTCTTGATATGGATTGACAGCACTGGGCTAGCAAGTCTAGCTTTTTGAAGGCAACGAAAATAATTCTCTAGGTATCCTCCCAGATGGGAGTCTGTCATGCCTTACTCGGAGATGCCAAGGGCTGAACTTGGGTCCAGTCTGCAACTCAAGTTACAATATCATACTATATTTTGGCTATTTTGTTACAGTATACCACTTCAAATTAAAAAAATGATATTGGACAGAACAGCAGTGGACTGAACCAAAATGTCAAGAAAGGACACATCACTAATAGGGATGTTCCTACTCTATAGTTAAAGATGGGCCATGGTCTTGGATTCTGGTTAGTGATGGATGAAGATGTCTCTTTGTCCTGATTTATGTATGATTACTACAGTATATATTGGAGGGAAGCGATGTACCACAACACTGAATTGTTTTTCAGAGCAACTTTAGATTTAGTTTATGCTTGGTTTGCCCTGCAGGTCTTCATTGCTGTGAACTGCCTTAGTACAGATTTCTCCTCACAGAAAGGGGTCAAAGGCCTCCCTCTCAATCTTCAAATTGACACCTACAGCTACAACAACAGAAGCAACAAACCCATCCACAGAGCTTACTGCCAGATTAAAGTCTTCTGTGACAAGGTAAAGCTGCCCAAGTCCTTCTTGAATCTTTTGTTTTGGGCAAACATTTAATATAGCCTCAATAGGTACCAAGACATGCAAAGAAAAAAAATCAGCAATTTGGATACAAAGGTGATCGGCTATTCTTTGGTTCATTGGGGTTGGTGAAAGAGAGGGTTATTCTATGGTCGTGGGGAGATGACCAGTAAAAAGATGCCAAGAGATGAGCATCAAAGTAACATAGTATACTATGTATTGTACATTATGTACAGGTAGTCTTCAACTTACAGTCATTCATTTAGTGACCATCTGAAGTTACAGCAGCATTGAAAAAAGTGACCTATGAACAGTTTTCACACTTACGACCACTGCAGCATCCCATGGTCATGTGATCAAAACTCAATGCTTGGCAACTGAGTCATATTTATGACAGTTGCAGTATCCCAGGATCATATGATGAGGTTCTGGCAAGCAAAGGGAGTGGGGAAGCCAGATTCACTTAACAACTATGTTGCTAACTTAACAACTGTGGGAAAAAAGGTGGGGCAAAATTAACAGATGTCTCACTTAGCAACATAAATTTTGGACTCCACTGTGGTCATAAGTCGAGGACTACCTGTAACTATGTATGTATGCATGTAGGTAAGTACGGTAGGTAGGTATGATGTATTCTGTATGATTGTTCCATAGTGCTGCCCTTGAGCAAGTTGAAATGCAATCAGAATTTTTTTTCAGCATTTGACAGTGCCTTGTTGTGATTAACTGCATTCTACCTTTCATATAGTTGGGAGCCAAAGGCAGATTCCATCAGTTCTCCACTGCCTTCCCTTTTTTTTCTCTTCCTTTGCTCATTATTTTGCACAGTGAAGAATCCTGGTAAACTCAAAACATTGCATGGTATTTTATGACCTTGAATTCTATTTCCAGTAGAAAACAGAGCTGGACTTCCTTCTTTATACACACAGGATATTTAATAAATTCGAGTAACAACCAACATGGATTTTTCTATTCCCTCTTAGATTCCACCTGTTAAATTTTATTTTATAATTGATAGCATGTGGATTATAGTTTTATTTACTTCACAAATCTTGCCTAGAAGATTTGTGCCCTTAAAATTTTGGTAATTTTAGTCTAGCTGAACTTTATTAAATAAATTGATTATACGACACAATTTTTGATCCAGGGAAACTCTAAACCCTGGTTATTTTCAGCTTTTAAGAACATAACACTGTACTTCATCTAGTCTGCCAACTTTGGCCTACTTGGTTTTTTTCCCAATGACTTTTGGCATTTCCACATTTGTTATCAAGTGGTCACTCTGTCCTATAAATTATGCCTGCATCAACAAAAAAAGTAATGCCAAATTTAAGTGAGACATTGGGAAATATGGCTTATCTGTTTAATTTCTATTTAAGACCGCTTTAATCAAGATTGCTTTGAAAGAGACAAGAGTGGCTAAAAGGAATTTGTAAAGCTCCGTTCAGATTTCAGCTTCTTTTGATCAGCTGGCGTGACACAACCTGTCATTTCCTCAGGGGTTTCAAGCAATATGCCTGCATTTTTTCCATGCTGTAGTCAGTAATAAATCTCAATCTTTAATTTATTTTTTTATTTCAATGTTGTAATGTTTTATTATATATTTAATATTACTGTATACTTTATGTTTTAAATTTAGCTGTCTAAGCCCTGAAAACTTGTATATAGACAAATTTGAACATGAACTGCTTCTATGGCCACTTTGGCCTAATGATTAAGGCATCACCTAGAAAGTGAGAGACTCTGAGTTCTAGTCCCACCTCAGCCTGAAAGCCAACTGAGTGACCTTATTCAAGTCACTGTCTTTCAGCCCAACATACCTCACAGGGTTACTGTTGTGGTGAAAATAGGAGGAGGAAGGCATGCTGGATATGTCTCCACCTTGAGTTATTTCAAAAAAATAGAAAAGGAAGGATGGTACATAAATAAATAGTAATGGTAGTAGTAATAGTAATAGCCAGGCCCTTTTAAAGATTTGGGTTTTTTTAAAAACAGCAACAATCATTTGGCCTATAGCTATAGATCAATTGCTTGTGTTCCCTAGAAAAACAACCATGTTTTTCAAGACTGCATTTGTCCCAGCAGTTTCTGATATTAAGCCAAAGTTACTTGTTTCCTTGGATGGCATCTCTGAGCTGCAGTCAAAATAGTCCCATCTCACTACCAATGATGTTTTTCTGTCCAGTCTCCATGATGTCACGCCTTCATATCATACCCAGCACATAGCTGAAATAAGTGTTAAATTGTCTTTAGATGTTCCAGATGTTCTTCTTTCCCCTTGTTATTGTTGTGGATACAACCTAACCCACTTCATTGCCCTATTGTTACTGGTATAGTTAATGACCTTTTAGGGCAGGGGTGTCACTCGCAGCCTGCGGGCCAGATGCGTCACATGCTGGTCCCCACTCCCGCCCAGTTTAACGAAGGGTGGAAAAAGTCCTGATACGTCACATGACGATGCCGTGATGTCGCGAGTTTGACACCCCTGTTTTAGGGGGTAAGATGAGTACAACTCCTATTGGCCACTTTAGCCTGGCGTGGAGCATCTCTTTATTCTGAGATAAGAAACATCATGCTGGTCGTAAAATTGGCAGGTGGATTACGCTGCCTGGAAGTTATACACAGTCTTTTAAACAGGTTCAAATGTCGTTTACAAGTAAGTGATGGTATTCACCATTACTTCAAAGAATATATTTGTTAGGACAGTGTATGCCATTCATGGCCTTATAAAATATCTTAATGGTCTGTTGGTAGGCTTACAGAGTAGGCTCTGATTTCCTAGGTCCTGATTTACTTAGCCCTCATGCCCAAATGGTATGTGTGGTAATTAAGCTTCACCCATGATTATACAAGTTTGCCTTAAAGTTATTGCAGGTGGACTAGCTTGTGTACTACACAATGTGTAATGTACTACACAATGTGTAGTGCCTGACTTCAGAGAGACTAGGGAAGTTGAACTCCAAAGATGGATTTAAAAAAACAACTCAAGAACTGGACATTATCCCTCCCTCCCTCCCTCCCAATAGGGAGCAGAAAGGAAGATCCGGGATGAAGAGCGGAAACAAAGCAAAAGAAAAGGCAAATGCAGTGACCCCAGTTCTCAGCTGAATGCCTGTAAGTAGAAAATATAGAGTGTCTTCTAATGGGGTGGTAATAGTCAAATAAACCTTATTTGCTATGTAACTCAGAAATGAACAAATCTCCCCCCCCTTTTTTTTTTCTTTATTTTAGAAAAAAGAAGTTACCTATGTTGACTAGGGACAATTAAGTTACTGGTTCCACTGAACTTTGAGTTAAGAAGGGAAAATATTCCATGCGAAAAGGAATAATGTAAACAGTTCGAATGTCACTGGAGTAAGACAGGCAGTGCTATATACTATATAATAATATAGGTCCATACCTATATCTATAACTATATTTTGAGGTCAGCTCCCATAACTTGCTTCAGCTCTTGCCCACCTAGCAGTTCGAAGCCATGCAAATGCAAGTAGATAAATAAGTATCACTTTGGTGGGAAGGTAACAGTGTTCCATGTACCTTGGCATATAGCCATGCTGGCCATACGACTATGGAAAATGTCTTTGGACAATGCTGGCTCCCTTGGCTAAGAAATGGAGATGAGCACCGTGCTCTAGAGTCGGACATGACTGGAAATTACCTTTATAATTATACCTTTAACTGTATCTGCCAAATCTTGCAAGATTCCAATGTTCTTGCATGAAAATTCAGGGAAAAATATCAAAATCAGATGAAATTTCATTTGAAAATATATAACACCTTATTGTAAAATACAAGAAGTTTATGAGATTTATCTTGTAAAACTTTTGGCTATTGAAGAAAATATATTTTTGCCATATTATAGTGTGTGACCATATTGAATTATTTATAAAAAATAATAAAGGCAGGATATAAACAAACAAACAAAAATATCAGTCTCGCTTTATAAAAGCCTAATTAATTAAATTAAATTAAACTTTTGCATAGTTAAGAAATGGATTTACAGCCAAACTGTAAGAGTTCCATGGGGTAAAATAAATTAATTTCTGTCACTAAAACTGTATTTTAGCTGAAAGCTTAACAGATAACAGATAATCAGAGTTGGAAGGGACCTTGTAGGTCAGCTAGTCCAACCGCCTGCCCAAGCGGGAGACCCTACACTATTTCTGACAAATGGCAGTCCAATCTCTTCTTGAAAGTCTCAAGTGATGATGCTCCCACAACTTCCGAGGGCAAGCTGTTCCATTGCTTGATTGTTCTCACTGTCAGAAAGTTTCTCCTTATTTCCAGGGTAAATCTCTCCTTGTTCAGTTTCCATCCATTATTCCTTGTCTGACTTTCAGGTACTTTAGAAAATAGCTTGACCCCTTTCTCTCTGTGGCAGATCCTCAGATATTGGAAGACTGCTATCATGTCTCCCCTGGTCCTTCTCTTCATTAGACTAGCCAAGCCCAGTTCCTGTAACTGTTCTTCGTATGTTTTAGTCTCCAGTCTCCTAATCATCCTGGTTGCTCTTCTCTGTACTTTTTCTAGAGTCTCAACATCTTTTTTATAATGTAGTGAACAAAACTGGATGCAGTACTCTAGGTGTGGTCTTACTAAGGCTTTATAGAGTGGTATAAGTACCTCCCTTGATCTTGAGCTTCTCACAACAACCACTCAGAATTATTTTTGCAAATTGACAGATATTAACTAGACATATGAGTGGGAAGAGAGGCAATAATTATTTCTTTTATTACCCAGTTTCCTGGAGTGGCTGGGAAGGGAATTTTGATGCTCAGGAATCTGGGGTACCGTTGGGGTTGGACATTGATTGGGTAATACTTTTTTTTCCCCACTTTCCTATTGATCAGCTGGAGGTGAACACTTAATGGCCCAGAATGTTCCCTCTTTGCTTTCAGAGTTTATGGTGAGGAGAAAGGAAGATGATAGCAGTATAGCTTTCAAAGGATTGAGAAATACAAAAAGTGACATGTGGAAGAGCATTTTGTATCCGTGGTGGAGAACATCTTAGCTCCAACCCAGTGGTGGGATTAATTTTTTTTACCACTGGTTCTGTGGGCGTGGCTTGGTGGGTGTGGCAGGGGAAGGATACTGTAAAATCTTCAGTCAGAGATGGTATTTGCCGGTTGTCTGAACTACTCAAAATTTCTGCTACCGGTTCTCTAGAACTGGTCAGAACCTGCTGAATACCACCAATGTTCCAACCACAATCCATATTGCTAAATAAAGCTTTGTTAAGAAGTTTAAAACGGAGCCTCCTTCACAATTCAGTGCTTTAAAAAAATCTTCTGAGATATTCTTACTTTTAAGAGCCCTTTGTTTCTTCTCCTCTCTACCAGTTTCTGATGTCAAGGTACCTATGCTTCCCTCCCATAAGCGAACAGACATCACCATCTTCAAGCCATTTATGGATCTTGACACTCAGCCAGTTCTCTTCATACCTGATGTTCATTATTCAAATATTCAGCGTGGAACTCATGTAAGTTTTCTTTCTTGCTAATTTTATCAAAGGAGGACAGCAATTAAAAAAGGATGGGTGGGTGTAGAGAGCTGATCCTTGTTACCTAATTGCCTGCAGTTAATTGGTTGTCCTTTTGGCAATTTGAGGGACAGGCAATAATTTCTTGGCCTTTTAAAACATTGGATGGTGAAACGGTATCCCTGGAGACAGACAGCTTAGCATTGTCTTTGCAGAGAGGATCTTTGGAGAATTAAGCAAAAGTGGTATTTTAATGGCTAGTGCTGACCACATAATCTGGAAAGCTCAGGAACCACAAAAAGAGGCTGGACATGCAAGTGGCTTGCAAACCACTCAAGATATATCTGTGGAAACCAAAGATTGATCCTGAAGGCAGCATTAATAAGGCTAATTCCATTTTGATGCATTCTAACTTCATTGAACTTTTTTTTAAAAAAAGTTTTCTATCTACACTGACTATACTATACTGATTATATCACAGTGTCAAATGCTGTACAGATGCACTAATTTAATTAGTTAAATCATTTCATTTACTGCAGCTAAAGAAATAATGTACTCTCTCCTGCAAGAGCATCTCAATGAGACTTTAACTCAAAGATATTAAAGTAGAGGAAGCTTGACACTAAAACAAAGAATTATAAGCAGCAAGAGCCCCTACTACATTAAAAAAGCCTCATAGAACTCTCAAAGCTGCTGTCCAGAAGATACAAAATAAACTCCCTTTGAAATAAAAGAGTTTCTATTTGTCATGAGTTATCTGGAAATGAAAGAATACATTGTACTGTGTAAGGAATCAATCTTGATTGCCATCACATAAAAACTGAGGTCCAAGTGGAAAAATAGTAAGAGTAGAGTACCATAAGGAGGTAGGAGCAAAAAAAAACCTGTTGCATTTATCTAAATATAGTGGGATACCATTTAATAGGTCCAGAAAATGAAACATTGCAAAGACAACAATATGCCAGCATGCTTTATGATGGTGCTTATACTAATTGATCACTTGTCAACATGGTTCTAGAATATTTAAAATAGCTTGTTTCCCTCCGTTCCTTTGTAGAGTTTTCCTGTTGCATCTGATGAAATGGAAGGAGAAGGGTAAGTTTTGTTACTATTTTTCTTATTCAAGTTCCAATTATATTTACAGAATGCTTAGCTATTTTTTGTTCTGGTTAAGTGGCTTTCTAACTGGGCTAGAATATGCAGTATGATATAGCATACCCTTCCCCATCCAGTGCTATCTAGAAATATTGAACTATAGTTCCTATGGCCTTTTTTGGGGGGTGGGTGGGTTATATCACTTCTGTGATCATTGTAGCCATACTGGTCAGAGATCGTGAGAATTACACTTCTATCTGAACAGTTTCTCATTGAGCAAGTAGATTATTTTATATCATACAGGTAGTCCCTGACTTACAACAGTTCATTTAGTGACCTTCAAAGTTACATCATTGAAAAGTGACTTATAATTGTTTTTCACACTTACAGTATGACCATTGCAGCATCTCCATGGTCACGTGATCAAAATTCAGACACTTGATAACTGACATACGTTTATGATGGTTGCAATGTGCTTAGGTCATAATCACCTTTTGCGAACTTCTGACAAGCAAAGTCAATGGGAATGCCAGTTAACAATCGTATTACCATATTACTAACTTAACAACTGCAGTGATTCCCTTAACAACTGTGGCAAGAAAGGTTGTAAAATGGGGTAAAATTCACTTAACAACTGTTTCACTTAGCAACAGAAATTTTGAGATCAGTCATGGTCGAGGACTACCTGTAGTAAGTCAAGGACTACCTGTAGTAAGAAGAAGAAAAAACTATTCTACACATTTGCGTTTAAATCTTTTCCCAACTATATAGTGTGGCATCAGAGAAGCCAAGAAATATTTCAGTTTTGGAAAAGTAATCATTCTTTGTGCATCCCTTGTCTCCTTGTTACCAATGGGCAATTCAGCCAAGTTATTACCAGCTCATTTGCAATGCAGAAGGATTCAGTCAGAAGACAGTTTTCAAATATGGATGAATCACCTTGACATGCACCTTGCACTTGTTAGTTTATTCTAAAGCAATGATGCCTTCATGTCTGTATTGACATGGAATTATGCCATGCAGAAGGAAGTTTGCAACTACATCACCTGATTGGTGTATACCAATTTTCTGTTCAGTGCAACCTTGTGAACAATTTAATGCTTGGACTGATATCTGTGGTGCAGCATGGGGGAAAGTCAGTGGTTCAGCGGAACAGTACTTGTTTTGCGTGAGGTAGTTTCAGGTTAATTTGCCAACATATCTAGTTAATGGATTTCAGTTAATAACTGTTAAGGAACAGGCTGTTCTGGCCAATGTTCTCTAATTGGATAAATTGAACACTAATCTAAACTCCATATAAGGAAAGTAAGTATTGAGATGAGCATATGAAAAAATACATTTTCCTTTTCTGCAATGCCAACATTTCCTTTCCTTTTCTGCAATGCCAACATTATGCAATGCTGTTTTTATTTACTGTCATTACATCCTGCCTTTTCTTTGAATGCCCAAGGATGAGCTAAGAGATAGACAGTGGCTTAAAGTCATCCAGTAAATTTGCACAGCTGATGCTCTGTAGCCTGGTTCTCCCCATTCTAGTTGTTAATTATGAAACCATACTGACATTATGTGATAGTCTAATTTCAGGACCCTTACAATAAAATGAAGGCCCTTATAATGGTTACAGAAGTGTGTTAAACATATTGTCTCTTGATTATATTGGCTATTAACATTTTAACTAGATGCTTAACCGTTAATGGCACAACTAGTAGTTATTACATAATTGTATATTCTCAGTTCATTTCTCTTCAATGCCTTGAAATGTTTAGGGACAATCCTCTGCCTGGTGATTGCAATAATGCCTAATTGTTGTTTGGATTGATTAACTGATTAACTGATTTCCTTTCAGGTCTACCATGAAGAGAGGGGCTTACATAAATGAAGATGAATTTGCTGCTAATCCAATTAAGATATCCCGAATAGAAGAACCAAAAAGAGGTAATCCATCCCTCAAGGAATTTGGTTGTTATTAAATTTATATTTCATCTTTCTGCTTTAGTAAGCACTCAAGTCATCTTACAATAGGAAAACAAACACAAAATACAAAACAGAGCCATAAATTTTTTTTTTTATAAGAAGTTTTATTTTTCCAAAAACACAAACATAACAAACAAACATACAACACATAGATCCATATCAATTTCAAGTATGTCGGTCGGTCAAAAATCACAGTGCCTACCCCTCATTATTCATACTCAATATTACAAAAGAGAAAAGCTATAATCATTATTATTAATCCTTTATCATATTATAATCTCTATATTATTTCAACAGTTCTATCAAAACAGAGCCATAAAATTGAGACAAAATCAGTGTAATCATTCGGTTTGTCAAAAGAATTGTATTTTTGGCATTTTTCTAATTACTGGGGGGCTAAACACATCTGCTACTCGTAACTGGGGATCAGAGGAGTCCTTCTCCCATATATTAGATGGGTGAGTTTCTGGCAGTGTGGTCTTCCTTTAATACAGTAAGCCACCTGGAGTCAACCACATTTGAACAGCTATATAAATTTGTTTAATAAACAAATCTTCAAAATCTACTAAATCATTAAGCAGGTTCTCTAGTGGGATAAGTGGTCCCTCAGTCAGGCTCAAAAATATTCAGGACTGTATTATAATGGACAATACCAAAATCTTAAATAGTGCCTGGTTGACAATTAGCAGCCAATATCAGCAAGGATCATTCATTACAAACCTTTTGTAATGTTTCTGTAATGTCCAGGCAATCTCAGCCTGGAATGGAAATCCCACAAGAAAGGAGGTCTGGGGCTGTGCAGCTCTAAGCCAAAGATCACCCCAAATTGTTCAGGAGGAGAGATTTTTGTGACTGTTAATGTCTCTACACTATCTCAGCCACTCAAACAGAGCAACAAGCACTCAGAATTGAAAGAGTGTTGGATGAAACTTAGGATCAATAAGAGATAAGTCCTGTAGACTTACTGTATGCTTGCCACCCCATAGCCTGCTGCATCATAAATTAATTCAGGCGATAGCTTGGAGAGCTGTCAGCCGGGCCTCTTCCACTTGCCAGATCCATTATTTCATTCAAGATTGAATCCTAGGTAATAGATGTTATACTAGCAACTTATCTGCCAGTAAAAAACAGGTCAGAGCCCTACCTTCATTGCTTTCTTGATTGTCGTGGTTAGACTGCAACCTGAAAGGAAGGTCTCTTTCCCTTGCAATGGCCAGCTAGCAGTTTCCTACCATTTTGCCCCCTGCCAGTAATATATAAAAAATATTTCCTCCCAGTCATGTTCCATTCCTTGTTTCCCCCCATCTTTGTGACACATCTCCCAACACCATACCAGTTGATTACTAAATCATCAATTAAAAAAATCATCCAGATAGACCAACCTTTCTCTTGTTAGAACTTTGCTTATGCATGACATTGAATTGGTTGGTCCAGTTGGACTTACAAAGCTTCTACAAGAGGCATGGGGCAAGCTAATTATAGCCACTGGGACCAGGTCCTGACTCTGTGATGTGCTAAGTGTGGTGCAATGAATCAAGACTTCTTCAGAGGACCTCCATCCTGCTGGGTTTAAACAAGGATTTCATGATATGGAAAAAAACCTATCATTAAGAAAATGGTGCTACCAGAGGTATTTTGCCTTATATTATGGGAATAACTCTTCTTTACATGCTGTAGTAGTTAATACATTGGATTAAGAGTCAAGAGAACAAGGTCAAGTCTACCTCAATTACAGAAGCTCACTAGGTTGTTTTCAGTGAATCTCTTTCAGTCCTATTCTACCTCATAAGTTTAATGTAGGAAAAAATAGAAGAGGAACTCAACTTAGAATTACAAAATAGTTGTAAAATATACAGTTAATAGATAAATATATTCAGATTGCCTAGAAACATCCCAAGGCTGGAATTTTTTTCTTCTCCCTTCCTTTCTTGATAAGGAATGAATATGTGGATACAAGGTATATGTGGAGTGGCCTTAATTAAAATTAACCTCTTATGTATAAGTGATCATTTGATTAACTAGCCAGGAAGGAAGAAGAGAAAGAATGGAGCTAGAGTTCCCGTAATGTTTTACAGAAGAGCTCGTAGACCTAGACACTCGTGAGAAATCAGAGTCTAAGTAGTGTGTCTTTGGGAGTCAAATCCAAAGTCCAAATGCAGCTAAGTCAAGAACTATGTCACATTTTCTCCATGTGACTTCTCAACAGGGCCAGTGCTGTCAGTTGGCTTGTTTTTCTATTTTGGTGCAAGACACAAAGTGAGTCACTGGTTTCTGTTGAGAATTCAAGAATCTTATCTTCTTTCAGACCTCATTTCTCCTTGGAGTTCATTTTTAAGCTCCTTTGCTTCAAGGATTTTTTTTCTCTGTCTCACTTTGGAGTTTTGAACTCACCCTTGTTGATTGACATGTTGTTAATATAACAGTAGCACATATAATCTAAGAGGACTTTGATATCAGTTGTTCAGGATAAGTAAATTGAGGACAACCAATATATTAGGTTGAACTTTCTGGCTTTAAGTGAGCTTAGTCTCATCAGTTTTTTTTCAGAATTAGATACAAGAATTGTAAGGAAACAAAACTCTGATAGCATTCTGGTTTATTGAGTATCTAGGAACTGGTGTTTACAGAAGGAGAAAACTCAGTATTTCCTGGTAAGGCTAGGAAAGCTTTTTTTTATACTTGCCAAACAATGCTTGTCAGGTTAGACAATATTACATTGGGCTATATCAGTATTTTTCAACCTTGTTGACTTTAAGATGTATGGACCAATTCCCAGAATTCCCTAGCTAGCATGCCACCTGGAAAATTCTGGGGAGTTGAAGTCCACAGATCTGGAAGTTGCCAAGGTTGAAAAACACTGGACTAGATGGGCCATTGTTTTAATTCAATAAAGCAGATTCCTGTACTCTAAGTCACATGTGCTAATTAACTGTTGTATTTCTTCGAATACAAATTGAACTACAGAATCAGAATTGTAGAGTGCCTCCTATGTTAAACCTCTTTAAGTAGTCTACTTGCACGTGATTCTTGCCCTAATGGAGCAAAGGGTACAGATCCTGTCTCTTCCCCAAAAACTTGGTTATATTCTGCAGAGACTCTTTCCCCTCTGTTACTGAATTACAGGTCTAACCTGACAGAAGAGGGGAAATGTAGACACATGCTAACTGAGTCTAACTGGCTTAATTTAGTGAAACTTCTGATTGTCAGAAGGTTCAACTCCATCCTAGATTACTGTAAGGCATTACTGTTTCTTACATAGAATTTTTTTTGAAAGTAAAGTAGAAGGTTAGGTTTCCACCCCCAAACTTAAACAAAAATTTACGTCTACATTATTAGTTTAAGGTCAATAGTGTATTTTAATCTCTTCAGTTTATTCTGTGATAACAGAAAGTCCTTGATTGTCTAGACAATTTTAAAAGGCATGTAATATATTAATAATGGGGGGATGCATAGCAATAAATTGGAAGCATTGAGCTTCATGATCCTTTATGTATTTTTAGTTTATTTTGTTTAAAAAAACAAAACTTAAATATAGCAGTGGCTTGACTTCTAAATCCCATCCTTCTTTGCACAATCATTTCCCTCCAATATATTTGAGGAACCATTGAACAAACTGAAGGGAGAAAAAAAATCAAGTACCAGTGTGTTAATTGGCTCATTGTTCAGAACAAATTTGGAAATCTGGCAGGGTAGCCTTCTAAACCTTCTACCTGCTGCCAGCAGCAGTGGAGGTTAATTTACAGGGGACTAGAGGCCAGACTATGTTATACTGTACTGTGTGGTGACATAATTGGCCGTGTGTTAACTAAGCATTGGGAAAGGGACTGTGTATATTCTGCCTTGCTTTGTCAAAGCAAAATAAGGCCACTGCCATATTAAAAGTGCTATTTCTAAATCACCTCAGGCTAAATTAATTGTTTCACATTTTGTCACCTGCTTTTGGCAAAGAGAGAAAATAGTGTATATAATTTTTTTCTCCTTTTATCACCTTTCTTTTAGTGTTGTTGTATGTCCGGAAAGAATCAGAAGAAGTATTTGATGCACTTATGCTTAAAGTTCCATCTCTGAAAGGTCTTATGGAAGCTGTAAGTTGTAAGGATCTTTATTATCATATGTTAAGAGAAAAAATAGAGAAACTTACCTATCTTCTTCTGTGTACGTAATCTAAATGGCTACTGTATGCTGTCTAAGTGTAGGACTTCAAGTGCTTGAATTATTACAAAAAATGGACTTACATTCTTATTCTGTGTTAGAATAGAGCATGTACTTTCCAGTTGGTGGGATTCAAGCAACAGTATTATTTCTAGCTGGGACATCCTATCTTGCACAGAAACGTGTAATAGCACACTTGGGATAACACTGGAACCTGACCACTAGTATCTTTATGGATGGCCAGGAATGCTGCATGTGACATGGGGTGTGATTACAACTAGTAATATACAGTGGATTACACCGTCTCTATCTTCCTGAAAAGAATTATGTGAAAGGCTTAATTGACCATAACCACAATGGAAGACAAAAGTCAATATCTGTAGGACTTCCTGGTGCTAATCATGGCATATGGAAAATACGGATTTGTGCTCATACTATTTAATGGAAGTATAACAATTGTAATGTTATACAGTGTTAACAATATAACATTGGTTGGGTATGCAAGCAGAAACCTAAGAGTTGAATGAAATGGAATGGGGTACTTAAGAATTATATCAATAATGAATGAGTGTTGAATGAATGTAGACTGAAAACAAAAAAGTGAATGATCAGTACAGAAACATTTCAGAACCATGCCTGTTTCATGGTTAGTTTGTGTTTATAAGGGTTTTCAACTGCTATTCTTATGTTATTTTTGTTGCTTTAATTTGAATTGTTTTTATTGTTTTCACACTTTTAATTGTTAGCTGGCCACAGTTATGTACATGAGATGGGCAGTCTATGAATTATTAAATAAAAAAATAACTGATGTTTGAACATTTAGAGAGAGTGCGAGAAGTTCAATTTGCAATCAAATAATGAAAGAATGGAAAATTGAGAAACTCAAGAAAATCAAACAAATTATGATTGAATGGGGATGACGAGAAAAAGAGGGAAATAAATAAGAAATTTAAAATTCGAAAGGTGGCGAATGTGGAGCCTACAGTAGTAAAAGCAACGATCGTTTGCAAGGATAGAAAGATATGGACAAGTAGAGTAAAGGGATTAACTATAGTTTGCTATTTATTTCTTTTTCTTACCTCACGCCTTATTTTCATTAGTTTACTATTTCGTTCTCTCTGTTCTGTATGTGGCCTAAAATTGCTTATCCCAAATAGGGAATAGAATGATGGGTATATATTTACAGTACTTAATTCTGATTTTGCTGGGTTTCTATTTTCATTGGTTATTTATTCACTTATTAAGCCAAAGGCTGATTTTGGAGGAAATACAAAAACTACAGAATAATTTTAGGGCAGGGCACTAGTGTAAGTTTCAGAAAACCTACAGATTTCTATTCAATCATATTGATCATGCAAGAAGTCATTTTTGTTTGGAGAAAATTTAGTTGTCAAGCAACTTCTTCAACAGCAAGTTTCAGAAATGTAACTTTCTCCACACCAAATTTAGCATTCATTATCAAGTAAAATGCATTGTAAATTAAATTTTATGTTCATCACAGGTTCATAATAACACATTTTTAAAGTATAAAATGTATTTCTCTCTCTTTTATCTCTATCCCATGCTGCTAACCTGGATGAAGACATTTTTTGCATATGCTTCTTCATGGTCATAGGTATATGTAAATTCTACTATGAAAAAGAATCATGAAAAACTGAAAATTAAAGAAACAAAATTAATGGCTAAGGTGTTAACATGGGATATATATAAGAAAAGCTTTAATTGGGCTACTTTCACTGTTCCATCAACAGACACATCAACCTACAACCAGTCTACGAACCCCTCAGAATTCAAATCAACCGCACAGCCAACCAGAGGCAGCATTGGCCCTCAACCAACCCATGCAAGCCCCATCCCAACCAGTACTTCATCTCCCAATGACTCTCACCTGATCTGACCTCCCCATCATGAGACCCTCACTTGACACAACCCATACCTGACCCATCAAAAACCCTCACCTGATGTGACCTTCACCTGATGTGACCTCACCATCACAAGTCCTACTGATCACAACCCTTATAAGCAGAACACTGACACTGATATCCTGTAAATTCTGCTGAATATGTTACCTAGCCTAGTAACAAAATGTTTGGAAACCAACCCACAATTTGTGGAAGTTGTGCACAGTTATTGAGAAATTCAACAGTATACATCAGAGATTAACTCAGTTCAGATATCACACTAAATTGCAGCTAAAGAAATTTGCTTAATTCAACCTGTTTTCTGATTTGGGAAGCCATAATTTGTGATCAGTGAGTAAACCAGTCTGGAACTATGATTTATAAACTAGACATTGTTAAATATGGGCTGGCTTGATGCATCACCTGATAAGGCATCTCCTCTGGAGATTTCTGTTCTAATAAGAATGAATTCACAAAGACAAAATGATCGCCATGAAAGTCTGCTGTGTGATGTTGGGCCAGTCATTCTCTCTCAGCTAGACCCATCTCAGAGGGTTGTTGTTGTAGGAAAACAGGAAGGAGGTGTGTTGGATATGTTCACTGCGTTATTTGTAAAAATAATAAAGGTGAGATACAATACAAATAGAAATAAATAAAAATAGTCAATGAAATCATAGAAGCATATTTATATCATGCTCTTTTTTTGATGGGAATTTAAATCATGATTTCAGTTCTAATGTATATTTTGTCATAGGTATTAGCAAGTAATTCTGCTGCTGTGTATTGTATAAATGCATTTTCTCTTCTGTGGTTCAAAGATTTAACCTTTTTTATTTGATTTTTATATTTAGATATCTGACAAATATGAAGTCCCCTTGGACAAAATAGGAAAAGTCTTCAAGAAATGTAAAAAAGGGTGAGTTTACCTAAATTAAAATTTCTTAATTGGTGTGCAGTTCTTATTTTTTAATCTTGCATACAGCCAACTTCTCCCTTCAAAGTTGGTTTATAGTATGCAAATGACCTTTTTATTGACAGTGAACTGAAACATGGTAGGCTGCACAAGGTAAGAAAAAAGGTTGATACCTATAGCTAAGTTATGACATTTTCCTTAATGTCTTAGTATTTTCAAGGTTTCTGGCTAATAGACTTGTACTGCCTTGATTACATTTCCTCCGTGGCTTGCTTAGAAACTAGTCCATAGTGGCATTTTTTTTCTGATTAAGTGGAAAGCGTGAAGTTTCTTAATATAATTTCCTCATTGAGAAGAGTGTTCTACTTTGCTAGGCTAACCAGAATATTCTGATCTATTAAGTCCAAAGATGCTAACTTGTTCATTACTTTGGTTCTGACAGTTTTTGGTTCCGCTGTGATAGTATGTCCTGTTCTTAATACTCCATTTTTTTCCTTAGTATTTTAGTGAATATGGATGATAATATTGTGAAGCACTATTCCAATGAAGATACCTTCCAGTTACAGATAGAAGAAGCTGCTGGATCTTACAAACTCACTCTTACTGAAATCTGAAACCTACTTTTTTGGGCTCCTTGTGGGATCTTTCAGTGAAGGTTCTAAATACAAAACCTCATTTGTTTTTGTCCTCAGGATCTAAATATGTTTTTAAGGAAGAAGTCATTTTATTCTTCCAAAAAACCTTTGGAATATCATTTTTTTAAAAAAATAAGAATTATAAATTGATAAATCAGGCCTTTTGGCTGCAACACTGCACTTGAAACAGAAGAACAGACATTGATTTTATTTTTTTAATGAAATTTGCATATATAACCAAAGCACAATTAAAATGAACTTGTTATATTATCAACACATTCCCTTATCCATTAAATATGTGTGTAAGTTTCTTTATCAGCTAAGAACTTCCAAAAACACCTTGGGTGCTTATAGGAGTTTCAGAAAAGTGTAGGACTGGATTGTTGTGATGTTTACAGCTGCCCAGGGCATAAGACTATAATTTTCTGCTACAATTTTTTGTTTCTTGCTTTATGAAGAACTTTAATTGTACGTAGCCCACTGATGAACTATATCTGTATATAAATGTGGTGTATTTTGAAGGGTTGTAAATGTGTACATAGATTATATTATATATAATATTCAGGATATACAGCAGTATGATTAGATATCTATATGCATGCATAACATAAAGCATATGGTGAAGCCAACCTGAAATGGCTAAATGTATATAAACATATCACTAAGAAAAGCAATCTTGGTGCTAAATTAATTTTTTGTTGAGCGTATTCAATCTCTTTTAAGGGAACATAGGTAAAAGAACATTTTTGCATACTTTATTTAATTTCTTTTTATTATTAGAGTCTGATATGAGACTTCCTCATGTATCCTATGATTATAACTGAAGAAGCATTAAGCCTCAAAATTTGTATTAGTGACTTTGGGGCTTCAGTTCTTATTGCAATTTCAAACTATTATTTTCTTCATTCCAAAATGTAGATGCCTACCATTTTAATAAACGAAACAGAGATTTTCCATTATAAATCAGAATCCATTTGCAAGGTTTATGGCATAGAATAGATGCTTCCAAAAATAAGCTCTGCAAGCTGTTAGCAAACTATAATCCTGGTTTCATTCAACATGTTAAGTCATTATGTAGTTTGTTTTGTGCAGGGATTTCCAAGCTGTGCAAACCCCAAAATGTCAGTTTAAGAAGATTGTGATTTAGTCAACCAAAAGTCATTAAAAACTTAAAATAATATGTGAGCCAGACAACATAATGGGATTCCTAATAGAGTCCACCCACACTGCAATACCAGTGCTAGTGGCACAGTTGTGAAGAGAATGCAGTGTATGTTTTGTGGAGAAAGTGATGTAGCCAGTCAGGGGAAACACATTACCTACTATAACTAGCCAATAAAACTACTTTTTATTTTTTGGGTTGCCAAAAGAACTACATGTTCTACATGTTTATTTTGAAATACACTTTCTCCATACAACCTGCCTGCACACTATATATGACCATACTCCAGATTCCTTTTGGTCAGACTCCTACTTTATTTAATATGGTTAGATTTGTATATTGTTTTTAGTAATCACGTTGAATGTCTTTTATGGGGCCCAAAAATATTTTGAGCAAATATATAAAAATTAATAGTAACAGAGAAAAAAAATCCACATGAAGCCCATTTCTAAATAGCATGCAAGTGATAAACCTGCATTGTTGACTGGTTCTTGACTTTTCTGTCGCAGCCTTCCCCAACCTCGTGACATGTTGGCTAGGATAATGCAAATTGCCGTCCAATATCTCTAGACAGCATGAAGCTGAGGTGGTTAATTCTGCAACAGGCTAGCAAAAAGTTTTGTCTGGAATTTTAGACTCTTCGTTATTTGATTTCTTTATCTATTGTGTGTGGTTCTTATTACCACTACTATTATTATTATAATTATTATTAGTATTATGTATATTGCATAGCAATAGAATCCTGAGAAATGTTGAACAGATTGTATATGTTGAAGCAAACCCAAAGAGAATCCTTCCCTAAAAGAAAAATCTAGTAACTTTAATAGAATCTAATAAATGCAAATAATCATGTATTTACAGATTAAAGATTAAATAGATCTTGTTGATGAAAACTAGAAACAGTTGCTGAAAATGCTGTCATTAATAATTCAGAGTTGGAAGGAAGATATTGTATCAAGAGAATGTTTGTATCTGTAAACATGCGTGACAATTTCTATCTTTTGTAGAAAATTGAGGTTTTGCTACAGAAAAATTGAGCAAATATAAGATTTTTCTCTGTTAAGAATGAATGCACTCATGGTTATATTTATATGTAATGTATGAATTAAACTGTTGATTTATTCTGTGGGACATGGGGCTTTTAACCATAGCCATATTTGTAGAGTTCAATGGAAGTGATTTTGCCCATGTTTGCTTTTATGTGTCTGTGTAATTGAACATTTGCTGTAAGGCAAGAGCAATTAAATTTTATATGTCTATTTGTAACCATTCAGTTAACTTTGATTGGTATTTGTTGTAAGTGGAGGTGGGTGTTTGCTCAGAGCAAGCAACACAATGCCCACAGATATCTAAAACTGTAGTTTTGTTTTCCTTCTACTTCACAGCTTTTTTGAAAATAAAAAGTTCTTCTGGGTGATGATAAAATTATTAAAAACAAAAAACAAAAAGAGATAATGGGGAGATACATTAAATACGTTTAGTGTAATTCTGTTCTATTCCATTTACCAAAAGACCTCTTTACAATATAGGACAAATTATTATTCTTTTGATTAAAATGAGATGTGGTATGGGCGATTTTCAAATGAAGAAAAACTTTTATGTTGATATACTGCCCAAGTAAAGCATCTTTTGGAATGTTTTCCTCTTGTAAAACAGAACTGGTCCCCATTATACAGCATATAATATTTCTAAATTAAACTTCATCTACATTTCCCTAGTTACGTCCTCTTTCCCACCATTTGCTAATAGTAAGATTATATTTCCTTTTGTTACTATACAGGTGAAACTCAAAAAATTAGAATATCATGCAAAAGTTCATTTATTTCAGCAATGCAACTTAAAAGGTGAAACTAATATATGAGATAGACTCATTACATGCAAAGCAAGATAGTTCAAGCCCTGATTTGCCATAATTGTGATGATTATGGCTTACAACTCATGAAAACCCCAAATCCACAATCTCAGAAAATTAGAACATGACATGCAATCAATAAAACAAGGATTGTACATAGAACAATATCGGACCTCTGAAAAGTATAAGCATGCATATGTACTCAGTACTTGGCTTGGGCCCCTTTTGCAGCAATTACTGCTTCAATGCGGTGTGGCATGGAAGCTATCAGCCTGTGGCACTGCTAAGGTGTTATGGAAGACCAGGATGCTTCAATAGCGGCCTTCAGCTCTTCTGCATTGTTCGGTCTCATGTCTCTCATCTTTCTCTTGGCAATGCCCCATAGATTCTATATGGGGTTCAGGTCAGGCGAGTTTGCTGGCCAATCAAGCACAGTAATCCCACAGTCATTGAACCAGGTTTTGGTGCTTTTGGCAGTGTGGGCAGGTGCCAAGTCCTGCTGGAAAATGAAGTCAGCATCCCCATAAAGCTTGTCTGCGGAAGGAAGCATGAAGTGCTCCAAAATCTTCTGGTAGACGGCTGCATTGACCCTGGTCTTAAGGAAGCACAGTGGACCAACACCAGCAGATGACATGGCTCCCCAAATCAACACAGACTGTGGAAACTTCACACTGGACTTCAAGCATCTTGCAGTGTGTGCCTCTCCATTCTTCCTCCAGACTCTGGGTCCTTGGTTTCCAAATGAGATGCAAAAGTTGCTCTCATCAGAAAAGAGGACTTTGGACCACTGAGCAATAGAACAGGTCTGTTTTTCTTTAGCCTAGGTAAGACGCTTCTGATGACATTTGAAGCCCATGTCCAGGATCTGTTTGTGTGTGGTGGCTCTTGATGCACTGATTCCAGCCTCAGTCCAGTCCTTGTGAAAGTCCCCAACACTTTTGAATGGCCTTTTCCTGACAATCCTCTCCAGGCTGCGGTCATCCCTGCTGCTTGTGCACCTTTTTCTTCCACACTTTCCTTCCACATAACACTCTATTAATGTGCTTTGATACAGCACTTTGGGAACATCCAACTTCTTTTGCAATTCCCTTTTGAGGCTTTCCTCCTTATGGAGGGTGTCAATGATGATTTTCTGCACAACTGTCAGGTCAGCAGTCTTTCCCATGATTGTGATTCCTACTGAACCAGATTGGGAGACCATTTAAAGGCTCAGGAACCCTTTGCAGGTGTTATGGCTTAATTAGCTGATTAGAGTGGGACACTTTGAGCCTAGAATATTGCACCTTTTCACAATATTCTAATTTTCTGAGATTGTGGATTTGGGGTTTTCATGAGCTGTAAGCCATAATCATCACATTTATGGCAAATCACGGCTTGAACTATCTTGCTTTGCAGGTAATGAGTCTATCTCATATATTAGTTTCATCTTTTAAGTTGCATTACTGAAATAAATGAACTTTTGCATGATATTCTAATTTTTCGAGTTTCACCTGTATACTACTGTACATCTAACATAGTGTTTCATTTAACTTCACTTTTCATAATGATATAACTATAATGTTTTATAACTATAACATTATAAAAATACACTACATACAAGGATCCTGACAGACTGGAACATTGGGCGCTATCTAACAAAATGAATCCAATGGTGAAAAAAGTAAGGTTCTACATTTAGGCAAGAAAAACCAAATGTACAGATACAGTATAGGTGGTACCTGGCTCAATAATAGTAGCAGAGAGGAATCTTGGAGTCCTAGTAGACAATCACTTAAATATGAGCCAGCAGTGTACTGCAGCTGCCACAAAGCCAACACAGTTCTAGGCTGAATTAACACAGGAATAGAATCAAGATCACGTGAAGTGTTAATACCACTTTATTATGCCACACTTGGAATACTGCATCTAATTTTGGTGACCATGATGTTAAAAAGATGTTGAGACTCTGGAAAGAGTGCAGAGAAGAGCAACAAAGATGGTTAGGGGACTGGAGGCTAAAACATATAAAGAATGGTTGCTGGAATTGGGTATGTCTAGTTTAATGAAAAGAAGGACTAGGGGTGACATGTTAGCAGTGTTCTTGGGGGCTGCCACAGAGAGGTGGGAGTCAAGCTATTCTCCAAAGCACCTGAAGGCAGGACAAGAAGCAATGGATGGAAACTAATCAAAGGGAGAAGCAACCTAGAACTAAGAAGAAATTTCCTGACAGAACAATTAATCAGTGGAACAACTTGCCTCCCGAAGTTGTGAATGCTCTAAAACTGGAAATTTTGAAGAGATTGTACAACCATTTGTTGTTCTGTTCTGTTCTGTTCTGTTCTATTCTATTATTCTATTCTATTCTATTCCCATTCTTCCTTCCATACTTCTGAGGTCGGTAAAATGAGGACCCAGATTGTTGGGGGCAATATACTGACTTTGTAAACTGCTTAGAGAGTGCTGTAAAGTGGTATGTGAAGTGGTATAGAAGTCTATTGCTATTAAGACACTGAGCTTGTTGACTGGAAGGTCGGCAGTTCAAGTATCAGGTGATGGAGTGTGCTTCCCTTACTCGCTCCAGCTCCATATGCCAATATTTGGCATATAATCATGTCAGTCATGGAAACATCTTCGGACAATGCTGGCTCTGAATTGGAGATGAGCGCCATCCCCTAGAGGCAGACACAACTGTAGGAAACTAAGTAGTGTCTGCTGTCATTCCAGTTCTCTCCCTCCTTTTCTCCCTCCCTCTCCCTCCCTCCCCCCCCCTCTCATAGACACCCCCCCCCCAACATAAATGTCAGGAAGATTTTCCCACCTTTTAGTTTTGGTATGTGTACACATTTGCTCACAACTAAGAGCTATGCCAACAACATCGACCTGAGGGCTCTGTCTCATTATAAGTGGCCTGCTTGGGCAGTTGCCTTTGGTTTGCTCTGGCCTACTACTTTGGGGCAAACTAATCTTCAAAGCTAGCTTCTTTCTCCTGTTGAAGATGTGACATAACCAAAGTGTTAACAGATTTGGTGATTAGGCTGAGCTCAAAATTCTGTTTAACTATGAAGCTATGATTTGAGATAAGTAAAAAAATGAATGCTTATCATCACTCCTTGCCCATCTTCAATGTTCTATAATCACACAGTCAGCCAGAGGTGTCCCCAAGGTACATCAAAAACATGAAAAACAGAATGAGTTTCCCTCACACTGCTGTAGTTATGAGCTTAAATTTTTGATGCCATATGACACTAACTAGATACTTTCCTTGGCTGTGTAAGACCCTGCTTGATATCAGTGTAAAGAGCACCTATATCTTCTTTCCCACACATATTATACATTTAAACAGAAAATGGGCATGTTGCAAAGCCGTAGGCTCTAATATTGCTTTTATTTCCAAGATTTCCAAGAAAATAAAAATGATGGGTGTGTACAGGGTTTCTTGCAAAATAAAAAAGGAGACAAAGGTGAGCTGGAGAGGTAGGAGATATGTAAGGGTTTACTGTAATAGAAGTAGCAGAGAGCAATGGTCTCAGTTTACTTTTCTGTTGAATGAGTCGTTTGTGAATGGCCATGCTAAGAGCTTCTAAAACATCTAATATTCCTATTGTACTAAAGGTGTTTTTACTTCTGTTATAGCAATTTATTGCCCTCTAATTACAGGACAAGTTAAATGAGAATAGAAGAACACTGATACTGTAACTGCTCACTGCTTTCCTCCTATAAATGAATGCTTTATACTAAGATGGCTCTGTCGGTTTAGTGTACTAAGTCAAAGACACTGCAACAATAGTAAGTGAACAGTACAGTACTGGTTTAACTCTAAAAAAAAAATAATTAAAATTGGAATGCCTGCACAGCATATTCTTTAATACTGTCCTTTCCCAAGGCAAGGATATTCTGAAATATTTACTGAATAACCCCCTTTCAAATATTAACATGTACAGCTTGTAGATTTCTTGTGATTTTGTTTCCAGCTAGCTGTGGATGGCACAGAATTCCTCTTCCACAGTTTGCTTAACTTCCTATTAACTGCAGCAGATGACTGAGCGTTTTCTTTGCATATTTCTTCTTTTCATTTTTATATCAAAGTCACTTAGCTCTTTTGAAAAAGTACAAAAAGTGAGAGAAAATCAGTAATAATTTCTTTTTTCCTAACTACCGTGTTTCCCCGAAAATAAGACCTACCCCGAAAGTAAGACCTAGCACTATTTTCTAAACCTGCCCTAATATAAGACCTACCCCGAAAATAAGACCTAGTGTAAATCTCCAGTTCCAGGAAGACTTTTCAGGGAGCAACCATGCACCCGCGAACCCCCCCCCCACATACTCACACCCACTATTTGGCACCATAAATATATAAGATCTACCCCGAAAATAAGACCTAGTGTGTTTTTGGGAGCTAAAAAAAATATAAGACAGTGTCTTATTTTCGGGGAAACACGGTAAGCTACCATATCTGGACCATACAAATCTGTATGATGACTAGAGGGGCAGGAAAGAGAGACAGGAAGCCTATTCTATGCTGCTCCTTAGCGGTTATTCAAAAAAAAATTTGGCCCAAATCTGGTAGCCTGACAGGTGACTATTTTTACCCATGATCTTAATATTCATAACTGCCCAAAAATATGCAGTATCCGACCAGATAAACTTTATCCAAGGTTTTGGATGTGTGTGTGTGTGTTTTGCATAGGCACAAAATAGCAGAGAGTTTTTTGACTTTGCAAAAAGTATGCTTTTTTCATGCCTTTGTTAAATTGGTCTTGATATCTACTTTCTTTGTTTGTTTATTAAACTTATATGCCACCTATCTAATCAAGGCTTGCATTTTAATGCGGCTTACAATTAATAAAAAAAAATGCCAATATAAAACTTTAAAACAACGAACACGTTAACCTTAAATTTAAATTGATAGAGAGGAAGGAAGCAAGATGCATACTGGGGATGGATGGGAGGCGGATCTTATCTAATCCATTAGCCACGTCTAAGAGATTCTGCTCCTGTTGGGGCCTAGGTCAATTGGTAGAAGGCCAAAAGGGTGGGAGTGGAATGGATCTCACCTGGGGGGTGGGGAGGAGGTTCCAGAGAACAGGAGCCACAACGGAAAAGACTCTTCTCCTAGATCCCAAGGTTTGATCAAAATAATGAGAACCACCTGCATTAAAGAATATTATGGATTATTTTATGACTGATTGGGTCAGTGAACAATCTAGACAAATTTTTAAATTAAAAGAGTGGGTAAAAAGGTGGTTATTTTTCCTGTTCAAACTGTGCTTCCCATAAAATAAAAAATATATAAATGGAGTGCATTAGATTATGTCTTAGAAGGCACAAGAGGGGAGTCAGAAAATGTGGCATAATATAGTAAATACTTTAAAAAAAAAGTGAAGATTTGAGGTAGGCCAGGCAGGAAACATTTGTCAAAGACTATTGAAACTCCACTTTATTATTGCATGGTATAATAATAGAATCTTAGACATTTGAGATTTTCACTCTCTCTAAATCTTTGCCCTCCACCCCGACAATAGGCAAGAGAATCAAGGCATGGCAATCCCAAGGGTTTGTTTTCGTTTTCATCTTCTCTTTTTGGGGGGCTAAATTTGCAATTAGTGCATTACTGCTTTTGCCTTGCTTCTTTAAATTTATCTCCATATTCCCCACTCCAGTGTTTTTCAACCTTTAAGCACCTTTGAGATATGTGGATTTTAACTCCCAGACATGGATAGTCTGGGAATCTGGCGGAGAATTGTGGCAGCTGATATTCACAAATCTTGAAGTTGCCAAGATTGAAAAACATTGGTCTATGCCATTATAGCAATTGTTTCTGAACTGAGGAAAAGAAGTGATATCTCCAAGACTTTGGCATCATCTGCTACACAGGATACCAGATGGGTCTTCCTTGCTCTAAGGAATTCAAGTTTTACTGCAATTTGTCTTATCAATCTTTAGCTTTGACATCATGCTACCAATACAAACAATAGCACCTCCTTGCAAGAACATGTTACAATTTGACTTAAAAGCTAATGGTTAAATTTGAGTGGGCAATTTGTTTTCTTTTGATTTAAGCTCAATGTCTTTCACAAATAAAACACACATTTTCAGAAGTAAGCACTGACGAGTTTCACAGTTGCTTCCCAAAAATTCTCATAGAATATAGCTATGCTCCTTCAAAAACTGATACCACTGGCAATTATTCCTGGGACAGAAACCCTTGTAGAAGCACTACAGCAAAGGTCTTTCTGAGAAGCCATGCTGGCTGGGAATTCTGGGAGCTGAAGTCCACAGGCCTTAAAGTGAGCAAAGTTGGGGGTGGGAAACTATGTCTAGACAGGCTAAGAAATGTGCTTGAGGTTCAGCCTAACTGCAGGTAAACAGATTATAATTATCTGTTTCTAGGGAATCTCTGAAAGATGGGAACTGGACTGAGGTTTTTGATTATTGCAGTTTATAACATGCAGTTTATAAGACTCTTAATCTGTTGCTGGCTGCTATCTTAATCATGTCTACTCGATGTTTATTGGAAAGAGACGTATGATCTGGCTGAGTGTCCTGCGTTGGTTTCCAAGCTAGCAGTTTGAGCTTTGTACTTAAACACAGGTTGAGTGACCAGAAGTCATGGGACCAAGTTATAGCCCTTTGTTCAGCTGCCCTTGGCAGGCACACATGAATTGTAATTAATATTTTAACAGACTTTGGAAACTAAAGCGTACATCCTTTCATCAAAGCACACACTGTCTGTCTTGTAAATGGGAGGGAAATTGTCATCTGTAAAAAATAGTAAATGTCTTTGCATAACTGAACATTTATGAACACAGAATACGAATTTATTTTAACCCATTAATCAAGATCATGACAATGAAGACTATTGTTTACAATCAGTTCATTCATAATATGCTAGTAGTTGCTTAATTCTCAATTATTTTGTAAATGGGGGCCAATCCTCTGAAGAAAGAACTCTCCATCTTCAAAATTGTTAGGAATTATAAGCGTATGGAGCCAACAAACAGACTATAACGTGGATCTCCCACAAAATGGCTCCTAAGAGAATTCTCTGGTGACAAAATGGCTGCCACAGGCTGTGCAGCCTATCACAAAACACGTAATTTATTTGGTTGCACAAAATAAAGTTAACCACTGAATACCACCAATTAGTTGGCATTTTCTGTACAGGTGGTTCTTGACTTACAGCCATTCATTTAGTGACCTTTGAAAATGCAACAGTATTGAAAAAAAATGACTTATGAGCAGTTTTCACACTTACAACTATTGCAGCATCCCTGTGGTCATGTGATCAAACTTTGGATACTTGCCAACTGACATGTATTTATGATGAGTTGCCGGGGTCATGTGACCACCATCTATAACAGTGGTGGCTAACCTTTTTGGGCTCCTGTGCCAAAAATTGCGCATGCCAGCACCCAGAAGGCAATGCGTGTGGGGCCCCCCTGCCCCCTGTGCATGCGCACGCGATCCCCCCACGCTGCCCTCTTACCTGCACTGCATCTGCCTCCCAGCTGATTTTCGGCCCGTTTGAGGCCTTTTTCGGCCTCCCGGAGGCTCGAGGGAAGCCTCTTCAGTCTTTGGAGGCCAAAAAATGGGCCCATTTCGTTACTTCCAGTATTTCCGGAAATACAGGAAGTGACAAAACAGGCCTGTTTTTCGGCCTCCAAAGGCTGCAGAGGTTTCCCTCGAGCCTCTGGGAGGCTGAAAATCAGCTGGGAGGCACACGCTTGCACAGTGAGGTAAGTTTGGCTGGGTCTTGCGTGCCCAAACAAATGGCTCTGCATGCCACCTGTGGCGTGTGTGCCATAGGTTCGCCATCATGGATCTATAACCTTACTAACTGGCTTCCAATCAGCAAAGTCAATAAGGGAAGCCAGATTTGCTTAACGACCACGATTCACTTAACTGCAGTGATTTGCTTAACTATGGCTTGAAAGGTTGCAAAATGAGGTGCAAATCATTAATTGCCTCACTTAGCAACAGAAATTGTAGACTCGAATGTGGTCGTAAGTGGAGGACCACCTGTATAAGAGCCAGTTTGGTCTACTAATTAAGGCATCATGCTAGAAATCAGGAGATCATGAGTTTTAATCCGCTTTAGGCATGAAAGGTAGCTGGGTGAACTTGGCCCAGTCACTCACTCTCAACTCAACTCACTTCACAGGATTGTTATGAGGAAAATAGGAGTATTAGATATGTTTGCTGCTTTGTTTGTAAAAACAATAAAAGTTGGATATAAAATAAATAAATAAATCTCTTTGCTGCCCTCTAGCAATTTAGATATTTAAAAAACAGGTCTACTAGCCCTGCTTTTATTAGTAATTTACCACTCCTCTAACAACCCTCAATATTAAACCTGTAATGGTATACACTACAGTTTCTTGCCTGAGCAAGGGGTTGGACTAGAAGACCTCCAAGGTCCCTTCCAACTGTTATTCTGTTAAAATGTGTTCTGATGCATAAATGATACTAAAGGCAGATCCTTTGCACTGCAGTATGTCACATCCTTCACTTCTTTTTTTCTTTTTAATTGTAATAAAATAAAATGAGGCAGGAGAATTGGCCAAGAACTAAAGCAGGTATTCTCCAGTACCATGTTGTCTCTCTCTCTGAGCTAACTGAAACAATGGTAGAACAAATCATCATAATGTCGATCTCCTGCTTTTGAAAACTTGATTGACTGTAGGTTTCTTCGTCTCAGGCTACTAACCAAGGGACAAAAATCCCAATGCTGTTAGCTCATGTACATCACAATTTCAAGTCATCTTTAGTTGAACTGGTGCTAAAATGGCATTTTCACTTTAAGTTTACAGTAATCAGGTGGAATTTCAAGGTGTGACATGCTATTCAACTTAGGGGCCTATGTTGTTGGCAGCTTAGAGTGGATGAATCAGCCCAATATCTCCTGGCAATGTGTAGGTATGAGCCTATTCTTTTCATTGCCATCCTTTTTCTTTTTTTCCCCTTTTCATCCTTCACATGGAAATGGATGGAGAGGCGTCAAATTTCACAAGAGCATGATTGTCTGAAATGAATGTGGTTCTTGAAACCTCAACTCTGCAAGTCCAGGCAATAGTGTTCAGCAGGCTCACCTGGAAGCCTAGTTTTGAAAAAGTTGCGTCATACTTTTGGAACTCTTGCATAAGTTTAGAGTTTTAAAGAAATGTATTAAAGTGGAAAGCAATGCAGGCAACACAATAGGGTACTGCTCATAGGACATGGTCATACCAACATGTAGGCATTTCTGTCACATTTTTTCAGTATTGGCACAACGGCCATTTACTGCTAGGTGCAAAAAACCAATTATTTTTGAATGTAGCCAAACCTACTAAGGGATCAGATCAGAGGTGATATTCAGCAGGTTCTGACCAGTTCTGGAGAACCGGTAGCGGAAATTTTGAGTAGTTCGCAGAACCGGCAAATACCTCCCCTGACTGGAGATTTTACAGTATCCTTCCCCTGTCACGCCTGCCAAGCCATACCCACAGAACCGGTAGTAAAAAAAATTGATCACTGGATCAGATGAAGGACACTAAAGTGAAACTGAATCCAGAAAAGGATTCAGAGCTGCTTTTCTCAAGACGTAATTTGATCCAGGATTCAAAATTCAGTATGTTTTGGATGCATGGCATTTCCCTTGGAAGAATGGGCCTGAAGTTAAGTTTTTTTAGGCTTTCTGTAGCCTGTGAGGAATGTAAGAGAAGACTTTCTCTTGCATTCCTCACAGGCTGCAGAATGTAATCCAACAACATTCTCTTTGTTCTCTACCTTTAGAAGAGCAATCAAATAATATCTCTTTGCCCAGGTTTCTGATTGCTAATTGAAGCTTTCTTTTATTTTATGTCCTTAATTTTTAATATTTCATATTTAACATTGTTCTGTGTGTTATTAGCTTTGAGTGTTCAAATTTAATAGAAAGATAATATGTAAATAATAACTGTGGGGGTGCTATATGTGACTGACAGTTCTGATGCTGAAAACTTTCATTTTCCATCAGCATGCTCTCTTTTTGTGGGTGAATTCTTACATATTTCTCACTCGGTTTTGGGGACCACTCATATTTTCACCTACTTTCATATCAGTGAATCATATTATGGGATAACAAGGTAATGGGATGCCACTGAAATTTTGGACACTTTTCAAATTTAAAGAACATGGTGGCTTAAGAGTTGTGGTGGCACGTTGATTATAATGCAGTACTGCAGGCTAACTCTGCCCACAGCCAGGAGTTGGATCCTCACCGGTTCAAGATTGACTCATCCTTCCATCCTTCCGAGGACAATGAAGGACCCAGATTGTTGGGGGCAATATGCTGACTCTGTAAACCCACTTAGAGAAGGCTGTAAAGCACTATGGAGAGGTATATCAATCTAAGTGCTATTACTATTGCTTGTTAGTTCGTAAATTGGCTGTTTTGGCTAGGATAACTCCTATTTATCCCAATACAAACAGAATTATTGCCTTTCACTATTTGGGATGCTCTTTATACCCCAAATTATATTTTTTTCATAAAGGAACATGCTTCCAAACAAAATAATGGATTATATTTGTCTACTTCTAATTTCTTTAAGGAATGTTTATGTAAGTCCCCAATAACCCAATAAAGAATAAAGATTACTATTTTTGTTATGCATCTGCCTATATAAATTATTGTACAATGAAAAGGAAAACAGGTCCAGTGGGGCATGGTGGGGGCTGCACAGATGACAGGTTAAATTTCCTAAACTTACAACTTGGTGAGAAAATGTGTAAGTTCTCTCCATTCATTGATTTCCTCAATGCTGAAGATAATAGGATCATTTCTTCAAAGTAATTGTTCTTATTTACTCAGGCAGTTTAGGGTTATTGCACTCCATGTTTGCAAAGCATCTAATGGCAGAGACCCTGAACTTGGTCAGTGTTCTTGTAATACAAATGAGAGGTACCTTTAAATGAAACTGGGTAGATAAGCAAACATTCTGATTTTGCTGACCTCGTAGCAGTTTAATATCAAATTAACATGGCATCCATCAGCAAGTTGGGTTCAAAATAAATACGCTTTCCTGATGTTCTCCACTATGCCTACTCATGCAAAATATTTTACCAGATATTCTTCAAATTATTAAAAAAACCTGTTGATTATTCATGAAATATAAAATATCAGACATTTGATTTCCACACATCTATGATACATTCTAGTCACTGTCTCTCAAACCTAAGAAGAAGGCCATGGCAAAACATTTCAAAAACATTGCCAAGAAAAGTGCAGGGATTAATCTTTATATTCATTTTTGAATTTTTTAAATTTATATTTATTAAGAATAATGAAATGGAACTAAATCAAATCAGATATCAAACTTAGGCTTGGAATTTGAGGAGTATTAACCAGAGGAACACTTATCTGGATTGCTATGAGTATTGTTTGTGGAACAATACAGCAAATTCTTTGTTGTTATCTTTTAACATCCTTCCCTATGTTGCTTTTAGGGTGTATATGTTGGTTAGTCACATTTTGCTGGTATAAAACCTTGGAGTTTGGGTGACAGTACTTTGGTTCAGATTTTGAATGAATATACTATTTCTTTATAGTTACAGTTAGGGTTCCCTTAAGAATATTATTTATTTAGGAATGTTATTTATTCCTTTGGGGATATTATTTAGAAACTCCAGTTGAATTTGCAACTACATGTTTTGGAGCAGTGACAGAAATCTTGCGATTTGTGACAATACTAGCATAAAACCAACATATCTTTTTGAAAAGACACTCAATTTTAGGGTTTGTATTTACAGATGCACTTACATTGGGTATGCCTCTGGATTTTTAGTTAGTTCCCATGACAACTTTTGCCTCTGGGTAGGAATTTTTTAAATGAATGCTCTTCCCTCCCTCTTTTCCTAAAAAGCCTTGTTTTCCTTTTGCCAAACATGGCTTGACATTTTCCTACTGCAATGCCTTGAGTGATTATTAGCTGCTGAAAAAGCAAACATTTTAATCCTGTCAGGCTTTTTCTGTTTTCTACTATAGAAATGTACACATGACCCATTGCTTTTGTTTTTGGTTGGCTTGCTCCTTTTGTGGCTATGACTCAGTTATATCTGACTGCCCAAAATATATTTATAAGTCACTTTTGGACTCTGAGAAATGTTCTTGCTTCCTTGTGAGTAAACTGCCCCTACTTGAACCAGTCATTCTCTCTCAACCTCTCTCAGGGAGGTCATGGCAAACCACTTCCGAAAACATTACCAAGAAAACAGCACAAACTTGTCCAGGCTGTCACTAGGAGTCAAAGTCAATAAAAAAAACTGCTGCTACACAAACTGCAACTACCAAGTAAAGCCTCCACAACTTGATCCAAATATTATGCTGGAATTTAGGACTACCTGATCTGGACAGCAAATGCTTGGATGATGGGTCAGTGGCAACCATCTATATCTCTTGCTGCCTCCTAGCCATGTTACAGATTTTTGCAGCACGGTTAGCAATCTTAATGATAACAAAAAAGATTAAGGGTTTTCTGCCACCCCCCACAAGATGTTGTTTTCTTCTCATCCCCAACTCATGAGTGAGAGAGCTTTATTAGTATTTTTCTCCTTAAGAAGAATCAAAGACAGCTCCAAGATATTTAAAATCTATTATGATTTGCCATCCATCATGTTGGAGGGAAGTCAGGTGACCAGGAATAAGTGAGATTTGAGAAGTTCCTATTGGTCATTTCCAACTCATCTAGACAAGTCTCCCCCTCCTTCATGGTTCCTGGTTAGCTGCATCTACCATCATTCATGCAATGGTGCCTGAAATATAATGAATGCTATTTGCTGGGGCTTACACGGACAATAAATGAGTAACATGCATAACTGAAGCTATTAATCCCCAATGACAAATCAGTATGCAGAGGGATGGCGGAGAACAAGAGCATGGCCTAAAAGCAAATATTGAAGCTGCAAAGAAAGGCAGTCAGGCTGATGGCTGGTGTCTTTTCATTTTAGCTTACAGACTAACTAGGAAATCAAAAATGACAGTTGGACTCCTCCCAACCTAGAAGTCCTATTTTTTAACATCAGAGTAGTTGCAACTCTGGCTTTTTCTAAGCTGGGGTGGCTTAGGGACAGTTAATTACTGTATGCTTTACTTATATTTTGCTTTGACTACTGGCTGTGCCTTAATGTGAAGCTGACCTTAAAGCATCTATGCACTTTATCTGCACATGGAATAGCAATGGATACAAAATGTGGCAGCAAGGCTGCTTATTAGTACAAAGTCCATGCATCATATAATGCTTACACTGAAAGATCTGCAGAAGTTGCCAACTACCTACTGTAGGACCTTTAAAGCTCTAATCTGAGAAACCAGCATTTTTGCTATACCCCTGTCCTGTTACTTAAATCAGAAAGACAAGCTATTTCAAAGAGTTGTCAGCTGCCAGAGGTTTGGCTGTCTAGTCCGTGGCAAAGAGCCTTTTCCTCTGTGGCTGGAATGCATTGTCTATGGAGGCGCCATGGGCCTCCTCTCCCAGAAGTTAGGAAAACAATGACAACTTAATCATATACCAAACTTTGCACTATTAGCTGAATTGATTTGGGTTTTGTTAAGAGTGATTTTAAATTTGTCTTGATTTTAGTATAATTATAATACTTGATTTTAGTACAGGTAGCCCTCAACTTGAAAGCATTATCTCAATGGACAAAGGAATTGATTCCAGGATCAGACAAAACAGCCAGGCACTGGGGTGGCTGCATATTAGAGTGCTCAATCAATTCAACAACCACATCTCCACAAAGCTGAAAGTGCACATTGCTGTGATTATCTTTTCTCTCCTATATGGATGTAAATCCCAGACTCTGTACTGAAGACACATCAAACAGTTGCAGAAATTTCACATGTGCACTCTCTGCTCCATTCCTGGTATTCATTGGCAAGACCATGTCTCTAACCTGGAGCCTTAGATCGCAGGGTTTCCACCAGCATTGAGTCCCTGAATATCAGAGCCTAGATGAGATGGGTGGGATGCATCATAAGAATGGGTGACTGCCCTATGCCTTGCAAGTTGCTCTATAGTAGTATACTGGAATTGAGGAAGAGACCTTGAGTTTGACCATGCAAGCATTACAAAGACACTGTGAAAGAAACCCAATGTCATTGTCACACCCAGTCAAGGGAAATGGAAATTGACCCCTGTGCTATGTAGTCTCCACCAGCTTTGAAGACAGGCGCCACCAAAAACTGATAGAAAACCTTGAGTGGTGTCACAAAATAACACCCACAGTCACTATAATAATGGACTTCCAGTGCCCCCATTATGCTAGACTCTGTGTTTCCAGATTGGAAAGCACCTCTCTCTCTCCACAGATGAACTGCACAATAGCATGTCTTCTTCGAACCTAAAGGATTATCTTACAGAAAGTTCTTGACTTATGGCTACAATTGAGACTGGAATGTCAGTCGTTGAGCAAAGCAATGATTGTGGTGAGCTTGGCAACCAGTCATTAATATGAACAGATTGCTAACCAAACATATTGTGATCATGTGACCGTGGGGGTGGTACATTTTAGTACAACTTTCCAAGGCCATGGTTAATTTTGGATCATTATTAAACAGTTGTAAGTTGAAGACTGTATACAGTACAAAGTTGTACTGTATACAATGTACCTGTATACATTGTAATTTCTCTAAGCCACCTCAATTGCACAGAAAGATACTTTACATTGAATACATACTGTATGTTGACTAGATAAAGAAATCCCATATAAAACAACTGTTTGTGACTCAGCACTTACTTTACTAGAATTACTTGTTAAAAAATCTTTATTCAACTGAGGTTACAACTAAATCAGATGTTGGAGAAGCAGCATGGGAAGCACAGAGTCTTGCAGCTGAGCCTGCCCCATTGCTGCTGCAGTGCAATAATTGAAGGGATTTTTTTTCCTGCTAGTTGGTGACCTGCTAAACTTAAGAAAACTACAGAAGGCCAGAGAATTAATACTTGCTACTTGCCCATAATCAGAAGAGCACTTTTTGGCAAATGGAATCAAGAGGCAGGACAGGGAGCAGTAGTTGGGGCAATACCTGTCATGCCATGGTTTCTGCTGACATACGAATAGGTGGAGCAAATATCATAACAAAACGGATCACACTGTTTTATCAAGGGTTTCAGTACAGTATTATTTTGGGACTCAATGCTGGTGGAATTATTTTGCATTATTTTGTATTATTTTGTAAATGTAATTTGTAAAAGAAAGTTCTCATATTTAAGATAATAAGCTAAGAATGCAACAGCACTACTTCTAACAGCTTGTCTTCACTATGTGGCTTGTTTACAGAAGTATCACCTGTTCTGTTTTATTTGCTTCAAGTTATCAGATCAGAACACCTCTAGATAAGCTGCAAAATTTCTTAGAGCCATCACTGCCTTAGGTAGGAAAGTACTACCTTAATTTTAAGGTTTTACAACTATGTAATTTTTAGATTTTTATGTTTCGTATCTTTTTTTCATACATAATTGATTACTGAAGGCAATAAAGCTATATAATAATTTTTCTAAGAAAACCAATTATCTAGAAATGATGGAAGATTTCAGATGGCTGCCACCCTGGAAAATTCCTAGAAAAATAAGACAAACAAGACACATGCATTTCTTGGATTGCAAGAAACTTGCTCCAGCTGTAGTTTTGCAACATAAAATTCCTGGAAAACTCTTTAGCTTGTAATATGATACAAACAGCTTTGCACTTCCTTGAAAACATCTTCAAAAATATAACAGCCACAGACATGTCCTAAATTATACAAACTTCATCCTATACATATGTAATCCTGCTGTGTTTACTGACTCTTAAACCTAGGCAAGACAGAGAATAAAACCTTGGGTCCCAACCTGTAAGTGTAGGTGTTCATGTAGCCACAGATCTCTCCCAGGTTTCATAGCAACTATAGGGATGAACAAGTTTCCCTCCACGGTAGTCAGTGTTCTCACTACACTTAGAAAATATGTTCACTGACATCAGGCTCTGCTAATTCCCTCCTGGCTTTTGCTCTCTGGGGTCCTGCTCTCTCCAAGTGAGGGAGAATCAAGGATCAAAGAGAATTCACAGCCTTCTCCATTCACTATCCCATTTCCATGAGCCAGTGATATAGACTGGTCTTGGGGGATGAGAATAGCCTAATTATGTTTGCTCAATGGCCCCCTAAAACCTGCTGCTGACAATTTATAATTTGTCTGCATCAGTAAACCTGTATTTACCCCTTTTCATCTTTCATTGCCCTGCAAAAGTTATAAACCATACTACCACTGCCCATAAAAAAACTTATTACCCCCCTACATGAGTTGCCAGCCTCTCTTGCGAGAAGTCACTCTGTACCCAAAGCAGAGTAACACAAACACATTCTAGGATACTACTGCTCAGTCAAACCACAACTGTAGGGAAGATTTGTATGTATGGCTTCCCAACTGATACAGGGTTATCACGGGCCCTCTGTTTTTGAGAGACTAAAAAGTTAAAGCACAAAATCTGGGCAATTGCTAGAGACAGATAAAAATCTCTTTCAGATTTTGGCAGCCCCCAATTGGGTAGGTACATATTAGTACCTTGACATACAATGAACTTGCATTGTTGCTAGCCTCTTACATGCTAATTTGAAACAAAATGTATTTCTCTCCAAGATACATTAACAGATCTCTGCATTATCCCCCTCCCCCCCCCAAAATAAATCAATCTTTTCCCTCCCTTTCAGAAAGGGAAAAAAGACTTCGTTTTGTTTTTCACATGTACTACTACATCAGTAGAACTCCCACTCATCTCTGGGAAATTGTTCATACCATATTTTAAATCAGTGTTCAAATACAGCACAAGGCAACCTGACACGGATCTGACCCTTTTTCAGAACAGTACGGTATGGGACATGACTCAAATAATTCCCAGCTCAAAATGCCAAGTCTGATAGGATGTCTTATGCACTTCTACTGCAAGTCCAACACATAAATACCTGCCATGTGTAAAAAGCATCTATTGCTGTTCCCAGGTTCCTTCCTACTTCAAAACTGCTGCAGAGAGCAGGTGAGATGAGCTGTTCTTCTTGCTGTGTGACCTGTCCCCTAGTTCCTGACTGCAAGCTGGCATTGCTGGCATTTCCAAGAGTCAGCTCTAGTAGGCATGCGTGTTTGCTCCCTGACCCTTGTCTGGGTAACTCAGACAGCTGAAACCCACAGCTTTGGGTCAGATTTTGAACAGAGGAAAGCATACAACCCAGGGGGCACAGGGTTAGTTGGAATCTGAATGCTCTCCAAATGTCAGAATCCGGCCTCTAGATGCTGGGATCAAATTGTAATAATGTGTCAGAAACATATGGCTGGAATGTGTGTATTCATGATGTTTAATTTTCATTCAATTCATTTTCCCTTAAGCTCACTTATTCCTTTTGGAACTGTGGTTCCCAGCATACTGTTTAAAGTTTAATTGTGGCACTTAGCCTAGAAAAAGTCCAGAATCAAAGGGCAGAAGGGAAAAAAACTAAAGGTCACTCTTCTGCTTCTTATGGGCTCTCAACTAAATCTCCAGAACCGTAAAGCCTACGAACTTGAAATTTGGCAGGTATGTTTCTCTTGGCTTCTAGGTACTCACTAAGAAAGGATTTTTTGAAATGACCATCGGAGCATTACTATTTCATATATTATTATACTCTGATGCTAAGGAGTTCTACTCTCCCTCCCCACCTGAAAAGAAATCTGTTCCAAATGCAAAACACAAGCAGAGGAGAGGAGTTTCAGTTTCAGTTTCCACAGCACCAAGCAGCTTTAGTACAGAACACTTCAGCTAAGCCATGCCTAGGCTCCTTGCTGTCTCCTTCTTGCTCACACAGCAAATACTGTTTCAGTTTCCAAACAGCCTTCAACTCTCTCACATACTGACAGGATGCTAGCCAGATGAATACTGATGGATGCTGGTAGGCAGAGGCAGAATTCCCTTCTCCTTATTTTCCTCCCCAAAAACTAAGCCCGACCACATAGTTTCATAGCGAAGCATGGGTATCGAGATAGTTATGGATAAACCTGTGTATGATAAGCAAACTATGTCTTCATACAAAATATGAATAGTCACTAGACTATTTTCTTGCCTCTAAATCTACCAAGAATTGCTTTTTCTTTCTGATCAAATTAATGCCACCAATCTCAACATGACGCTTGTTGAATGTGCATAAACTCCACATTCTGCAAATTGCCCTGACCATAGCATACTGTGACAATAAGAGATGCAATCTATCCTCATACGAAGACCAGACTGAGAAAGCTGGTATATTGTATATTGATGCAATTCACTACTGTACTCAGTCATTTATATAGACATGAAAGTTAGTTAATTGGATATCTGGAAAAATACTGCAGGCCTAGTATTCGTAAATTGGATGAAACAAGAAATCATGTTTTAATATGGTATTTGTTTAATAACCAAATGGTTTAATAAACCAATAATAAATATTTGTTTTAACATTTTTATTAATAAAAACCAATAAAAATAAAATCTTTTGCTAACATGGAATAAGTCAAGTAATATTTTCCATTAGTTGGATCTTTTTTAACCTTCTTAGCTTTATTGCCTCAACTTTGGTTTTTTTTTTTGGTCAGATTTCCTTCTACAGATTTTCCTCCACTTATGACTAGTCACTTCATGATCATTCAACATTATGACAGACCCATGAAAAGGTACTTACAACCAGTTTTGAAGTTATCACTGCTGAAGGAGCATATGATTGTGTGAGGTTGCATGTATGGGTTCAGTATTACATTCATTTAGGGTCCAGTTAATATGAGATAGATTGAAGTCACCAAGAAAGATAAAAGCATGTGGGCAGGATGATGCCCATGTTAGTAGTGAATTTAGCTTGTTTACAAGTTCTATGTCATAATCAGGGGCTCTGTAACATAGTAAGAATCGAAATGTGATATTTAAGGGCAGTTCACAGACGATGGTCTCAGGAAGAGCAAGCTTCTGGGTGACTTGGATGTTTTTTTAGATGTAAGGACTTTTTATAGAAGATAGCAACACCACCTCCTCTACGAATTTCACAATCTGATCGGTAAACATGATAAGTCTCTTACTGTGGTAATGGAGTCAAGGAGAGATGCATTGAGCCATGTATCACAGACAAAAATGTCAAATTTAGCCGTATTTAGTAAGAGGAGGAATTCAGATATTTTGTTCACAAGGCTTCTTGAATTGAGTAGCTTGCATTTAAGGCCAGCATTTACATTTGCATTTACTTGCACTTGAGCTTGTGTTGGAAAAGGAGAGCAAGATGCTCTGCCCCTCAGCATCCTGTCCCAGAAGTGTGTAGCATTTCCAGAGTGTCCCAAAGAATTGTGGCCATCTAATGGCACAAACATCTGGGACTGCACCACATCAGCCGAAGGGATACCAAGGGGTGGAACAGTCTGCTCTCCTTTCACAATATGATCTCCCGAGCTCTATGGAAAGTGAGTGATTGATGAGGTATGAAGAGGGAATGGGATCCAATGGGTGGGAAATGAGGCACAAGACCTGTAGACTCTCTGAGGGACGGGAAGCAGATCAAAAGGTCCCTCATGGGTGGAGGAAGGCATTAGGAGGCCTCCCAAGGCCTTTCCCACCTGAAGCATCCTGTGCTCTGCTTAATGACACATGCAGCCACTTAAGGACTGCTAAAGAATGGGGGTTAAGAGGCAGTTAGGCAAGCTCCACAACAAGCTTAATAACTGCAATAACTTGCAATTGTAATAAGCAGGCTCCATTATGGCAGTAAGTTGAAGACTACCTGTACACAGCTTCTCATTAGCCCAATTATGTCTTCTTTATTTTCTTGGCAGCACTGTTTTGTCTATAATTTTTCCAAGATTTGTTTGTACATTAAGATGGTCAGTGGAGCCTTGGTTAAATTGTTGGATCAGGATTGGGGGAGATGCAGGTTTAAGTCCCTGTTCAGCTACAGAAACTCCCAGGGTAATTTTGGGCCAGTCACCATCTCTCATCCCAACCTATCTCACAGGATTGTAATGGGGAAAAATAGGACTACTGGGCACACACTTTGAGTTCTTGTACAAGAAGCTATCAATTTAATAGATAAAAATAATCAACTTCAAAATTATAAAATGGAAAGTGATATATTACAATTATTAATCTATTCAATACTTGTTCCCTGAATTGTTTTGAAAAGAAATGCTGATACAGTGGCAAAAACAATTTAAACACAAAGTCCTGCTGCAGTAATATCTATTTCAATAGCAAGAAAAATATTTGTACCAGAGAATCATGTTCATAGCCTAAACATCATTTTCTTGAATTGCCCATTGTACTGCTTATGCTCAAAACATAAATTCTTGCAAATATGCTACTATAGAAAAACAATTTAACATAAATGGAAGGTGGGTGGACTTTTTTTTTAAGTGCAGAACTGAAAGGTGCTCTACATTTCAGAGCAAAAGAATTGCAAAACTGAGTAAGACAAGAAAACTCAGTATGTTTTTTTAATGACTCCATTTGCTTGTTTTGTTCTCTCTCTATAGTGTCTGACAATGAACTTTTTAAAGTGAGGACTTCTTCAAACAAACTGCTTCACAGACCTTCAATTGCAATGAATTCATAAATCTTAATCATGTCCTAAATCAAAGCAGTTAGTTTTAACTGTTAGAAAAATATACTGGGGTTATACTCTGGAGACTGGAATCCAGAAAAAAGTAGTGACTAAGGAACTCTTTTTTTCCCCCTCTCTCCCATTATTTTGCATAAGGAAAAATTTCATTGGTACAGAAGTGCCAGTGTCTCACTTAGCAGTAACAAAGATTAGCAGCAGCAAAGAATACTTTGGCTTCTAAAATTAAAAACAGGGTCCTTGTCAACTCTGGAGTTCCTACATATCTTATGGTATTTAATCCAGGCTCAGGTTGTGTGTCTATACATCCATCCCATGGAATTCAGTGTGTTTACTCCTAGACTTCCTATTTTCCTAAAATCCCTTTTGGGAACAATCTAATTAAGGTTAATAAAATTTTAACTTCTGGAGGAAGATCTTAACCATTGCTCAAATAGGTTGTAAAATGTATATATGTACATATACATTTGTGTTGTTTTGTCTCTATGTGTTTTAAATTTTTTGTTGAATAAAATTTAAAATTAAAAAAATCAACTTCTGAATATAAAATACCGGCTCCTTAAATAAAGAAACCCACTGTATGTGAATACTTCAGTTTTTGCAATCGGGAAAGAAACTTCTTGCAAAGCGGGTTGCCGTTCGCTGCTTACGGAGCAACCACCCATAAATAAAATGCCTCCTCCTCCTATTTTCCTGAAGAAATGGGCAGCCTGTAACTTTTTGTTTTCAACTCGAGGCCTGGAGGAGGGCTGCCACAGCTTCGAAGAGGCCGCCGCGCTCGCATCGGCCCCTTGTGGCTGCGACCCAGATGTGGCAGAAGCAGGGGGGAGCGGGGGGAAGGGAGAGCAATTCGGGAGGACAGCGCCTGGCGCGCCGCACGAGTTCAAAGAAGGATTACTCACGCTGGGCGGGGCTTCGAAGGGAGCCCGCGTTGTTGCTGGAGCGCGGCGGGAACGGCGATGTCAACCCAGCCCAAGCGGACACGCCCCCAACCTAGCGCTCCCCTCTTCCTCCCCCCCCCCGCCCTCCCGGGCATTCCCTGGCTGGCCGCCGCTCACTGACAGACGGCCGCCCCGCCCTTCCCCGCCGCTGCCGGCCCCGCCTTCCCTCCTTCTCTCCTCGCGCCGACCTTTCCCCTAGTTTCCAGAGGGTGGCTCTTCTTGGCCGCCGCCGCCGCCAAACGTGCCCACGAGGGTCCTTTCCTGCTATCAGCATAGCTGCACGAGGCTATCACGCCGCCCGAGGAAAACCATTGGCTGGCCGAGAGGCAGCTCGGGTCGTGATTGGCCAGAACCCTTCTTTCCGTCCCCTTTCGTTCTTTTCCTCCTCCTTCTCCGCCCCTTCCCAGCTGCTTCGCTGGATGGAGTGTTTTGGTGTGCTTCCCTCTGTTTTGGCTGCTCGCCTCCCCTGGAAGGAGGGGCGGGAGGAGGGGGCTGGTTCTGGCCGATTGCTTCGGCTGGCTTTGTCATACAGTCGCTGCTCGCGGGAGCCCTCGCCATGCACACATCTCCTCCTCGCAGCGAGGAGATGGGAGATGCCCCTTCGGTGAGTACCACTTGTTGCTGAACGGGGCGGGACGGGGACGCGGCAGGCAGAGCAGGATCTCCCTCGCTCAGTACCTCCCAGGGCTGAAGAGACACGGCGGGTGACGTGCCCTGTTTTTGCCCCCCCTCCCCTTTGGGATTCTGATCTGCTCGGCGTGACTTTCCAAGGAGCGAGGTATACCCGGAGGAGCAGAGGCCAAGGTGCTGATGATGCATCTCGGGTGGGAGCGGAAAGCAAAGGGGCTCCCCACCTTTTATTTGCAAAATGCAATTCGGGGGTGGGAGGTGGGGTGCGATCGAGACCCCGAGGTGAGACCCCGAGATGAGGGGCTGGAAAGATGCCGGAGCGCGCTTTCCTTGAGCCTCAAATCAGCCTTGCCCTCTTCGTCCACCCGCGGGTGGGATCTCTAACCTGCCCGGGGGTGGGGGCGACCCTTTGCCTGGCGCTCGCTCTCTAGGAACTCGAGCGGGTGGTGTGTGTGTGTGTGGGGGGCTCCTCCAACTTATCTGGACCGAGTGACGTGTGTGAACTGGCGGGGGGGCGGCGGGATGCCGCTTGGAAGACTATATAGATTTTAAGCGAATGTTGAGCGATATGCGGCGGATGCTTTTCATTCTCCCAGCCAATTCCTTAGGCACGCTTGCTTAGAAGTAAGCCTGAGAGTGGTTCGAGGGCTGCCGTTTTTATTGGCCCTGAGGTGGGGTGGGTGGATGGAGGTGAGGCTTTGCTCTGGGCATAGACCTGGCTAGATGGCTGATGTGGGCAGAATAAAGTGCTTTAGCATGAGTAATCTAAGCTGACTGTGATCCACAGTTGCTTGCTAATGGCATGACTTCATGCCCTGGAGATTACAGTAAGTGCTTTTCTTTCAGCTAGTAGGTTGGGAGGGGCATCCTTATCTTCCTTCCTTTTCTCTCTCTCTCTCTCTCCTTCCTTCCCTCTCTCTCTTTCTCTCTCTCTTTGTTTCTTTCTCTCCCCTCCCTTTTTCTTTCATTCTCTCTCCTCTCTCTCTCTTTTACACACACACACACACACACACACAGAGGGAGAGAGCTTTGTTGTGAGTGTCTTGGCTGTTGTCAGGATCCCCTGCCGTGTGTGTGGTTTGAGGACAGAGCTACTGTGCCTTAAGAGGGCTTCCCAGCGCTGGCTCAGTCAGGGACCACCACCCATTTTGCTCACATGGCTATTTCGATGCATGACGTCTCCCCATCACATCCCCCCACAAAGCTTGAACTATATTTGGATCCCATGGAGGTGGGAAGTAATCCTCCCACCTCCTTTAGGAGGAGGTGCTTCACCGCCTTCTGGCCTTGTAGTTTTGACTAATCTTCATGTCAGTTGCCAGCCCTCTCCCTGTTCTTTTTCCTTAAAAGAGGGGAAAGAAGTGGGCATATGAGTAGCATAGGAAGGCGGGAATAAATGTAATATATATATATATTACTATAACCATTATGTAAGAATGCTTGCTTGCTGTTGAGTACAGTGAAGTAGAATTTCTGGTATTTGTGCAGCTGTAATTTTCAGCGGCTGCTTGCATAGTGTTTCATCTCCTCCAGTTTGCCACTGCAGTGTCTGGGTGAAAGGAGGTGATCTGAGGACGCACTTCCAGGCTGTTGCAGTTCCGCTTTGCTCTTGCATTTCTGTATAGAAATGAGGCCCCAGCTTGTTTTTTCCTTTTTTTCCCCTTCCTTCCTTTTTCTCTCTCAGATTATGAATCTATTTTACAATTCAAAATGTTCAAGAGGATCTAAAAGGCCTTCTACTCAATGTTTATTTTCTCCAGTAGTATCATCTTGGAAAGTATTTTGATAACTAAAAAGAAGGTCCGCTTGGGTTAATTATTTATATTGCTTAATGTTATGGTAACTTCTACTTCATATTAAATCTGTTAATTGTTAGATGTTTTATAAATTTGTTTCGATGAATTTAACATTAAATAATAGCATCAAACTGTAATTGAGTGATTATCAAGTTTATTTCTAATCTTCTTTCACTCCCAGATGTTAACTTCATTTATGGACTTGGAGATTACAATTTAAGTTATTTGAAAATTCCATATAGATCTCACTGAGTAAAATATTTTTGGCTTCACATATCATGAATCAAGAATCTACTACTCTATTTGGTGCTTACTTGTGCGAAGTACTGTTGGCAACTTTTCCACTGTATATACATGCAAGCCTATTTGGTTACACCTGGATTTACTCACTTAACAGCTGGCTATTAAGAGTCTGTATACTTCAGTATTTACTCAAGTGTCTGTATGATATCTCTAGTATAATGGAGCATGAAAAGATTATCTGTTCTAAGTATTCTTATGAGGCTTATTATCAACTGGTTGATTAATTTTTAAAAAAACTAAGATTCAGCCAAGGTGGTATCTTCAGTGCAGTTAATAACTATAGTCTTTTTAGCTACAAAGGTAGCATTTAGTTAATCACATTTGATCATAGCCTATAAAAGGGGAATGTTTCTATAGATCCAGGTTGACTAATATGTTTTGGACCAAGGGCTAGGTATTATATTCTTAAATAAAAAAAGAAAGGGATTCAGACAAAAAAGTGATTTAATTAAATGTATTTAATATCATTGTTCCCTCAGTATTATAGAAAGTTTCCGTTTCATTCAACATCACAGTATGGCTACAGGTTTTGATGGATTCTGAGGCAAGTTTTGAAGGCTTTGGAGTGTCACATGCTGCCCTGAGACTAGAGGTTGTAGATATTTTAGCACAGATAAAAGTCAAGTACTCAAAAGCCTACTGGCTTAGGCTTATTCTGTGTTTCGTGATCTTGTAATAAAAATGACAAGGAGTTAATATGTGCAGGTTTTTAGACCAAAGGTTCTTTAGGAAATGAGTTTTTAGAAATAGCAACAATCATAATGGAGTAAAGCTGCTAAGGATTGACACAAACCTGCTTTATTTGTGAAAGATTGTTGCATTAATTAATTGTTGTTAATTAATTAGCCCTTGTAGCCCAATGGGCAGGAGGTCTTAAAAACCAGCATTGGCACCCAGATTTCCAAAGAGGTTGGTCAGGATGTTGAATCATGGGATGAATGTTTAAACAAACAGTGAAAATGTATTCACTTTTCTTCTGAATGATTAAAATGTGGCAATTCATCTCATCTCAAGGTTGATATTGTGGACATCTACGAATCCATCCGTGAACGGAGGCGTCACGACAGTGAAAGATCTACTTGTAGCACCTTGGAACGGAATGACATAGAAGCAGTTGAGACCCTTGTTTGTATGAGCTCCTGGGGTCAAAGATCACAGAAAGGCGACCTATTAAAAATAAGACCTCTAACACCTGTCTCAGATTCTGGGGATTTTGTAGTGCAGAATGAACCTACATCTGAGATGTCTAAGGATTATAACTTTTTATCCACACTGGTAAGGAAAAAGAAGAAAACCATGTGTAAGAAATTTCATGTGCATAAATTGGCTTTCCCCAATTAATCTCCTTAGTGCTTTATTAAACTTGAGGGAAGATGACTTTTTAAAAAAATAATGGGTATCAGATTTGTTTTGCATATTAGACATACCTTTTTTGCAAATGCAGTTGAAAACAATCTGGTGCTAATTGTTTTGGTTTATTACATCCCATGTTTTTCTATGATTCCCTGTTAACTTAGTTTAAGACAAAACATTGTCCAATTTACAGCTATGATATGGGGAAATCTAAACAGCTGTTGCATGATTTTCTGAAAGAGATGGATGGGATTGTTCCACTGAACCCCAGTAAGACACAGGAGTACATCTGAGAATATTGCTTTCTAAGCACCATAAGATTGTGATTTTGGAAGGATGAATGTTGGAACATACAATTATAGGATAGTATAGGATGAAATGAAAATACAAAATTGCAGTAAACATTCTTTCACATTGTAGTTTGGGAGAAGTATCCAGTATCTTGAGGTCTGAGAGAGTGTGAATTGTAAACGTAATTAGTTTATGGTCATAACTATGGTTAGTCATGTTGATCTGTGTGCTGATTTCCTTTTCCCCCCTTTTTAATATAGTGCATGACCCCACCATACAGTCCAGATTTTGTTGAGCCTTCTACAGCATCTCTGCCCTCCTCCCAAACTACTTACTCAAAACCTAGGGCAATCAAGGCAAACGTACCTGCCAGCGTAGTCACTCCCCCAGGTTGGACTCTTACTGCCACCCAGCCATCTGTTTTGAACATGGAGAAGCAATCCAGCCAGATGCCAGCAAGGACTGAGCAACCTGTTCCTCCGCTTTGCAGAGCCATGGCAACTAGTGTGATCCGTCACACAGGCAACAGTTCTGGTTACTCCCGCATTCCTGGTGTGCAAGTGAAACCAGAAGTTTCATCGGGCTACAGTGGGCCTGCAGACTGGCAGGAGGCCCAAGGCCAGCAACATTCCAGAGCTTCCCGGGATTGCAATATTGCAGAGAACTTGACTTGTGACACTTTACTTGCACACAAATCTTCCTCGCATGTCTCAGGTTGCTCTAGAACTGCCTATAAAGGATGTGAAATTCCAAGGCCTGCTGTGGAGCAGTCTCTTTACCCAAAGAATTGTGAGCATGATATGCAGCAGAAGACCAGCTCCCTTCTACCCTCCCCTCTCTCAAATCCACAGGTGATCTGTCAAATGATCCCCTTGGATGGACCAAGAGGTATGGTCTCTGCTCTGTTAAAACCTTCTGCTCAGACTGCAGGAACCATCAAATCCATCCTACCCCACACGGCTCCAGTTTCTCAGCCTGTCCTGATGGGACCTTCAATGCCTCAGGGGACTGTTATGTTCGTTCTTCCACAGGCAGCTGTTGCCCAGGCACCCCCGTGCCAACAAACTGTGATGTCTGTGGGGAATACCAAATTATTGCCTCTGGCCCCTGCTCCAGTTTTTATTGCCTCTGGCCAGAGCAGTACGCCTTTGATAGACTTTTCCGGAGGAGGAATTATGTTTGTAACTTTCCTGGCTGCAGGAAAACATATTTCAAAAGCTCTCACCTCAAAGCCCATCTGCGTACTCATACTGGTATGTATAGAACTGAAGGAATGTGATGTACCTTCTAATCTCTCTGATGATGCCTGCCAAGCATCAGAAATGAACATTGAGATTGTAGTGGCGTGAGACTCACTAGAGTGTTCTTTACCAATATATGCTGTTCTCCAGATGTGGCATTGGAGTTTTTTTAGAATTTTGGGAATATATTTCCACTGTATCTTCATGGTATCATCTCGGGGAAGCTGAGAAACCATGCAAATGTCTGTGATTTAGAGGCAAAGGAAGATGTTCAGGCAAGCGAAAAAGTGCAGTTGGGTCATTATACAATGTGTAGAGGGAAAGGGGGAGGGTATTTACACACCCCATTCCTTGACTTAACTACATTAGAAGCAGTAGATGAAAAAAACACACACATTGACACTTCAAAAATTGAAAAACTTTTCAAGGTGGAATATTCTAAAACCAATAGACTTCAGAATGGTCCAATTTCAAGATCAAACCACATTGAAAATGTTTGGAATGGCCTTTGGTGTTCTGTACAACATTTTGTGACATAATGCTTAGTGTACCTCTAATCTTTACAACAGGAGCACAAAATAAACTCATAACTTTCCATTAATACTCATACAGGGGTGGGTTGTTTTAATTGTATTGTTTACTATTGTAATTTTAATTGTTTTTAATACTTTTTAGTAATTTATAGACTTGTATTTATTTAATATTTTTTATTGTAAATATATTTCTTTTTATATGTTTGCCGCCCTGAGTCCTTAGGGAGAAGGGTGGCATACAAGTCTAAATAAATAAATAAATATGTTAATATTACTTTCAAAGCCATTATTGTTGTTGTACATCTTGTACACAAAAGTTTGTTTGTTTGTTTGTTTGTTTGTTTATTTATTTATTTATTTATGAGACTTATATGCCACCCAATCTCCCAAAGGACTCAGGGCAGCTTACAAAATAAAACAATACAAATACAAATATACAAATATTAAAAAATTATTAAACCAAGGGTCTCATAAATATACCAATTAAAACTATGCTAAAATCCTCCCCCGCATCAGTCCGGGTAGGCCAGTTGAAACAGCTAGGTTTTTAGGTCATGGCGGAAGGAGCGGAGGTCAGGGGCCACCTGGAGCTCCAGGGGAAGCTGGTTCCACAGGGTGGGTGCTCCCACTGAGAAGGCCCTACTCCTGGGAACTGCCAGCTGACATTGCCGAGTCGATGGCACCCAGAGAAGGCCCTGTTGATGGGAGCGCACGGGACGCCGGGAAGCTGTTATCGGCAGCAGAGTCTCCCGCATATATCCTGGTCCAATGCCATGAAATTGGTTTAGCCTCTACTGGTGCAGTCCATACAAGAATACAAGACAACATAAATCTCTCCGTGATGTCCCGCTGTCTGGAAGCGGTACGGATCTGGATGGACAGGAACATGCTTCGACTCAATCCGGCCAAGACAGAGTGGCTGTGCGTGCCGACATCCTGGTCCAGTTTTGAGGTTCCATCTTTGCTCGGGGGGGAGGTGTTGCCCCCCGTGGACAGGGCACGGAATCTGGGGGTCCTCCTGGATTCACGGCTCAAATTGGAGGAGCAGGTGGGGGCCGTGGCCAGGGGGGCCTTTGCCCAGATCCGGCTGGTTACGCCCATTCCTGGACCGGGATGCCCTGCGCGCAGTCACTCAGGCCCTCGTTATCTCCGCCTCGACTACTGCAATGCTCTCTACCTTGGACTTCCCTTGCGTACCACCAGGAGGCTTCAGCTGGTGCAGAATGCGCGGGTTGTGATGGGAGCTTCGATACTCCCATGTTACACCCCTCCTGCGTGACCTGCATTGGCTTCTGGTTGCCCTCCGGGTGAGATTCAAGGTCTTGGTATTAACATTTAAAGTCCAACAGGGCATGGGTCCAGGTTATTTATGGGAACGGCTCCTCCCAATATCAAATGCTAACCGCCCTGTAAGGGCACACAGGCGGGGTCTCCTCGGGGTGCCGCCTGCGACACAATGTTGCTTGGCGTCGACCCGGGGGAAGGCCTACTCGGTGGCGGCTCCCACTTTGTGGAATCTTCTTCCGCTTGAGCTCCGTCTGGCTCCCGATCTCCGCACCTTCCGCCATGATTTGAAAACCTGGCTCTTTTTACAATCTGGGCTGTGCTGATTCTCTGGGGTTGGGGGTTAGGTGGGGATTTTAAATTTTAATTCAGCTTAATTGTTTAATTCTTTCTTAAATTAATTTATTTATTGTTGTATTTTAATTGTAAGCTGCCCGAGTCTTGGGAGAGGGGCATATAAGTCGAATAAATAAATAAATAAATAAATAAATAAATAAATAAATAAATAAATAAATAAATAAATATAATCCTTATACTAGTAGTTAGGGGGAAAAAACGTAATCCTTGACTTATGACCACAGTTGAGGCCAAAATTTCTGTTGCTAAAAGAGAAAGTTTTAAGTGAATTTTGCCCCACTTTATGACCTTCCTTGCCACAGTTGTTAAGTGTATCTCTGCAGTTGTTAAGTCAGTATCATGGTTGTCACAAAAGGTGATCACATGACTCTGGGACACTGCAACCATCATAAATACATACCAGTTGCCAAGCATCCGAATTTTGATCGTGTAACCATGGGGATGCTGCAAGTGTGAAAAATGGTCATAAGTCACTTTTTTCAGTGCTGTTACCACTTTCAATGGGTTCTCTAATTTCTATACGAATCATTGTAAGTCAAGGACTACCTGTATACTAAGAGGATTGAACTCCCTATATCTTATCAGTATTGGTAAAATATGCTCTTGGAAAGGTGTTCGTTCTCCAATTAAATAACCCTTTAAGAGCTGCAGCAAAATTGTGATCTATTTTACAGTGTGGGCAAAAGCTTTTAATTACTTCTGTTTATTCTTTTGTTTACTTGATAGAGCAATAACTTCAGTGGAGAATCCAACGTATTTATTTTTGAATTGTCTCTCCTTCTCCATTCTGCTATTCCAGGAGAAAAACCTTTCACTTGCACCTGGGAAGGTTGCGATAAAAAGTTTGCCCGTTCTGATGAGCTTTCTCGCCACCGCAGAACCCACACAGGGGAGAAGAAGTTTGCCTGTCCAGTCTGTGACCGCCGTTTTATGCGTAGCGATCACCTGACAAAACATGCACGTCGTCACATGACCAAGAAGGTGCCCAGCTGGCAAACGGAAGTTGGCAAACTGAATCGGATTGCAGCTCTAGAGAAGCCAAGGAATGAGAATGCTCTGAGCATGCTCCTCCCAATGTTGTCGCCAGGGTAGTGGGCCAGCTGGCCACAACACACATTTTGTGATGAACTTTATGGTTCCCAAAATTACCGCTTTTATTGATTTTTAACTTAATTTCTGCAAGTTATGCTTTCCTGTTGGGGAGGGTGGGAAAGTATTTTTCCTCTTTTTCTACCTTCTTTCCCTGCTTCAGTGTTCACCTTACTTAATGTTACATTACCTTTTTTTTTCTTTTCATTCTTCCAAGATTTTGGGAGAACCACCAGCACTTCAGAAAAAGAAAATATATTTAAGGGTGGGGTGGGATAGAGTATGAGCAAGGACTATTCTTTGAAAATTTATCTTTACTTGAGTAAGAATAATTAATAGAAAGTGAAGCAGGCTGAGTTGGTTGTTTTCAGTTTTATACTAGTTTTCTGTCTACTTTGTACAAATGTAGCTGCTATAGTCTAACTCTGCATTTATCCTCTGAAAGCAGTGGTATGGGAGATCGAAACTACCTCTCAGAAACTGTTCTCCTTGTTCTGAATACAGTCCAAACTGATCATCATCTTGAGTCTGAACTCTGATTTCATACCTGAGGCAATCTGCTTTAGGATTGGCAGCCATGTCATAGTTACCATTTGGAGTGCTCTATCTGGAGATTGTTGGCTTATTCAGCTAGCTCAGGATTCACTTGGTTGTGACACCAACCATGTGCATCAAAGCTGAAAAGACCTAGACTGCAGTGGCACTGAATTAATTTCCCCCTGTTCATTATTCCATGCTGCCTAAGATGTACTGTTCCCTGTACTGTATGTGTTAGCAAAACTTGTTAGCATGAGAACAGAACTGTGCCTATGGTCATCAGCTGTTTAAATATGGGTTTAATGTGTTAACTCACATCAAAACCAGATATTTAATACAGAATTTCAGGACACCTGCTACATCACAATTGATGTCTTGAATCGTATAAACACAATGACAATGGATATTAAAAGTTTGGACATACTATGAAGGAAACAGTGACTTATGATAATACCTTCTTCATTATAATTAATACTTTAATTATTGTAATTGAGAAGTAGCCTCTTTATTTTAACAGAATTGTGGGCTGCATCTCATCAACAATATAATTCAGTCAGAAACTTGCATTTCTATAAAAGGAGTTAAGTGCATCCTTAAATCTACCTTTTTAAATGTGATAAGTACTAGTTCCATAACTTAGTTTGGATTATTCCCTTGGTGTATCCATACATAAAAGCAGGAAGGCCAAAGTTAAAAATGTACTCTTGCTTGCACTAGTTTTTTTAATCATCTAAAGCAGGAATGGGGAACAATGGCCCTTTTTTGACTTGTGGACTTCAACTCCCAGAATTCGTGAGCCAGCCATGCTGACTCAGAAATTCTGCAAGTTGAAGACCACAAGTCATGGGCCATAGTTCCCCACCTCTGATCTAAACAAACAACTAAAACTTCTTAGCACCTCACTGTTGAGGGATTAAGAATTTTCACATAAGCCTTTCTAGGAAGATCAGCAGAGCAAATGAGGCTGTTTGATTTGCAGAATTCGGGCAGAAGGATTTCTTGATCAGATCCAATATTGGCACTTGTGCAATGGAACTTTCCTTTCTCTCTACCCCAACACTCTCCAAAATCTATTCTGAAAAATCCAGGGCAGGGTCAGGATTCATGAGGTAATTTGTCTCACTGAAAGATGCTATTCTGTGAGTGTGGGAAAGACACTGGGAGGATTCAGATGCATGTCTTGCACTAAAGTCCTGAGTTTCAGTAATTAATGCTTTTAAAATAAGGGGGAATGGGTGTCACTTGTAGGCTGTGACAAATAAATAAAAATAGACTTACCTTAAAGTGATAATCCTATAATTTAAAGCTGCCTTAAAAATCCTTAGCCTTGGAGCAAAAATGCTTTATTTTTTTTCTTTTCTTGTGTCTTGTTTTACAGCACTGTATTAACTGAACGAGTAACTAAAGTAATAGATAATTGTTACTTGTCTTTTGGAGGGTCCTGTGGGAAATCAGACTTTTTTGTCATGAGATATCTATGATGACATGCCAAATACTGCATCTCAAGCTGAAAATATTGTTTTTAATGAGTATATGAAAGCATGGTGTAAATGTATGGAGTATATCTGACATATCATTACTATCTTAAACTAAATAGATCTTTTACAATTGCAATATACATTGGTTATCTTTGTTAAGACAAGCTTGCAATACTTTTATTTATTCTGAAGCTATTAAAGCTATTTCTGTGGATGACAGGAATTTGCTAGAATGAGTGTTTGAAAACTACATTTGCTATATGTTCCAAAATAACATTTGGGTAATATTAATGTTTGGTCAGTTGTTTTATTAGCTTTATTTTACACCAGTAGCAACAGCCTGAGACAATTGGGAAATTATGATTTTCCTTTCACTTCATCCTAGGGAGCAATTCATGTTAAAAACAGCATGACACCATCCAGTATGGTAGAAGAGGGAGGGTGAATCTAGGCAAAATTAACATGTTTTGAAAATCTGCTGACCGTCATTTTAATAATGCCCATTCTAAGTATCAAACTATCTGATTTTGAAGGGAATAGTGTTCATGAAGCAAACTGTAAGGATCAGGAATTTCTTTCTCTTAGAACATAGCAGCTCTTGGATAGACTAATTATTACCTTCAGTTGATGGGAACATTTCATTTTGGCTTGCACTCCCAAAACAAGTGTAAGTAGGCTTCCTTTGAAATGAGATTAAACCAGGTTGTCATGCATATGTAGTCCTCAGCCATATATATGATAGTTTGCCTGGTGCTTGAAAGCTTTTGCATTATTGCAATTTGAACTAGTTACTGTAAATGCTAGAACAGAAAGCTGGCTGGCAATGATGGGTCATAGTGACTGGGCTGCATTTGATTGGTCACTAGATATGCAAGTAGAGGAATATTATAAAAAAAACTGCACCTCAATGTTTGTGTGTATATATATGTGTATGCGTGTGTGTTTGGGTATGTTTATATATTATGGACATGTGAGTGTGTGTATAAACACACACATGCATGTGTGTGTATGGTATGTTTTCTTCTCTTACATACGCTCATAATACTTGCTATATTTTGAGTTATTGAAGCAAATTGATAAACCTGCAGATCACATAGTTGTTTTCTCCCAATTTATTCTTAATTTTTAATTAACAGAAGAAAAAGATTATAATTAATTTTAAGGCTTGTATGAATAGATATGTTAGTGGTATAAATTCAGTTATACAATCAGACCACAACAGTTTGATTTAGTTTGAAACCATCTTTTCCCCTTTTCTACAATATACAGAGTCCACTTTTCCCTTTCTGGACAATTTTATGACCTAATTATTGGCTATTTGACTAGGGATTATGGGAACTATCGTTAAATGTAGTAAAATTTTGTGCCTAATATTTTATATGAATAAACCTTGTTACTTTCTGTTCAGCATTTATTGTGAAATCCTTGTTATTTGTGTGAATATACATACAAATACTCTTGTATTTCTTCAAGGGCTGTGTTGTAATTCCTCTTCTAGTAAAGTGGATATTTACATAAAGTTTTGGTTGTATTTTCTCTTCCCTTGTGTGGACAATCTTCTTAGCGTGAAACAGTACCGTAAAGGAATAGGAGAATTATAGTATCCATTGCTAATGTTGACACATAAGTATAGCATTTAGGTTACAATTCAGTGTCCCCTCATACGAATCTCCAGATATTTCCCCAAGTCAGAGATGGATTATAAATGTGATGGGTCGAAAGGGCAGGCACTGCTACAAAGAAGTTTCACTTCCAGTGTTCTGAAATATATTTTTTAATCAATGCAATCCACAGCAAACAACCTTAACAGATTGAACTCCCTGGACAGATACCATTATATAAATAATTGTACAATAATAATGATGTATTAATAGACATATTTCTTATAATTGAACATGAAAGCTACATAGTACATTTTGCAAAGCTGAAAACACTATAAATATAAATACTATCCACAAAGTCTTATTATATTATTGTCTGAGTCATCAGATAATAATATATGAGCAGGAACCATTTAAAGTATATGCTAATATTTCCAACATTTTTATTCTAATTTTGCTGAAATGTTTCAGAATCCTGCCAGCATGTATGTTGACAGATTTCTTCTCCCCCCGCCAAAAGGTAGATATGACAGATGCAGACACAAACAGAAACCAGGAGAATAATGTTAAAAATATAATTAAAAATCTAAAAAGAGGAAACAGAATAATTTGAGTTTGATTCCCAGGAAACAAAGGTGCATTCCAGCATGTGCGAGCATGCACATTGCATGTCAGCAACTCCTTGAATGGTACAATAGTCAATTTTGCATTACACCTTTGGACAGAGAGGTGGTGAGCTTCTTCCAATTAAACAGAGGTTAGATAGCCATCTGTTATTATTTTACACTAAGCAGAGAATTGAGCTAGATATCTTCAATGGCCCTTCCAAATCATTGTGTCTGAGATGAGATTCACTCAGAGATAACTAGGCAAAGTGTCCAAAACACATGAGCCCCTCTGATGCTCTTTGCATCTACTAAGATACACAAAGCACATTGTACCACTAACATCTTTAGGAATGGAATCTTTTAACTTCATGCTTTCATTTTGCATGCAGACCTCTGACAGGAATGTGATTTAGAAGGAACATTTTGACACCTATTATCTGTAAGAGGTACTTAAGCCTATGCGATTCTCTGCAGGTGACCAGGGGAGTTGATTGGCCAATAATCTGAAGTGATCACAGAGGAGTATCTCAGGCAAAATAATTACTGCCACAATGAGATTTTCTCAAGGATAATTTCATTTAGGCACTGTGGCATTAACCAGTATTGTAAAGATGGGCCACCGGACCCAAAACTTCAGGTGCAGGAGTAATTAATGTTTTACTGATTAGTGTCATTATTATTTATATTCCATATGCAGTAACACCACCCAAAGTTTCGTTAGTTTCATTAGCATCTTTAGTTTCATTAAAACGTGGACCTATGATTGCTCTTTCACTACTTCACATCTCAAGCTTTAGGTGAAGATGAACATTTGTGTATAATTTTTTTCTTTTCCATAAAGAACAGATTCTCATTTGACTTCATAGGAAATGTTCAGATAAGAGAGTTTCCTGTAGTTGTATCTCTCTGGCCAGGGTTCTGAGTTGTCTTTTGGCATGCCACGCTAGACTTTCTCAGAAACACTATAGTTTTATAACCTAGCCCCTAGGTAAATTTTATGGTCATATTGGTATAGCTGTGAGTGGCTTCAGCGACAGTACTCTTGCTCTATTGTTGCCATCAGCTCCTCTTCAGAGCAGTCGTAAGATATCTTGGCCTGTCTCTCTGGCTTATTGAGAGGCAACCTGCAGATTTATGGGGAAAAGCAATAACGGGACCAAAAATAATAAAAACAAGTTAAAATTAGGCCTAATTTAGTTAGCAACATGTTATCTATCTTCCAATTTCTCCTTTAATTAACTTGTGTACCTAATTCTCACAGTGTTTTTGAACAGGTTGACATCATTTAATTTTAAACAAAATGGAATTCATTACATGGAAGAAACAATAGGATTTGAAAGGGGCCAGGAAAGGAGGAATGTGTGCCAGTTCTAGAGCAGTCATGACAACCTTTTGGGCTCAATCTGTCAAAAATTCAGAAAATGCCTAACTTGACTTTGCTGACATCATTGCTTGTACCTCCAAACAAAAGAAAAACAATTTTCTATATTCCCCTCCACCCCACCCCATCTAGGCCACTCTGAACAGCAGCATTCAATGGTAGGGCTACATTGGGTCTGAAGTAGAGGCCCAGGCCTTCACTTTAGCCCTAACGCCACCGTTGCAACTCAAAATGCTGCCTCGCACCATTCCCCAAGACACATGAACTTTGGGGAACAGTGTGATTACCCTCATAACCCAACGTTTTGCAGGATCTGTATGCTGCTTACCTTCAAGTGTTGGTCTCTTTCTATTGACAGGCCTGAGGCCTACCCAGGTCCCATGTTCTTGAAATGACTTTGGAGAATTCTCTTCCAGGTCCGCTGCAGCCTCCAAAAGTGCAAAATCATACCTTATTCTTGCATTATTTCTGGAGGGCCCAGAGGCTGTGTGAAAGTACATATCTTTCTTGTATCGCCTCCACTGCCTCAGAAAGTTGTGAGAGAATGAGGCATGCTTTTGAGAATAGTTGTCAGGTGTTGGTGGATGCTGGCGTATCACCCGAAACATTGTGGCATGTCACATTTGACACTCACGTTGTAGGTTTGCCATCACTTGCGTAGGGCAAGAATCTCTGACTTTTTCTAGCTAAGGGATATCCTTGGAAAGTTTAGGGCGCACAGGGGCACACTGTAAAAATTGCTCAATGTACGCTTTCCATAATTTTTTTAAAAAATAAAGCTTTGTTTTTATTCTGGTGTCTCCTACACATTATCTCTCTAGTACCCAAAACACTACAGTCATCAACAACATGTACAGCATAATGGGGACAGGGACCCAGTTGGTAAGAAGACCAAGACAAAAGCAGAATAATTATTCTGGAAGAATAAATAGATTGAAATGTTATGCTACATTGGAAAAGCTTCTTTAAACTGTGATTATAATTAGAATCCCCATAAATGAAAGAAGAAATGTACCGACAATGTTCAGGAAACAATTCTAAAATGTTTCCTTCTTGAATGAAAAGAAAAAGAATGTGAAAAGAAATCTAAACTATAGCAGATTTATAATCAAATGGATGGCCAATGCATGTGATTTTCTTCAACCATTTTGTATCTAAATTAAGAAAACAATGTTGTGATTAAATTCAGTCCCTCCATCAGTTTTCTTCCATAAGCATATGGATGGTCTGAGACATATAATAAGAAAAGCAGCAATTTAATCTTGTTAAGCTGTCATTGAAAAAAAAACTCTCCTTGCTACAATATTTCCTACAAAATGTTGTAGAAAAATGTGAAGAAAATTATTACTGAACCACGGGAATGAAAGTTCTTCTTCATTTCTGCAACAGAGTACACTGATGTTTTCTCAACTCCTGGTTATTTGATTCATGATAACTTACTGATTGGCAAAGTTATTGCTCCCTGATGTAGATCTTGTTAAGAAACCCTGAAAAACACATGAACATAATAACACTTTGATAGCTATGACAAAGAAACACAGACTTACTCCTGCTAGTAAATCTCATAATGATATACATCTCTGAAAGCAAAACTAATTGTTGATAAGGAAGATGAGTAACTCTGATATTCCTCTATGTAAGCATTCTGATTGCTGGGATTAGAAAAGTTGATGACTGTATACAGTATACAATATATATTTTACATTTAGCTTTCCTAGTTCTAAGACTAGATAATGAGCAGGGGATTCACACAGACACAAGCTAGAAGAATACTGTTGAGTTGAAGAACATGCATCCTTGCCAATAAAAATCCTAAGCATATGAAAATATTAGCAGGAAAGTAAGTATGATGGGAGGATGGCAACATACACATATTCATGTGTTCACTCATGCTAAGAGTCGGAGACAGGGATGCCATCTCTGTTCTCTTAACCAGTTTCCAGACCAAGGTAAATACACCAATGGCATAATTTAATCTAAATCTTCCTGCTACTCCAATCAGTTTAAATTAACAGATATACTGGAGTCTGCTTTACTGAGCAAAGTTATCAGGTTCATCTAACTTTGAAAATGGAATATGATGTGGGCTATTTATTTATTTATTTATCAAACTTCTCAACTGCTCATGTCTCACATAGAGATCAGATTAGCAATCATATTAACAACCCTACTATGAGAAACTTAAAACCACATGTATGGTTTGTCTTCTTATTGGCACTTTTTCCACACTGCTGAGGTGAAGGGCAGATTTTGCCTCTTAGGACAGTGCTGGTTTTGGAACAGATCAAGGCAATGATGTTGTGGGGACACAGCAGAAAAATAATGTTGTCAGGGCATGCTTGTGCAAGTGGGAAAGGGGCCTTAAGGACAATGAAAAATACCTCATCTTTTAAACTATATTTGACAGAGAGTACCACATCTTAGGACTGGATTTTGGGCACCCTGAACTGAACTGTGTAACATCTCTTTAAGTCCAGTCAATCATTCAGTTTCCTCTCTTTCCTGTAGGCCAGGAAGATCTCTGCTATCTGTGTTTGAAAATCTTGCAAGTATAGAACCTGTTATTAAACAAGTAACAATTCTAACACATGAATGGAAAAGCTGAATAACAAAACAAATGCCATGCGGTCTGTATCAATGCTTTCTTAGAAAATGTCCTATTTTCTGCTGATAATAGTACTACATTTCAACTCATACTGCTATCATCACAGTCTATTTGTTCACCTACAGTTTAAAGTGGCACCTTAGCGTGCAAACAATCTCCTATTCTCGTGTCCAGTGCGTAATAACAGGTAGTCCTTGAATTACAACAACATTTGGGACTGGGAAATTCATTGTTAAGTGGAATATATCATACCTAATTTTATAACCTTTTTGCTATGGCTGATAAATAAGGTAACATGTGACTGAGATTTGTGACCTTCCAGCTTCCCCACTGACCGCTGGCTTCCCCTGCCAGCTTTCCCACTGGCTTTGCTTGTCAAAAACTGGCTGGGAAAGTCACAAAACATGATCAATTGACTGCAGGATGCAGCCATTTAAAAAACCATTGTGATTCAGTGGTTGCCAAATCACAATCATGTGACCACGAGGATGGTTTGCAGGGCGCTTTTTTCAGTACCGCTGTAACTTCTCACCAGTGGTAAACAATTGTAAGTTAAGGACTACTTGTAAATACCTTTGTGCCTTAAACTAGAAATTGTTCCCCTTCCTCAAACAATGTGCTTCTACTCCTCCAAGTGCATTAAATCTATAGCAGGGATCTTCAAAATTGACAGCTTTAAGACTTGTGGACTTCAACTCCCATAATTCCTCCTCCAGTCATGTTAGCTTAGGAATTCTGGGAGTTGAAGTCCACAAGTCTTAAACTTGCCAAGTTTGAAGACCCTTGATCTAGCATATTGTCCCCTACTATTGTTACTATGGAGACAAGGATGCATGTAACCACAGCACAGCTCAGGAGTTTCAAACTATAGGTTCACCTCCTTCCCTCTGATCACTAGCTGGTATCCACCACCACACCCCCATCACTTGGGATTGGGTCACAGGGGGTTGTCTTTCTTGGTTTTCAGCCAGAGAAAAGAAAAAAACAGCGGTCCACAGGAGAGAGAAGTTCAACTTCTCTGAATAATCACTTTCCCTAGTACAGTAATAGATGAGGCTAGCCATGGTCAATTTTAGATACTTAGCAATGCAGAAGTCAAGTTGGCCTACAGTTATCTCCAGCACATAACGTAAATACCAGACTCTGGTTCACAGGCTATTTCTGCCATAGGATGTCCCTAAGCATGTCTAATTATATCTGTCTGACCTGGAATCTGTTTTGGAGTTGGTCAGTTACTTTTAAGAACCAGATTAAATTATATTTAATTCATTTACATTTTTAAAAATGGCTTAAAAACACACACAGATTTATGATTGGGTGCCATCTCCTTATGTCTTCCTTTCATCCTGCTTTAGTCCATCAAGTGTTCAAATGGTGAGTAGAACAGCCAAGGAATTAGTACAGAGAAGCCAAGAGAAAGACTCATCCTTGGAATCTGACCTACCCCTTGAACCAAATTACACCTGATACAAGAACAGATATTAGTATTTGTAGCTCAGGGTTGACATGAGGGGTCCTTGGTGCTTTCTGAGCTTGTTTTCTGGCAGATGTTTCATTACCCAAACTAGGTATCATCAGTGCCAGCAGAATAAGTATCCTGCTGGATGGTGATGTGCCAAGAGCTGGGTGGGTGGGTGTGTAGGTAGGTAGGAAGGAAGGAAGGAAGAACTAATTAACAGAGCTGTGAACCTGGTCCATTTGCAAATACAAGGAATACATTTTGGCAAGGAATTGCAACGATTGACAGAGGCATAGGATAGGCCCCTGTGTTAACAATACTCAGTTTTAGCCAACTTTGTGTATAGGGCTTTAAACTCACATTGCAGTAGGAATGTGGCCTCCTAGGAATACTGAGGCATTGCTTGCGTTTTTCCTCCCCAGAAGTTTTAGGGAAACCATTCCAGTATCAGGTTCATACAAAAAATCCAGATTTTTGTAATACAGTATGGAACCAAGTACTGATTAAGGAGGCAGCCACAAGAGGGCACTGCTTTATAAAGACTTTGCTAAAAGAAAACAAGGATTCTTCCCACCAACAAAAATCTGAAACTAAATTAAGCACATTAGTTTGGTTTTCTGAATCCAAATGTCATTTTCACAATTTGGTTGATTAATAAAGGCCTCAAAGAAGTCCTTTGACACAGGAATATCTCCCTAACAAAAGCATGGGATTTTTGCATTAATTACATCCCAAAGGCAAACACAGACTTATAAATACCATAGTTAATAAGCTCTCGGTGATGAGTCAGGATTGTTTCTAACTGACTAGGTTCTTTCTTCCTTTTTCTTTCAGGACACCAAATGTTCCCAAATGACAAACATGAATAACTGTAGATATGCAGGATATTAAATTACTTCCATATTGTTTCCATGAGAACAACATAGACATAGTCATGTAGTTCACAAGAGTCTAGCTTGGCTTGAATCAGTCTTTCTTTGTTACACATAAAGAAGAAAGTCACAGGAGTTAAACTGTTCTAATTAAATAATTAGCTTTTTGAACCAATTTTGGTCTAGTCTAGGGAGAAAAAATGGCTTATGTATGCAAGATGTGTGACAGTAAATTAAGTTGTACAGCACTCAGGGTAGAATTTATGCTTTATAGTATACAGTATACACTGCTATTGCATGGTATCCTTGTGGTGTCTCAAAGCTCCAATAACCAGTGGAAACTTCCATCAGTAAGAGGTAATTTCCTTTCCTGCCTACAGCCCATTCAGAAGCTCCAGAGAGTTTGAGAACCTTCTTGGAAGCTAATGAGGACAAAATTGGGTGACAAAGAATTATGATTGATCAGTTTATCAATTATATTGTACCAGCTTGTCAACTCAGAACCCACAACAATATATTAGAGAGAATTATGCAATCTACTACAAACTCCCTATTATGTGGATGGAAACCTTCACTCCTGAATGAAGTTTATACTAATTTGAGTCAACAGGTGCCATGAACCTAATTCTGTTCTAGTGATGCTGCTTTCCTGATGACCTGTAAGGCTTTGTTTTACTAAGGTATGAAGTTGGGAGCTGTACCTCCAAGCAATACTTGGAATCCTGGCTTTTTAGCACAGCCTTATCTAAGAGATGATCCAATCAACAATTGAGCAAATTTGAAATTGGAATAAACAAGAAACTCAGAGCAATAGTTTGAGCCAGTCTGTGGCCAAATTGTGCCTCAGATGAGAAATGTCTTTTGTATCACACACAGACTTTCTACTTTGCAATTATTTTGTCAAATAAATTCATTTCATTAGTTTAATACACATTTAATCTAAATGATTTACATTCATGGATTTTTTTTTTTAATTACATTTATATGCCGCCCTTCTCCGAAGACTCAGGGCGGCTTACAATTTTTGGAGCACAACCCAGTGTGCTCAGCAATAGCCTTCATTCCATTGTATATGCCTGCTTATTACTAAGCGGCATTTTTACAAAGTCAGCTTATTGCCCCCAACAATCTTGGGTCCTCAATTTACCTACCCTGAGAGGATGGAAGGCTGAGTCAACCTTGAGCCTGGTGGGATTCGAGCCTACAATAATTGTAGGCAGCTGGATCTTAAGAGCAGGCATTTAACAGCCTGAGCTACCAAGGCTCCTTCCCCAAATTTTTTAAAAAAGTTAATATAGTGGCCAGAGATAATTGGTTTTCCACTTTCTGTGTTTCAAGTCTGTTTTAGATCAAAAGGCTTGGACATAATATAACAACCATATTTTGTGTTTTATTTATATTTTTTTATTTTATTGGAGGAACTAAATGTAGCACAGGCCATTCCTTTCATCCCTGTTATGCTCACAATAAATCTCAGTGGGAGGCTAGATTAGTCTTCCTCAATTTGTGTTAGCAAATTTCAATTTTCATCAGCTTTAAATGGCGTGGATATATTCAAGTATACTGTAGCAGAGTTAAAGTTTGAAATATCTCAAAGAACTAACGTTTAGCTGCAACAGGTACCTGGCTGATCTCAAAAACTTAAGTGGGGTGAGATTTGGTTAGAAACTACCACAAAAGAGGCTAGCATCTTGGAAAAAAAACATTCTAGAAGGTAACCACAAACTATTTTGGTATTGGGGCCAAGAAAATAATTTGGACAGGCCCATGAAATGACTAGAGTGCCCCCTCAGGGAGACTGTTTTAATTAAATATGGGGAAACTAGCTAAGAGTTCAATGACACCAGTTGTGAGTTTGTGGCTATACAGTACAGGTAGCCTTTGACTTACAATAGTTTGTTTAATGACTGTTCAAAGTTACTATGGCACTGAAAAAAAGAGACTTACGACCATTTTTCAGAGTTACAACCTTTGTAGCATCCCCATGATCATGTGATCAAAATTCAGACACTTGGCTATTGGTTCATACTTATGACCCTTGCTGTGTGCCAAGGCCATGTGAACCCCTTTGGCGACAAGCAAAGTCAATGGGGAAGCCAGATTCACTTAACAACCGGGTTACTAACTAATCAATTGCAGCAATTCACTTCACAACTATGGCAAGAAAGGTCAGAAAATGGCGCAAAACGCCCTCAGCCAATTTCTCCCTTAACAACAGAACTGTGGGGCTCAACTGTGGTCTTAAATCGAGGATTACCTGTACAAATCTGAGGGTCGCCAGATGTTGAGCCACTTTCCAGCAACCCGGCCAGCCTAGCCAACGCAGAAAGATGCTGGGTGTTGCATTAGCCCAGTCTATAAAGACACACATCCCTCCGCTTGGAAGTGCCGGAAAAAAAGAGCCACAACCTCTCGGTTGCGAAGAACCAAGGATCCTCCTCTCCTGTTTTTTCCGCCCCCCCGCACACATTTTACCCACCTCCCGCCCGCCGCTCGGCCAGCAAGTTTACCTCCGCCGCTTCCCGCTGCCCCACGATCTCCCCACCGACGCCCTCTGCCGGGCGGGAGCAGCAATCTCCGGAGCCGCGGCACGAAGACCGACGGGGCGCGGCGATGGGCAGGAGTCGGGGAACGTTTTCCTCGCACTCTTCCAGCACCTGGTCTAGGAGCTCCGAGTCCGAGTCGGGCTGCTCGAGCTGCAGCGAGGGGAGGAGCTGGGCTGTCCGGCCGCAGCCCTGGTGTACGCCGCCTTCTCGTCGTCCGCCAGGCCCTGCCGAAAGGGGGCGCTGTGTCTGGCGCTGCCTGGTCCGGGACTCCGCCAGTGCCGCGGCGGGCTGAAGGTGCCCGCCTTGCCCTCCCTGCTGCTGCCGGTGCCCATAGCGCCTTGGCTTTCCGTGCGGTTGCAGCTGCTGGAAGCCGCTTGGTTCTGATTCTAAAGCCCAACTGTTGCGGCTTCCTGGCGGGCGGTGGCCCAAGAGGGTGGGATCCATCCTCGTTCCTTTTCCTTGTTTTCCCGCTTGTCCCAAGAACTTTCCTTGGGGTTTCAATCTGTTTGTTGTGGATTCCCCCAAGTCCACCCCCACGAGATCTCCAGCCGCTCTCCCGCTCCCCACCGCAAGGTGCTAAAAAAAGGGAGAGAAAACGTATTTAAGTTTATTTAATTTTTATTCCCTCTCCCCTCTTTTTAATCTCAAGCATTTGGCTTTGGACAACTATGCATGGGTGTAACCTCGGAGTGAGGCTAGATTTCAAAAAGGGAAGGGAATGCCAAAACGCTGTACTTCGGCCCTCCTTAGCCTTCATTTAGCTGTACTGTTGATTATAAAAAGCAGTAACTAAGGGGGTATCTAAGGATTCAAAATAAACGGGCTTTTGCAATAAATATTGTGGGAAGCTTTAAAAATGAACCGATTTGCAATTTGATGATGGGGTACAGAGCGTATATCTCAAGAGTACCAAAATGTTTTCTTTTAGTAACAGCTCAGAAATCCATTTGGTTTGTGTTTTTAAAAGTTCCTCAAATTGTTCCTTATCTTAACCACATTTGTCAAAGTGAATTGCACAATGATAGCTAGCCATTGTATGTGTCTCAATTTACATTCAATAGAGCATTCTTTGGAATAAACGTGCTTTTGAATAACTCCCCTTGACTGCCTGTTGCTTTTTTATTTTAATAGCAGGGTTTTGATGTGGAGCAAAGTACAACAAAAATATATTTTAAGCATGAGAAGATTGTTATTACAAGCAAAGAAAACCATAGATCTGGAAGGGGAGATATGTCTGAGGAATATATAATTGCACGATTATTGTGGATTCCAAAGATTAAAATTTGCTTCTGGGATTTCTATTCGTTTTACTGTTGTTCACTTTTAATATAGTTGAGAATTTCCAGAACACAGCTATGTCAAATTGCAGCATTTTTTTCTGGGGAGTTAAAAAGAATAAAGGCTAGATTAACATTGGAAAATCACTGCTGTTGGAAAAAGAGCTGGAAAACAGAAGCACCAAGGGGATTTGGACAGATTTTTACCAGCTGTGGAATAACACTGTTATTGCTTGCTTTAATAACCTGATTGGATAAAAATAGATCTCATATAGCTATTTATGTAGACATGTCCTGTTAGTAGTGTTTTTGTCTGAAATGAGTTTGGCAACTGTACATTTTCCATTCTTTTCTTTGCACTTAGAAAATCTGAGAAGGGAGACTGGAGTGCATAGGCTTGGTCCCAATAAAAGAGACTTTCTTTATATAGGCAGTCCTGGAGATATGACCATAATGGAGCCTTCCATGTCACAACAGTCATTAGGTGAAGTGTCTCACCTAATGACTCGCCATTCCTGTTTTTCCCATTAATTGTTAATGACATTTGCAGATAGTTAAGCAGAGCGTGGGATGCCTTAGGAGGGGGGAGCCTTTGGAGGCCTAGCACAGCCTAGGCTTGCCTGCCTTGGCCCTCACAAAGTCTCCCCTACCCCTGAAAATACCCGTGTTCTGTTTCCTGCCCCTTGGGTCCCCACAGGCCTTTTCCCACTCCCACCGGGTCCACCTTAGGCTTGATTCCCTCCCTACCAGGCCAAACACCGTCCTCATCCTCACTTATTTTTGAAGACCTCTAAGATCTTCCAGAGTGAAGCAATGGATTGTTTCTTTGGGTGGCCACATGGCATGATTCTGGAAGTGGCGGCTGTATACAGGTTGTCTCTGTGTGGCTGGGAAACAAACCACTTTGTTTTGCTGCCTTAACAAGGTCTGTACAGCACTGTAGAAGCTTTCTGCAGCATACAGAAGCCTTTGCACTGCTGGGCAGACCTCGTTAAGGCAGCAAAATTAAGCAGTTTGTCCGATGGCTGCCATTTTGTCCCTGCCCACAAGCAGGTGAGACAAAATGGCTTATGTTCTGGTCATCAATGCATGTCCCAGGGACATGTAGCCTTCCCTCCTTCACCAATGTAGGTCCAGAAAGCTTCAAAAGGTAAGTGCAATGGGCGATGGGTATGTGGGGAGCAGACCCAAGCACTATGGGGTCCCAGCAGGGTGGGAATGGAGACAGGTGGTGGGATGCTGCAGTGGCCCTGGGGTTGATCGTAAGGGTGGATGACCATAGGAACGCAGCAGTTGTCATAACTTTCAAACAAGGTTGTATGGAATATTGGGGTGTCTGTGGTTTGTTCATTAAGTCACATTTTTCAGTGCAGTGCAACTTCATATGGTCACTAAATGAAAGGTTGTGATTTCCTAGGACTACCTGTATTTTGTGTTGGGTCTTAGATGCCAGATGTGTTAGGTGTTACCCAAATTAAGAATACCAACCCTTCATAGGCCCCCACTGTAACTCTGGCTTTCAGTGCAGAGAGGCTCCTTGGTTTATAAACAGCCCAGCCACCTTGAATCCTAGAGTTGGAAGCGGTCATTTTCACTACAAGGTCCACTGCCCTGCTCAGTGCAGGCATTTGAAGGAAAGTACCTCTGAGATACTCTGCGGATCATTTTTTCTGTCTCCTTTTATCACTACGTTTTCTTTCGCATAGTCAAAATCTCTTAACTCTGGTACTGCAGTGAACCTGTTTGGGGATTGGCACTCACCACCAGAATTGTTAAAGGGAGTGGTTAGGATAAAAGGGCAATAATTAAATGTTTTAAAATCTAGATATTCTTGGATGATCTAATGTGCCAGACGTAACTGAATCAGCGTGCAGCTTTCAAGCTAATGTTGGATAGCCATTTGTCTGGAATGGTATGGGGCAAAGGTCTCCAAACTTGACAACTTTTAAGACTTGTGGGTTTCAATTCTCAGAATTCTCCAGCCAGCTATGCTGGCTGGAGTATTCTGGGAGTTGAAATCCACAAGTCTTAAAGTTGCCGGATTTGGGGACCCCTGGTATAGGGTCTTCTTGAGCAGGGCTTGGACTAGAAGCCCTCCAAGGTTCCTTTCAACCCTGTTATTAATTCATTGCAAAGGGTTGGGGTTAGTGAGAATCTATGTACTATAGTACATAGTACTATGTACTATGGTAGTTCTGTACAACCTTAGTTTGTCTGTTTATAACCTTCAGGTGTGTGAAACAGTGCATCACAGAGCAACATTTTTTGAATCAATATACTTCAAATGTGCTAACTTGAATCCAAATACAGGATCCATGACTCCAGTGGGATTAATATTTGGCAAAGTGGTGGCTGCTTCAACACTGTCATAGTCAAGGGATTGTAATTTCCAACACTCCCTGCCAGTTTTCCTCAGTAAAAGTCAATGGTGAAATCAGCAGGAAGTTGGAGGTTGTTTTTGTCCCATCATGTCTTTGCCAATTCTGTTAATCATTTATTTTCTACGTTTTGGTAAGGAAATATCTCTGAAATGATGAGGCACGGGTTGTTTAATAGCATATTTCATCAGAAATCTGATATAAATCAAACGATTTTGTTCCATCCCAGAATTAAGATAGTGAATGGTGTCATGGAATGGTTAGAAACAATGGGAGAACCTTGTCTTTGAACGTTTTTTTCTTTGTACAGTAGTGCATGAGCATATTAATATTGATAAAATATTTTTGGAACTGCTAGATCAATAGATAGCATGTTGTACTGCAACATGGGAAATTGATGGCTGTCCAAATGCTGAACTACAGCTTACGGTAGCTATAGCGATGAAGATTATGATGCTATGCCAACGATGCAGCAAGTGGGGTGGTAATAATATGTGCATCATGACGTGGTTGTGCAATTGATACAAAATGTGCAATTGAACTGTGGTCTTGCAATGGTTAAAATGCAGTATTGCAGGCTAATTCTGCTGACTGCCAGCAATTTGATTCTCACCAGCTCAAGTTGACTCACCCATCCTTCCGAGGTCGGTAAAATGAGGACTCGGATTGTTGGAGTCAATATGCTGATTCTGTAAACCGCTTAGAGGGCTATAAAGCACCATGAAGCAGTGAACACTGTGTACGTGTAAGTGCAAGTGCTATTGCTATTACTTGTGTCAGGTCATGAAGTAAAATTAAAGTATGTAATTGTGAAATTTGTATTATAATGTCATAAGAAACCCAATGTTATTTTGGTGGCATCTTATCTATCAGGTATGTATATTTTGTTATTAGCTCAGCAGCATCTGGAAAACCACTGCTTTCTTCACTGCAACAGTACAAACTTGCCATCTATTAACTACAGAACTGAAATTACTTAGTTTGTAGTTAGAAAATAATGAACTACAATGCTGATTAAAATCTCCAAAAATTATCAATCAGATCAATGAAAATTGCATGTAAATTTTTGTTTCCATGTTTCCATTCATGCATTTCCCATCATTAGTCATGTGCAAATGTGTTCTTGAGGCTATGAATATTTCCCTTCTTGTTGATCTTAATACATTTTATTTTTTTGGCTGGAAGAATAAACCTGTTTCACAGGGATTGCTCAAGCATCTCAGGGATTCAGAGGGTAATTCCCTTTGTGTGATATATTCTGCTCTAAATAGCATACTATCCAGAGATTAGCAGCAAAATACTCCAGCCTTTTTTTTTCGGTACAAAAAGGCTGCAAAATCTGCTTCATCTTTTTCATCAGTGCCAAGTTAAGGCAGCAATTTGTTCTCTCTGGAATGGATCCAGAAGCTCAAAATTCAGGCATGAATGACTAACCCCTTTCTTATTAGAGTTCACACAGTACCTTGCAGATTATTAGGGGGGAGGGAGAAGGAGAGAGAGGGAGAGTGTATCAGAGTACAGCAAAATGTTCCGAAGATTATATGAATGAATGTTATTCGCTATGACAATTACACTTTTCTCAAGTTATTTAGGAAGAATTGTATTTATCTAACTGGACTCATTGCCCTTGTTTTTTTTTTGTGGCCAGGAACCACACAAAGCTACGTATTTACACTATTAAATGCAAACAAAAGTTATAGAAATAATTGCTCCAGCAGACTTTTAAGACCCCCACAATCCTCTTTTGTCAAGTTCAGTGACGTGCTCTTTTGTGGATACAAAAAATAACACATCCACAACTGAGATTGTTATAGATATTTATGCATGTATTAAATGATATACACATTAACTGAAGTGCATGGATTTACAGTTGTAAGCACCAGGAATACCCATCATGGTTCAGTGGCTCTGGCTCGAAAAGCACTATTTGTAACCGGCAGCTTCAAACTTTCTTTGACCCATCACCTCTGCAGCAGATAGTGGCTCAGCAGTCCTGGATAAATTGTCTATCTGCTCCGCTCTTCCGTGGTTGCCTTTCACAAATCTCAGTAGATGACACACAGCAGCTGGTGTAACTCCAGGGATGCGACTGATAGCGCCAATCTAAAACCAGAGAAGGCAAAAGAGCAGGTTTTATAATATATTTTTCGGACTATAAGACGCACTGGACTATAAGACACACATAGGTTTAGGAGGAAAACGAAAAAAAAAAAGATTTTTGCCTCCGCACGCCTCGTTTTTGCCCTCCCCGGCATCCAGAAGCACTCTGCAGGCCAAAAATGGACCCCTTTTTGGCCTCCCAATCCCTCCGCGCATCCTGTTTTTGACTTCGATGCCAGGGAGGGCAAAAATGGGCCCCACGGAGGCCTCTGCAGGGCAAAAACGGGCCCGTTTTTGACCTGCAGAGTGCTTGTGGATGCTGGGGAGGACAAAAACGGCATGCGCAGAGGGTTTGGGAGGCCAAAAACGGGCCCATATTTGCTGTGTAAGACACACAGACATTTCCACCCACGTTTTTGGAGGGGAAAGTGTGTCTTATAGTCCAACAAAAACTGTCATGAGGGTATTATCTGCACAAAGACAGAAAACTACAGAAACACCCAAAGAAAGGGATTATGAAAATGACAGAGCTTACAGAAATGGTTAAAGCAACCTGTTTGATTCAAGAATAAGCAATTACTACCTTTATAAAAGACTGGAAAACCCTTTATGGTCTTTTTTTGCCGAGAATGGATATAAATGAACTGGTGATGTCCAGATTTACTGTATAAACGAGGTATGTTTATGGGAAGAAGGTAACCAAGATGAACGATTTGGGATGGTAGGCATGGTAACTATATCTGAAACAGCTACAAAGTAGATTGGAAGTAAGTTTCTTTAGATATACTTCTCCTGATTTATTTCAAATAAAGGCAGACAGGTAATTGATTGAGCTCTATTTGTACATAACATCACATTTGAAAATTTCTAACTCTTCCAGGATACATATAATACTGGGTGTTTACACGGTATTCATTTAGCTTTCTGGCTCCTCCAGTACTTTACCGTTGGGGGGCGGTGGGCATCCAGTATCTCTCGCACTTCCTGGGATAGAGATACATCGATAGTGAGATAATCCAGGTCCTCAGGTAAACGAAGAGCCTCATCTTGGCGTACTTCCTCTATTTCCAGCTTTTGATTAGCCACATGCAAACCATAAACAGCTTGTAGGAAAACCCATGAAAATAATTTAAAAAAAAATGATTGAAGAAACAAAAAATAGGGGACAGAAAAAACAACAACCCTCAACTGTATATTCTGGCAATTGTTAGGATTTCTGATGTATTCCTTAATGTAAATGGAGAATAAATGCCTTATGAGCAATAACGTCACAAGAAAAGTGATGTGGGTAAGCTTGGCTTTTTTCAATGCCATAATTTAAGGTCTGGAAATAATTCCATTATATTCAATTTTACTTTTTCCATAGTTTATGTAATTAATTTTCTTCTGTGTTACAAAAGAGAAGGAACAAACTTTTTTTTTCTACAGCACCTATTTTTCACAGAAATTCAGTGTGTCCTCAGTTTGACAATAATTTACTGCCTATGTCGGGCTAATCTGTTGCAAAAGAAATTCTATGACTATCATAATTATGTACCCACTCAATAAAATATTTTGTACCTTCTATCTTCAGCCTTTCTGCCAGCGATTTCCACTCAGTGAATTTTTTCATGGATTCTGGGAGAATTCTATCTAAAACATCCATACTGACCTCTGGATTCTGGAACATTTCTAGAGCACTACCCAAAAAGAGACAAACCATCTTATTACCATATTAAGCAGTGAAATAATCTCTAAATTTGTCATAGGAAGGCAGGTTATAACTTTAAAAAACTTAGTTAATTTCTATTTCCATAGAATTTTGAATTATAGGTCTAAAACATTTTAAAAATCTACTAACAGATGGGGAGCCAATTTGGTTTAGTGATTAAGGCACCAGGCTAGAAAGCCAGAGACTTTGGATTCAAGTTCTACCTTAGTCATGAAGGCCAGCTGGGTGGCTTTAGGCCAATCTTTTTCTTTCACCCCAACCTACCTCACGGGGTTGTTGTGGTGGGGAAAATAGGAGGAGGAAGATGTGTTGACTAAGTTCGCCACCTTGAATTATTTGTACAAATAATAAAGGCAGGATGCAAATAAATAAGTAAATTTAAAAAGCAACTACACATCAGAACTTGAGGAAAAAGAACTATATGAAACACCCTAGGAACAGCAAATTTATCAGAAATGAGCATATTATATGAAAAAAAAATCAAATGATATTTACATAACGGAAAAGATTAGAGCTCCCTGCATATCTAATACTTTTGTCAAAATTATGAAAGAAATGTGCCACTGAAGTAGTTCTGTCCCATTTGTCATACATGGGACATGGCATACATATAAAAGGGGTAAAACTGGCAGTACCATTTTATCCTCATCATTTATATTTTCTTCTCCATGGTCACATGGAGGGCTCCCAATGGAATTTTATTGGTTGCTCTCTTGAAATAAACATAAATGTTCACATAAGAAAATAATAACATAGGGTAGCAGAGCTTTGCCAATATAATTCTATTTTTGTAAGCTGCCTGGAGTTATCCTGAGTGAGGGGGGGCAGTTAAATAAATTTTCTTAAAAAATAAATAACGAAAGTAGACCTACAAAGGAAAAATGAGTTCTTATTTAGAAAAATTGATATAATTAAGACTTCAATCCTAAAACTACTTTGACTGTTTAACATTAAAAATATTTTGACTAGATGAAGAATATTTTCTGGAATTAGGCAAAATCCAGTTTTACCCTATGTATACTTATGCAGGCAACAAATGCACGTTTATTTTAGTCACTATCTCAAATTGTCCCTTAACTCCATTTTGCCTATATTTTACCTAAAAATACTAATTCCTAAAATATTTTGAAACAAATATACCCAGGAAATCCTTTTTTCTGTTTTGAAATTTTGATTAAATAAATGATTACATTTGAATCACAAACTTTGAGCAGATTATTCCATTTTTCCTATAAAAAGGTACTTCTTACTATAATTGCTACAGGCCCTGATTCTACTATCTTACTAAGGACCAGGTTACTTAAGGAGGGCCTTCTTCCATATTGGGTCTTCTCTTGAGGATCTTAAGATTTTCCAAGGGGGCCCTCCTTGAAATTTTCCCACCAGAGGTAAAGTAGATCTATACAAGGAAAGATGGCTTCCTCTGTGGTTGCATGTCACGTATAAAATGCCCTCCCCAGAGAGGCTCAAACGGCACCCAAATAAACATCATTTTGAAGACCTATGTATTTTCCCAGGCTTATTAATTGGCTTTTAAGTCACATTTTTAAAGAATTGAAACGAACACTGTGCTTTTATTTTACATTTCATTTCATTTTACTGTTTGGCATTTTTATCCAAATTGCATCTTTTAGTGAGTTTTATTATAAATGCCCAGAAAGCTTTGGCTATGTATGGGGCAGCTTAAACTTTGAAACAATGTTTAATTCTTCATGCATGTGGTCTTATTCAAATCAGTGATGAAGGAAATGAATTTATGTTTTCAAAGATACAGCAGGACAGCTTTGTGCACTCAAAGAACTTCTTAAAATCCATACACGTACTAGATTGCTCCAGTTAAAGGTGAGAAATGGAATGCAATAATGGTTTTATGTCTCAGTAAGCAAAACTCTAGAATAACAAAACAATAACCACAACCTGCGAGGGAAATTATGGTAACGACTTATTCTGGCCTCTGGAACGAGCTGCCGCCACGTTTTATAGCCAAACCGAAGAGACCTCAGTGCTTCCATTCCTTCTTCCAGCATTCCTTTCATCAAAGAGGCTTGTTCATACCGCTTTTGTGACACACAACCAGCTTCGTGGTAGCCTTGAAATATACACCAAAGAAAGAAAAGAAAGAAAGAAAAGAATGGCAGTTGGATGAGGACAGAATGAGGAATGTATCAAAACAGATGTTGAAGGAGTGACTACCTCGGAAGGTGAGCCTGCTATCAGCATTATCTGGTCGCAGGGACATCCGAAATTCTGCCCGGCTAGTGAACATCCGGTATGGCTCTTTGGTGCCAAGAGTGGTAAGATCATCAATCAAAACTCCGATGTATCCCTCGGTGCGACTGATGATAAAAGGAGGCTTCCCCTGGATCCGCAAGCCTGCATTGATTCCAGCAACAAGGCCCTGCAAGATGACCATGGGTTAAAAGGAGTTATAAGGAAAATATGACTGGATAGCAAATATTATTGGTCTGTTTGATGGGTCTTCTGCCCACTGTTTTGGACTTGAGCTACTTTAACTGTAGAGCAGTAGGAGGCAGCCAATGATTCATAGTATGGCTCTCCAATGTCCTATTTGGGCCCCTAATGTCACATGGTCATCCCATAGAAGTTTGACAGCTATTAGACTGAACTGTGACAAAATTTTTCTTCAATAGTTCAGAAATGAAGGGTGAGAATGGGTGTGAGAGGCCTACAGGAGGCAAATCACTTCTGTTCTTGTCTTTAATGCTCTGACTCTGTAAGTCAGTAGTCTAAAAATGTTTAATTCTGTCTAGTCACATCTCCATATCAGTGGTGGGGAGAGACACCAGATCAGGAAACTGAACTGAAACTCACAATTCTTTACAAATGGCCCACCTCTTCCTTAGAGAGAATTAAATTGAAAGACCTAGGAAAGTTTCTGGGGAAAAAACCATGAGCCAAGGATTCCAGCAGAAGAAAAAGTGAAAATCTTAAAAGAACGCAAACAATGAATGGTTTAGAGTAAGAAGAATAAGACCTAAAGGGAGGAAAGCTGGTACAATGACCAACATCTATGTAGATGATGAAAACAGAGAGCAGAAACTCAGGTTCACTTTGTCACTAATTAATATGCTTTCTAAATGCAAAATGGACTGAAATATTAACAAATGAAGCCATTAATGTCTGGTTAAGTAACTTTTGACTTGAAAAACCCTTGATGTATCAAATTGTGGGCAAACAAAATAATTATCTGACACATGTCCAGTGACATTCCTGTCTTTTGTATAACTTCTCCTTTATAAAGAGCTTAGAACCAAACATCCTTTTATTCAGAAAAATATGGTTCATTCCCCTTCCTTTTCAATGTCTAAGCCAGACTTCATTTTTTTCACTGCCATTATTAATACTAATACAGCTTTCCAAAACAATAAAACACAGATTTCTGGCTTCATCTCTGTTATCCCTTCAAGGGCACTCTGCTATTTAATCCAAATATTCCTTTGTTAAGCATGTTTCCTCTTGAATATTATGATAAGACAAGTGACTGGACCTATGGCAGCCAGAACCCCAGATTTCCTCTAGGACAAGAGTACATTCCCTCATCACATGCATTCCAAAGTGTGTGAAAAAGTCATTTTGTGTGTCCCAAGCAAGCCCTGACAAGAATGAGGAAGAATCGCTTAATCTAAATGAACTAGTAAAGTGTCTTGTGGCTAAATATCACTGATGAAATTAGTATTGCAGATGCTGGCTCTGAATCTTGGTCCACTTCCTGCATGCTTTTCTCAAGTCACCCACCTGGGCTGCAGCTTCCTCATAGCCTGTCGTGCCATTGATCTGTCCCGCAAAGAACAGCCGCTGCACCAGACGAGATTCCAGGGAGGCGCTCAGCTGACGTGGATCCAGATAATCATACTGAACTCCATAGCCTGGTATGGATAAAATAGTTTTGTGAACAATGTTCATCAAATGCACATAGAAAACATTAACTCTACAAATCTGGCTGTTAAGTATTTCCACTGGTGCTGAACAATGTGCCAATGTGCAGATTGATTAGTGCACCATTTCTCTGAAAGGAGGAAAAGATGCCTCCACACTAAACAGATAAAATCCCTCTATGAGTGGGAGGATATAGGAAATAACACGGCTTTCGAAATCATAAACTGCTTACCCAAAAACCTGACCTTCTTCCAACTTCTCACCTGGCTGAACCATCTTAGCATGTTCCAAGCCTCTGATAAGACTGATGATTTTTTCCTGGATCTCAGAAGGCAGGGTCAGGGATATTCCTTGTGGGTACATGACATCAGAATCCAGGCCTTCAGGCTCCAGCCAGACCTGATGCTGGCGATTCGGAAAACGTAGAACTTTAGACTCAAGGGAGGGGCAGTATCTAGATACAGGACAGATATCTAAATCAGAGTATCGACACCATCCGGAAACTAACCTATTCATCTGTATGCCACCCAATTCCCAATGATTACAATATGAAACAACAACAAAAAGAATAGATACCAGGATCGAAAACAAGGAAAACATCAAATCTGAAATACTGTAATAATATCTTTGTGGTGAATTCTTCAGCTTCAACAACTGAAAAAGAACACCAAGTCAGATGGCATCAAAATGTAATGTTTAATTGTAACTTTAGGAAAAAGTAGTTTAAATTCAAGGGGATTTAATGATACCTTTTAATATTATTAGGATATTAAAACTATGATTAAAGGTATATTAAATTATAGTTGTGGGATTATCTAGTTTTGGGAATGCAGCTCCTGGCATCCTGCTCAAAAGCCTTCAACAAGAGGAGAGGAAACAGTAGAAATCATGACTCAGTATAATGCAGTTGCATTTGTGCCTCTTTTTCCTTGACAGCTATTTTTCCTTTTGGCTGCACGGACTGACATTTAGATTTTACGCTTCTCAGCATTTATGTTTATCTCTTCATTTTACTTTAGGGCTTTATTATACTCTGCCCAGTATCACAGAGATTAGTGTTAATACTGGGAATATGGCAGCTATGGTATCACTAGAGAGCATCCGATACAGTGTCTTGTGAAAAAAAATGTACACCCTCTTTGAGCACTATGGTTTTACATATCCGGACATAATAAGTATCATCTGGTCCTTAGCAGTTGTTAAAAGAAGGTAAATACAACCTCAGATGAACAAGACATGACACATTACATCAATTCCACGTGGCTTATAATACAGTAAAAATGTTAAAACAATAACAGAAAACAGGACTGAACAAACATCCAATACATATTAATTTCTTGAAAGAAACTGAAAACAAGCACCATCTATATTCCCAAGGGGCTATCACATCATATGCTGACTAGCGCTCATTTTTAAAAATAAAATTTTATAACACATGTTTAAAACCTACTTTTGATTTCTACAATGCTATGCAAAATCATATGACAGTGCTTGCCATTTGGAAAAGTTGCTGAGCCTAGCACTTCACACATGAAGAAATGTAATAAGAGACTCACCGGGGTCCTTTTACTGTTTCTTTGATGTGATTGCTCAGGTAAAGATTCTCACGGATGAGCTGCTCTACCTCAGGGTTGGTGTGGGTCAAATAACAGGGCAACTGGTCTTCTGGCTGTCAAAGAATTGTCAGGATTTGGTGAATGCATTAAATAATTTCTATACATGCCAAATATACACGAGGTCGACTTTGCATTCCACCCACCGGAAAAACAAAAAATCAGAAGTTAATTAGAATTGCTACGCCAGCTAATGCAAAATGTTCCTGGTCATTAGAGTAATCAAATGTCATTCAGAAAACTGAGCATCTAGTTCTTTCCAATGGTGATCCATTTTTAAAATTATTCTTTGCTCAATAAACTTTCAGTTAAATACAATCATCACAAACTGGGATCTATTGCAGGGGTCCTCAATTTCTCTGTTGTTTGCAACTGGGCTACAGAAACAGCAGGCAAGCGTGCATGCACATCCCCACTTGCCCAAGCTGTAGGCAAGTGTGTATACACGCTCCATTTGCGTGAGCGGCATGCTCGCACAAATGGAGATGCATGCACACGCTGGCCACTTGCACGAACAATTCTCTCTCCCGGCTGGTGCGCAAAACCGGAAAGGTTGGGGAACTCTAGATCTATTGGATAGAGATTCTCCCTCTCCGGCATGTTCCACAAATTTGCCCTGCAAAATTGAAGGATTTATAGAAAGATTTAGGGAATGCCCAGGAAGGAAGGAAGAAGTGAGAAATCTTGCATCAGCTGGGGAAGCCTTCATGCACTACTGTATACTTTTACAAATACTTTTTTTAATACTATTAGCAAATAGTATTACCAAATAATCTTCCCATTTCACTAAACTACTCGACTGTAAATATATTATAATGAACTTAATTTACGCTATCTCTACCCACCAGTTTTTAGAAGGTGACGTGAGAATTCACACACTTAGTAAAACCTGGCCCTGAAAAGTTAGGACTTTTTTTTTGTATATATAAAATCAACAGGCAGCTCTAACATCAATGAAGCTTTAGAGAAACAGCTTCTGTAAATCTTAACAATTCCTAACATAGCAACAGAGAAACACCATCTTCAGATCCCTCCATCCCACATATAGAAACAGACAAGAAGGGAAGGGAATTGTAACCCATACATCCTGCTTGGAGATATTCTCTTGAGAACTGTCACTGAATGTTGCATTAGATGGGCTTTGGCCCTGATTTAGGAGGGGTTCTTTTATGAAACCCCCTAGCTATTCAAACCCCTTCCATATGAAAACAGCCATGTCTTTTCACTTGCTGGAAAAGACCAGGACTGTATAGATACACATGCACTTCCCAGCATTTTCTGGCCCACCTTAATCCACACAGCTTCACTGAGGAAACTGAATGGCACAGGAGGGTTATCTGCCTCCTGTCTCTGAAGATGAGTGAAATCAATGGAGTCTCTCAGCAACCGTGGAGGAGTTCCGGTCTTGAGTCTTCCTATGGTAAATCCAATCTTCTCCAGTGTCTGAGCCAGGCCAATGGAGGGCTGGTCTCCCATTCGCCCCGCAGGATGCATTTCCAATCCAATTAGAACCATCCTCTCAGAAATGTCCCTGTAGTCAGAATGACACTCCCAGAATGGATTTTTGTTCCATCTTCTGAGGATGGAAAGGAAAATGAGACAGACCATGTATCATACCAATTTCTGCCCTGATAGTAGAAAATTACAAGCATCTACAGTTTTTCCAGGCAAGCAGATTTGGATCAATACAGATAGCTAAAATTTAAAAAAGAAAAAAAATCACGTAAAAAATTGCTTAAAATCCTAAAGGAGCTTCAACCTGGTATCTTCCAGGCATAGCTGAGAATTTTGGAAGTTACAGTTCTAAGATATTTGAATAATATTAATTTAGGCACTCCAAGCCATACAATGTTAATGTTTAAACTGTATCTTACACTTGTATGATCTCATCTACAACAAAGGTTTATGCATAAATTCTGCTCTATTTGAAAATAAAACCTATGCATTGAACTTTTATGGATATCAAAGAGTCACACATTGAACTAAATCACAAAGTCCAAAATAAAAGAATTTACTATCCTGACCCAAAAAGCCTTGTAAAAAATTGAGTAAGAAAATCTTTGAATGTCTTGCAGTCACATTACCGCTAGCTTCTGATAAGCAGAACCAAAAAAGCACCTAGCAGTAAAATTGTAAGGTTTGCATGGTCACATATCTCACCTAACAACTGCAGCTGACTCGCTTAAAGACCATGTGTATTAAGTTCATTGCAGTTAATGATTTCTTGCTCAATGACCTTGCCACTTAACAACAGAGTTGCCAGTCCCAAGTGTGGGTGTTAAGCGCGGACTATTTACAAATCAAAAAAGGAAATTTGATTCAAAGTTGGAATAGAAAAAAATGTCTTGTTAGAACTGAACTTTATTTTTTTGTGTACTATAATTATTTTTTGTCTCTGCCCAATGTAAGGATATTTCGGTCAATTTGAACCAAATCTCCAGGGAAGCTGTCTTAATACTTAGAAAAAACAACAACAAAAATAGCTGAAGAAGAGCTGAAGAAACTTCTTGGATTAGAAGCGAAACGTCTTCAAAGAAAAACCAGTTGCCTCTTTAACAAAGCACCTTTGAGACAGCAACAAACAACTTACCCTTATTGGTAAAAGTTCAATGGCAGTATCTGACTTGCCAGAGTCCCTATATTTACTTTCATATGTTTTGTTGGATTTTTTTATTTGTTCCATTCATTGATCACCTGCATTCTATGATTTAAAATACAAGAGTGTTTTCCAATCTCTTATTAATGAAACCGTCTTTCTCTTTATACCCTTCCACACTAATTCATTTGCTATATAGCCAGAAGGTGGCACTACAGCTATTTTTTTTTTCACTTTAGCCTAGCAACTGCCCAGAAGTTAAAACCAGGCGAGGTCCTCCCTTGAAGTCCTCCCTTGCAGATTAAGTGGTGACAGAGATAACTATCAAACTGCTACTCTGAGAAGCAGAAATCTGAGTCAAGGTGTGAAGAACCAGAAAGCTTATGGTTCAAAAATTTTAAGATATCTTAAAGTTTTCTCATTCTCTTTACATCAACGGAGAAATAAGCAAAACTACTTCTACAGTTAACTGAGCTAATTTCTAAACCAAATCCTACTTGCCACCATGTTCTGATGCAAATGAAAGGAGACAGATTTTCTTATAGACTACTTTACAAAGAAGTCCTAGTCATGAGAACCTTATGCATCAATTATCACTGGCAGCCACTAGGCTTCTCCAGATTTCCACAGCAATTATTCTCAGTGCAGATGGATGGAATCCTTTCTTCTAATACTAACCCAGGATGACTCCACTGACGGAGGATTTGCCAGGATGATTTGGCTCTGGTACTGTCAGCAGCAGATCTTCCACTGAGGCTTCACAAGTGGTCAGTAGTGGGGTTTGCAGAATTTCTTTCTACTGGGGAAGGAAAAAGAATTGAACACCTCGCTTGGTCAAGAAAAACCTTACAAGTACTAGCACAGAACCTTTCCATCTTAAGGATATCTCTTTGAGTGAAGCCACTGGGTAAAAATTCAGATTCCAAATCTACTTTGCTACTGGTAAATAGACCTTATTTTTGTTGTTGTTGTTAATGATACCTCTACTGCACTGAGGAATTTTCCACGTGACGTGACTTTATTAAATTTATTATTATCCATTGGCTAAGCAAAATGTATTAGATTTTGTTAGACGGCTTACTGCACTTTCCTAAAGATTTACAATTTCACTATTTACAGTTAACCAGCAACATTTAATAAAGCTGGGCAACCCATCCAAAAGGATATTTCATGAAACAAGAAAAGCTTCCTTCTGCACTTGCAGCTGGAAGTGGCATTGTTCACTATGCTTTGGTGGCAATTGTGGCAGAGCTGTTTTCTGTGCATGTACACGCACTCGGAAGATTGAGAAGCAAATTCCCAGCAGCTGCATCAATTATTTGGGAGATATATCAGCTTTGGCATCTCAAGCAACACGTTCAGATGCTTTGTTCATTTCTATTTGTACAGTGGAGTATTGAGATAATAAATTATAAAGAAAATTTAGACTCTACAAGTGAAGCCTTGAACAAAAGATCCCTTTTTCTATTCCCCGACAATCAGTCAGCATTCCTTATTAAGCACAATCAACCCTGGATTTATTTTTTTCCAGAAAGAGATCTTTTCAAGCTTTTAACTTTCCCAAATATTGGGAGATCTATTTTGGTTATGCTGTTTTGGTTTCATAAAAATTAACATTTGAGGGCTTTATAATATGATGTTATTTTTCCTTCTAGGTCTTCTCATATGTGTGGTTAATGAGGAAAAACAGAATACACCACACCTATGAATTAGGTAGTCTTCTAAACCAACAGAGCAATTCTCTTGATAGGACAAAGATTGTTGCTTCACCCTTAGAAATCCCTTGGGCCCTCCAAATTTGTTTAGAAAAATTGGAGCCATCTGGAATAGTGGAGGAAAAAGTTCTTAGGGCTGCAAAAGGGGGGGGGGGTTGGTAAAAACACTTCCAATTTCCAGATTAAGGTATACGTTTTATAAGGTGCAAGTTTAAAAAATATGAAGAGACTTTTTCTCTATGCATTACATGGATTTTTCACATTAAAGCCTTTGCATCTGAAGCCTTATATATTCCTTCAGTATCTTGTAAAAGGCAATTTTTAAAATTAATAAACGAGATTAATGGACATTTTCAAAAATGACTCAGAACTAATGCTATAAGAAAGCACTGTTTTTTATACTTGGAATACGCAATGAACTCATGTATCTTGTATTTATACATTTAGCAGTTTCTTTTTTTCATTTGACATCTAGTACATCCAATTGGATATTACACTTTCTTCCAGGAATTAAAATGGCAGTCTAAGATAACCTATTTTTCCACTTTGCTCTTTCCCATCTCACCTGCATGTTCTCTTTGTAGAGCTTCCGGTCAATCTGTGCCCTGTAACCCCAGACTGCTGGTCCTTTTCTTTTGTTTAGCACTTTGTAATGCACTCCAGACTGATCGCAGATTCGACCACAGAGACCATCCAGTGCATCCACTTCTCTTATGAGATGTCCTTTCCCAATTCCACCAAAGGAAGGGTTGCATGACATTTGTCCTGCATCAAATACGTTCAATTTTTATATAGAGGTTTATATAAAGACACGCACACACATACAAATAGGTATAAAGGCTGACAGGCGAGAAAAAGAGTTCCTATGGGTTGGAAATAGCAATTTCCCAGAAATTTAGTACTATGACTATGAGTAACAATATATTTATTAACAAGAATACAGCAAAAAAAGTTAACAATTCCATACATCTATAGTTGTGTTGTAGGAAGTTATCACCCACCCCTCTCCTAGAAAAATGAAATATCCTAGGAAATATTAAAAAGGCAGAATATTTCCCCTAAAAAGAGTAGAAACTGAGAAGCAGAAACTCAGCCCCCTCATCTTTGCTAATGGGCCATTATTCTGGCCTAGGCCAGCCTATTTTACATAACAAAAATCTCCAGGTAGAGCTATAGGAATTGCCCAAAGCCCTTTTATTACATCTTCATCCAGCAAGGCTCAACCAAGCCTGGGATTCAGGACAGCCTACAGAGTTGTCCCTGCATGGCCCCATGGGAGTCACAACCAATCAGAATACAAACTCAAATTCAAATCCCAACAGAGGGTATAAAATGCAGGCATACTCAGCATATCAGCCCTTCCTACTTTTCCTTCATCTTGAAGCATGTGATTGTACTTTTCACTTTGGAGCTCCAAGGCATGTGAACCTGTCCACCATTAAACCATCTTTCCAAGCAGTCACCATGTTTCCAGTGTCTTTTTCCCCACTTGGAACTGAACCCAGAAGGATATTTCTTCCAATAAAACCATGTTGTAATGTTTACAGCAATATTCTACATTATTGGGCAATTGAAAGAATGGTAGAATAGTCTACATTTAAAATGTAAAAAAAGAGTTTAGCAAACACTGTTGGAAAGAAGTTTGAAAGTAAAACACATAGCTATAGTCAGACAGCAGGCTTATCATGCTTAAATTGTTACCTGAACCATACTTTACACAATTAATCCAATTACTTGGCTATGCCCAAAGCAACTAATCCAAATAATTATAATGGATGGGATAATAGAGATAAGCATCCAAGAGTCCCAAAAACGTACTTTTTCAATGACTTTCTGGTTTTACTTTTGAAGACATTTTGCTTGTCATCCAAGAAGCTTCTTCAGCTCTTCTTCAGCTTTTTGTTATTTTTTTCTAAGTATTAAGATAGCTTCCCTGAAGGTTTAGTTCAAATTGATCGAAATATCCTTAAATTGTGCAGAGACAAAAATAATTATAGTGTTTGTGATTTTAGCTTCTTCCTGGATGAGAAGCTGAATTTTCTTTTTTCAAAAGAAAAACCAGAAAGTCTAGTTGCTTCTTGAAAAAAACACCTTTGGACAACCGTGACCTTGATGACTTGAGAATCTCCATAGAGACCCTGGAGTCGGACACGACTGGACAGGGAAACTTTTCCTTTTGGTAGCCCAAAGTGGTTGACTTAACTTATGTTCAGACACTTTCAGGCCATGTTCACGCATTCGTGCTGCTTAAAGGGGAGGCCATACCTATGGAGTCTATTTTGTGGGTGATGAGCAAAGTCCGGGCCCCCACCCGGGTAGCCGCAGCAGCGGCCTCCACGCCAGCGTGGCCCCCACCGATGACAATGACGTCATATTTTGAAGTGCCCGACTCCTCGGCCGAGGTCCCGCTGCTCCGCGCACACTGCAATCGCGACCCGATAACCGCCGGGACCGCGAGGCGGTGCCAGCCGCGACTGAAGGGCAACATCCGAGAGGAGGAGAAGGGTGAATAAATCACCGAGGCGTCGGGTAAACCGTGGCAGAAACGGGGTTAAATTGAGAGCCCGGCAATGCCAGCACCGTTTCGCTCGCTGGACGCCACCATCTTGCCTCTGACGACAGAGGCATTTGAGAATTCTACGTCTTACGGCCTTGGGGAAGTTTGCGCGTGCGCACTGGCAAATAGGGCGTGGCGTGGGTCTGAGCGACTGAAAGATAATGGCAACCAAAGGAAGGATCTCATTGGTGGAAAGTCAAAGATTCTGAGCAAGCGGGAGGGATGAGATGTTTGAGCTGGGCTTGCCTTCCTCCCTTAGGGATTGTAATTTTCGTTTGGGAATCATGCAGGAACTGGACGATCCAAGTGGCATTATTTGCCTTCGTCACGTTTTATTAGTTTAGGCGCTCCTGGGGTTATTTGGGTTCTATTAGGTTAGAAAAAGAGTTGATGGGAGCATCAGGAAAATGCAGTGTATTTCAAGGCTGGAGGCTCCCTTTGAAAACCACAGACTAATCAGAATCCAATACGTAGACTTTGCTCTGACATCGGAATATGGCTCAGGTATAAACAAGTGGATTTGAGATCCATTCAGGAGGCTATATTAATAATCAGTCACATTGTTTGGGCACTCACTACTTTACAAGAGTCTAACAACTTTCTGCTGTGATGGCACAAAGCCTCAGTACCATAGTAGCAGAGATGGAAGTAGAGCCCCGTCTAATAGTTTTGTTAATGCCAGTTTCCCTAGTCATTTAGGAAAATCACAAGTCATTTTCCTTGTGAATAAACATGGACGCAAGTGCACTCTGTATTATTTTTAAATAAACATGTAGGAGGGCAATATACATTTTCTCCAAGAATGAATTTAACGGTGTATTTCCTGTAGTAATTGTGAATTGTGAAATGTCTAGCCCTGATTAGTGTGGTCTTTAAAATGCCACATTGGCAGATGTCAAAACCTAGCTGACCTTGACAATGCTGGCAATTAAGTAGGGAGATTTGGATGGGAAACTATCTGTGAATTTAAGGGTATTGGCTAGAATGGGAAGGGAGAAAAATAACAGCAAGCATCTCTAACATTGAGAAGAGAAGGATGCAAACATCAGATGTCAAGCTTGATTTGAAGGCCTCTTGACTCTTAAAAAACATTTTCTGTGCAACCATCATCTGTAAAACTGCTGATTTGGACAGTTCTACAAAATGTAAATTTCTAAGAGTTGCTTTTGAATGCAGCTGCATACAAATGGGTTTAATAAATAAATGCCATAAAATTCAACATCTCCAATTCTGAATCTTCAAGCTCCTATTCACTAGCTCAAATAAAATGCATTCGTTTTAAATTTGCAATTTTCCAATTAGAATCTCTAACTGGAGATTAGATTGGATCTCAATTCTCAATTGTTGAGGGGTATGAACTGCCAGCTAATAAACCAGATAATAAATTTTAACTTAAAATCCTTGCATGAATCCACCCTGTGAAATAAATATTTTGGTGTGCTTTATGAGTTAAATAACATCATATGTACTCAGCCTATCATATGTAACACAGGTAGTAATATGGGCACCAAAATGTTTTCATGAAATATGTATTTGATATAAAATGTATGCTATATGTTTATAAATAGCCAGTTTTGTCTAGTGATCAAAGCATCAGGCTAGAAAGTAGGAGAACATGAGTTCTAGTCCTGCCTTAGCCATCAAAGTTAGTGGCTGACTTTAAGCCAGTCACTCTCTCATCTTTGTGGGAAAGATACGAGGAGGAAAATGTCCTGGATATGTTTGCCTCCTTGAGTTATTTGTAGAAATAATAAAGGTAGGATACCAAAGGCCAATATTGAAGAGTTGGAAAATGGCAGAAACTTGAGGTAAAGTTGAGAACCTGGGAATGCCAACAGCGTCTCCTTTGATGGACACTGCCATCTCTTGCCTTTGATAACAGCTAGCAGGTGCCTGAGGATTATGTTGGTGAGCCCTGGGAAATTTTGCACATGCACACTTGCAACTGAGCATGACAGACTTCTCTCACATCTTTTGAGGGAAAGCATCCAGACTGATCTCCACTGGGCCACTGTCAGTGATTCATGAGGGCTGCGCATCTTGACCCATGCCACAATTCTTTGCTGATCCACAACATTGAAAAAGACATGTATCGTCCCTTTTCAAGACTATCCCATTTATTCACTGGCAGGGTTTATAAATGAGGGGAAATATGTTGTAGTGTTCTTTTCCTAAAGGGAACTCTTTTTATAGGAGAACAGAATTTCAAATTAGTAGTGTTTATGCATAAGTCCATGGTTGACAAACATCCAACCATGGACAATACCCTAACCCAGGAACTGCCAAAACCAAAACTGCAGCCCCACCAACATTGGCAGAGTAAGCTGCTGTACATAAACAGGGAGCAGACTCCACTCCCTTTTAGCAGTGGAGATGTTACAGAGTCGGGTAAAGAACGGTCTGCAAGCAAGTAACTAACTTCAGAGATCATCTTTGCAGCTCAGCTTTGAGCTATGTATATTGTCATCTACTGGAATCATGCCCAGGCATGACTGTTGTTAAGGAGCAGACTTAATATTTTGAGTATCTGTTCCGGAGCTATTCAAGGTCAACAGCAAAAACATGCAAAACCAAAATGAAATAAAAAAGCAGAACTCAGAATATACTGTAATGAGTTCAGAAAAGAATGCTGTGGAAAGGGAAAAGGGCTTCAAGTGAAATAAAGTTACTAAACTATTTATTTACTTACGTACTGACATACATACATACATACTTTCCAATCTTACTCAAGGTGACTCTAGGCAGCACAACATAGATAAAAAACAAGGATATAAAAATAGCTAATACAGATATAAAAGAACATAATAATAAATATCTTAAAAAACTGGAAATCTCATAGTTGAAGGAAATAAAAATGTCCACCTGCCTCAATAGATAGATCTATGGCTCTAAGGGAACCTGAGTTTCAGGCCAGAAACGACACAGAGAAATCCAACTGAGTTCAATCTTTTATTGAATAAAATAATAAATCCAGCCAAACTCGAACTGTAATCTTATAACAGAGTGGTTGTGCATACCGACATCCCGGTCCAGTTCTGAGGTTCCATCTTTGGTCATGGGGGGGGAGGTGTTACCCCCCGTGGACAGGGCATGAAACCTGGGGGTCCTCCTGGACTCGCGGCTCAAGTTGGAGGAGCAGGTGGGAGCCGTGGCCAGGGGACCTTTGCCCAGGTCCGGCTGGTTTGCCAGCTGCACCCATATCTGGACCGGGATGCCCTGCGCACGATTACTCAGGCCCTCGTTGTCTCCCGACTGGACTACTGTAACGCTCTCTACTTAGGACTGCCCTTGCATACCACTCGGAGGCTTCAGCTGGTGCAGAATGCGGCGGGTAGTGTTGGGAGCCTCCCGATACTCCCATGTTACACCCTCCTGCGACTTGCATTGGCTTCCGGTTGCCCTCGGGTGAGATTCAAGGTTTTAGTGTTAACATTCAAAGTCCTACATGGCATGGGTCCAGGATACTTACAAGAACGACTCCTCCCAGTTTCAAGTACCAACCGCCCGCACGGGCGCATAGACAGGGCCTCCTCAGGGTGCCGTCCGACTCAATGTGGCGGGGACTCGGGAGAGCCTATTCTGTGCCCCCACTTTATGGAATCTCCTTCCACTGGAGCTCGGCTTGCTCCTGATCTCCGTACCTTCCGCCACGAGCTAAAAACCTGGCTGTTTTTACAATCTGGGCTGTGCTGACTCCTTGGGTTTTCTTGATTTTAATCTTTGGGGGTTTTAATGTTAATTCGGCTTAGTTTGTTTAATACGCTTTTTAGGTAATTTATTGTTGTATTTTCTTTTAATCTGTGAGCCGCCCCGAGTCCTTTGGGAGAGGGGGCAGCATATAAGTCAAATAAATAAATAAACTACAAGATATACCCTAGAGAGTTTGGTGTGCTACTACTCTGCCTTGAACTTTTCCCTGCTTCCCCATCCAGCTGGGGACTGTGCAATCTCTTGATCCAGATCTCTTTCTGGGAAAACTCTGTGCTGTCCACATTCGCCCACGCTGCTCCTTCAGGTGCACATCGCCATCAGACTTAGTCCTGTCGCCTAATCTGCTCCTAAGGGCTTTTCAAAAATCAAAAGGGATGGTGCCGACTTAATTTTGGGAAAAATATTCTGTAGGGAAGGCGCCAGAACTGAGAAGGTGGCCCACCAAATATAGATCGGTAGTCTTCTTTCAAAAAATAAGCAAGTACAGTTATGTTTGTCTTGTTTGTCTTGGAAAAAAATAATAAAACTTAAAAAAATAAAATAAGCAAGTTCAGTGTGGTGGAGAAAGAGCCACACTATAGTTTACTCTGCCAAACACAGACATCTCTCCAATTCTGTTCACTCACTTCTGCGTTACTTTTTCAGAATAAATTGTGCCCATTTCTTCAGAAATCTCCTGGCTTTTTTTTAATGACACTATTTTTTCTATGGCATTTTTCTTTTTAGCTCATCCTCTGATTCCATGAAATGCATCAACTAGATTTTGTACTTATATTTTTCTCCAATATTGAAAAATATTGAAATACTGAAAAATAAACTCTGAGTAGCATTCATTGAGCCAATCTGCTTTGCTTTTTCTTTGTGAGGTCATGCTTCATACTAGTGCAGACGGGTAGATGAGCTCACAAAAGAGAAGTAAATAAAACTTTTTGGTAGGTGAATGAAAGCTATTCACTCAGAGCTTTTTTCTGTGTGCATACTGATTGTTTCACTCCTTACTTATTGATTACTAATAGCTTAGATCAGGTTTTGCTTTTATTTATCTGCATTTATATAGTTTAGGTTTAGTTTACAGTATTTATTTATTTATTTATTTATTTAATTTGGTTTACACACAATATTTATTTACTTTGTTTATTTATCATATATAGTATATTTGCTTAGTTTAGGATTAATTTAGTTTAGTTTAGAATATAGAATCAAGGATGGAAACATTGCTATACTATGCAGGGAAACTCCTGTTTGAGGTAAGAGATCCTCTGTTTTTTAATTTATTTACTTGCATGTACAACTCTAGGATTAGCATTAAGATTCAAAGAAATAACATGACAGGTAATATGACATAAATAATCAAGCAAAAATTACTTTAGAATATTTTTTAGAATAACTTTTGAATTTGAATATTTAAAAAAATATCTGCACATCTTCTTTCAGATTCTTTCTTGGTGAATTCTATTAATCTTCAGTTTAAACATATCCACAGGACAACCTTTGAGAAAGATGGGGAAACATGACTCTGCAACTTTGCAAGGGGTGCACAAAAAGCACACAGTCATGAGGCTGGTTACAGCCCTCAAATCCCTCTTCCTAATTAATTTGTAACATCACTTGCCTCTTTTAAATTGTATATATGGTGCTCATGTTTTTAATATCTCATTTGTACAGCACCTAGAGTCCCTCTCTGAGGGAGATGGGCAGTTCTTAAATATGATCAATAAACACAAATAGTGTGTAAAGCAATACCCAAAGGGCTGCCTAGATACATGGAAAATGTGAACTTATTAGACCTGAATATTCTGACATTGGAAAAAACCACCTTACTTGAAAATGTCTATATACTCAGATGTTACCTTAACAGCTCTTAGGTTCTTGGTTGGACTTGAACGGTTAAGTTTTCACCAAGCCCAGAGTTTGAACTGAAGATTAAATCTTAAAAAATAATCTCTTAATTTAATGTCACTACACTCAACAGTGGAACCTGAACAGTTCATGTAGCAATGTCTTCTATGATAATCAGCCCAGAACCATATCAGAGGAAAGATAGATAGAAACTGGCGAGACTGATTTAAATAGTATTTTTATACTGCTGACTCCCTATAAACTATTGATAATTTACAAACAGCTGCATAAAATCCATACAATTAGTAGGTAGGATGTCCAAAGTTATTTTAGACTAAAGTAGAGATGGGAGGATCCTAACCTGTTGCCATCAACACTATCTCACTGGCACTGTCAGTTGTTCATACACCAATTTATGTTGGAAAATGAGTGCTGTTAAAACAATCACCTTAACAGCAGAACAACTAAAGGCAGCTTCAGCTGTCTTGCATCTGGCTAGAGGCAAAAGTCAGGGGATGATGAGGATTGTTGCTTAACAATTGTTAATGAGGGCCTTCATGCTATGGTTAGAGCAACATGAGGATGAATGAGTTGATTTATACTGACTGCAACACAGACATGCTCTATGCATCAATGAACAAAGAAATGAATAAAATCCCAAGCAAATGCAGTTTTAGCTCCTATCATTTCAACCTGATTTAACTTTGCAGAAAATATTCTATTGTGCATTGCTAGCTGCAGAGTCAGAGCACGTAAACATGAACATTTTCCACTAATGTATATCCATGTAGCTTTTGTTGACCTGTGCTATGATTATTTACAAACAGCATCCATAAATTTATATATAGTCAGTATTCAAATAAAATTTTAATATAGCTCCCTCCAGATCACAGTTTTAAAATATTATAATTTCTTACTGGTAGAAGAATTATATGGTTTATATACAAGATTAATATTATTTTTTTAAATCTATTTATAGCTAGAAGATTAAATTGTTATCCCTTACAGATTTTTACAAATATAGGGAAGGCAGCACAATCATTATTCCCAGAAGCTTAATTTCTAATCAGCCTGTTTAATGTTGCTACTAAAAATCTAAAATCAACATACTTTATCCTAACTACAAATATTGACATTTTACTTATGAGAAGGCATGTACAAATTCCATTGAAAACTAGTATATGATGTTTGCCTTCGTAGTCCAAGCCTTTTTGCCAGAACTGCTGCAAAGTGCTTTAGAACAAATGGTCAGAATGCAGCCAAATCGCATTGCACCTGGATATGACTCCAGCCAGAAATAAAGCTCTCTCCATCATTATCTGTCTCTGACAAAGTTCTATGAAGAAGTCTTATAAGTTGGGTATGTGTAGCTTAGAGAAGGATTAAGGAAAGACAGGGCAGCTTTCTGGGTCTTGTAGCTTTTCCTTTAATAGCACAAGTCTTGAGACAGTATCACACTATGATTTACTGAATAAATTTGCCTCCTCCAATGGGTTTGTCCTCAGGTGTTCAAAATGTCTTCTTTTGCCAGCTCTGTCTCCAGAAATATCAAGTGAGGCAAAGGAAAGAGAGGGACAAAATCATGGCAAGACATCAGGTGGAGCTGGCGGAAAAAAATGCCAGGATAACAGCTGTAAGTAATTCATTTCCCTTCCAATCCCGTGTTCAGCTCCTCTTTTGGTTTACTTGTTTCTATTCCATGATCAATGTATGATTCTTATAATTTCTGTATCTTAGCTAGAAGAGGAAAATCAAAGACTTGCCAGCGATATGGCAAGCATTGTGGAGCAAAACAATGAAATGAAGATCATGCTCCAGAAAATGGAAGAAAGTGAGTATTATTTTAACTTTTTAATTTTAATTATTTTAATTATTTTCATTTTAATTATTTTAATTATTTTATTAAAAATTTTAATTATTTTCATTTTAAAAATGAAAGTGATTGAATTCATGTTAAGTTTAGTTTTATGAATAAGTAGTACACATATTCTGGTTTTTTGGTTTTTTTTTTCTGCCAGTTCTTGCTGAGGTCTCCAATGATGCTACGGAGAGGCAAAGGCAACGCCAGCTGGATGAAATGGAGGCAGAAGTAGAAGACATGTTCTCCCAGGTATATCTATTCAAAAACTTTTAACCAAAACAGACAAATATGAAATGCCATGGACCAATGTGAAATAATCATATTGAGAGGCTGTTGTTTCATGCAAGATTTACATAGGAATCATGCCAAGAAAAAAAAAATTAGAAATTAAAAAAAAACATTTTCTCTGTTCTTTTTCAGCTTTTTTTAAACTAACCTTTCAAATTCTGGAAAAAAAATCTATATTCAAGAAGCCAAAAGCATTCAATCAAGAAGCCAAAAGGGGACAAGAAGACCTCCCCATCAGCCATCAACACTCAGATGACCATAGATTAACATCAGGATTAGCATCACACCAACAATTAAGAAGTAAATAATACTCTAATCAAGGAACTGCCAATCAAGCTAACAGTAAACAGCTTAACTAAACAAGATCGCACAAACTGACTACAATGGCATGACAAAGTAGCAACATGGGTGCATTGCAAGATCTGCAAGAAATACTATTTGCATGCAAGCAAGAACTGGTTGGACCATAAAATGAAGACATAATAATGAAAAAGCTTTAACTGCCTTCAGAAGTTGTAGGTGCTTCATCACTGGAGGTTTGGATAGGGTCTTCTGCTTGAGCAGGGGGCTGAACTAGAAGACCTCCAAGGTCCCTTCCAGATCTATTCTGATTGATTGAAGTGTTCTGGGATTTTAGAATTCAAAGCAGACAGGCATCTGACACATAACAAGCCAATTATGGATAAGAAAGACAGCAAAGTCTAGACAGTGGGCAGGGCAATACTGGGACAAAGTAGAACAGAAGAGAAAGACTGGAGAAGATAACAAAATATAAAGACCTGCACATAGAAATAAAACAACTGTGAAAACAGAAGGCAAAGGTAGTAAAATGGACATGGTAGAGTCCATCTGGGTATGCAAGCGAAATTAACTACATCATATCAACTGATAAAACCATATTTTGCAATTGTACTGTCATCAGTTGCTTTAAGATTGGAAGTGACCATAGAATGGTATGAGCTAAAGTGAAGACAGAAAGTCAAAAAGACCATACTAAAATGATAAAGATGTCACGAAAAACACAAATAAAGAATGATGAACTGTTAGAGAAAAGCAGCTATTTTGAGATTAATTTATCAAAACAGTTCGCTCTCTTGCAGGATTTGGGAGAGATGAACATTACAGACCAAAATGAACAAATAGCCAAAAGTATCCTTGAAGCTCATATATCTATAGCACCGCCAGAAAAACATTTTGTACAGTAAAAAGTCTGATAAAACTATTGATTTAATGAAAAAATGACAGACAATGAAGAATACTGGAAGATGTACTAAAAACTTGGAGTACGTTGAATTTTGCAAGACCATAAGAAAATATATCCAAGAAGAAACATGTCAGTTGAATAGGACGCTTGTGAAAAAGGCAATTGAAGAAAACAAAGGGATTAATAGAGCAAAACGTAAGCTTACAAGAAAGAAGTTTTTTGCATTAAAATATGAAGATGGTTCTGTGTGTAGAACAAGACAAGAAATGTTAGAAATAATTGGAAAATTCTATTCAGAGCTCTACAAAATTAAGATCAGTCAAAAGTAACAGCACCCACGAAAGAGGAAATGCCAGATATCCTAGTACAGGAAGAATTAAGTGTCATAAAATCAATAATAAATGGAAAAGCTTCAGGAAATGACTATGTTATGGTTGAAATGCTGAAAGATGGTGGTCACGGTTTACACAAGATGTTGAAAAACTATACTTGAGATGCCTCAGAGGAGAAAAAATACCTGATGCATGGAAAAATGCTGAAGTGATTCTTAAACACAAGAAAGGAGCTCAAGATGATTTAAAGAACTATCTCTCAATAAGCCTTCTTTCAGTCATCTACAAGGTTTTCACTCAGATAATAGCAAAAAGAATACTGAGAACATAAAATGCGCAGTCAAAGGAGCAGGCAGAAGTGATTACAGTACACCTGTTCCAGAAATGGTGTTCAGCAGGTTCTCACCAGTTCTTGAGAACCAGTAGCGGAAATTTTGAGTAGTTCAGAGAACCAGCAAATACCACCTCTGACTGGAGATTTTACAGTATCCTTCCCCTGCCACGCCCACCAAGCCATGCCCACAGAACTGGTAGTAAAAAAATTTGAATCCCACCACTGATCTGTACATCTTCTTTCAGGCTCTTTCTTAGTGAATTGTGTTAATATCTCCAGTTTAAACATATCCACAGGACAACCTTTAAGAAAGATGGGGAAACATGACTCTGCAACTTTGCAAGGGTGCACAGAAAAGCACACAGTCATGAGGCTGGTTAGAGCCCTTAAATCCCTTTTCCTAATTAATTTGTAACATCACTTGCCTCGTTTAAATGAGCTTTGGTGGCTCAGGCTGTTAAATGCCTGCTCTTAAGATCCAGCTGTCTACAATTACTGTAGGCTTGAATCCCACCAGGCTCAAGGTTGACTCAGCCTTCCATCCTCTCGGGGTAGGTAAATTGAGGACCCAAGATTGTTGGGGGCAATTAGCTGACCTTGTAAAAATGCCACTTAGTAATAAGCAGGCATATACAATGGAATGAAGGCTATTGCTGAGTGCATTGGGTTGTGCTCCAAAAATTGTAAGCTGCCCTGAGTCTTCGGAGAAGGGCGGCATATAAATGTAATTAAAAAAAATTGTATATATGGTGCCCATGTTTTTAATATTTCATTTGTACAGCACCTAGAGTCCCTCTCTGAGGGAGATGGGCAGTTCTTAAATATGATCAATAAATAGTGTGTGGAGCAATACATAAATACATGAAAATTTTGAACTTATTAGACCTGAATATTCTGACATTGGAAAAAACCACCTTACTTGGAACTGTCTATATACTCAAACATTGCCTTATCAGCTCTTAGGTTCTTGGTTAGGACTTGAACTGTTAAGTTTTTACAGGTCCCAGAGTTTGAATTGAAGATTAAATCTTAAATAATAATAATAATCTGTCAATTTGATTGCACTACACTCAACAGTGGAACCAGAACAGTTCATGTAGCAATGTTTTCAGCCCAGGGGGAAGATGGATAGAAACTGGCTGATTTAATAGTATTTTTATACTGCTGACTCCATATAAACTTTTAACAATTTACAAAAACAGCTGCATAAAATCCATACAATTAGTAGGCAGGAGGTCCAGAGTTACCTTAGATCAGGAGTGTCAAACTCGCATTGTCACTGTGGTGTCACGTGACGTATTGGGACTTTTTCCCCTTTCACTAAACCGAGCGGGGGTGGGGCCAGCACCTGACGCATCTGTTTGACACCCCTGTCTTAGACTAAAGTAGAGATGGGAGGATCTTAACCTGTTGTCATCAACACTATTTTGGTGGCACCATCAATTGTTCATACAAGGTTTATGTTGGAAAATAAGTGCTATTAAAACATCACTTTAGCAACAGAGCAGCTAAAGGCAGCTTCAGTTGTCCCTGACAAAAGTCAGGGAATATCATGAGGATTGTTGTTTAACAATGGTTAGTGAAGGCTTTCATGCTATGGTTAGAGAAACAAGAAGATGAACTAGTTCTCTGTCTTTGCGCTGAGTATATCTTTCCTTAATTACTAAGGAATGGAAGCTTAAATTGGTTTTTGTTTTTATTTTAGTTGCATTTATACAGCTTAGGTTTAGTTTATTTACAGTACAGTATTTATTTATCTTATTATCAGTTGTTTACTTAGTTTAGTTTACACACACTATCATATTTAATATATTTATTTAGTTTAGTTTAATTCAGCACATTGAATTAATGATGGAGAGACATTATACTATGCTGGGAAACTCCTGTTTGAGGTAAGAGATCTCTGTTTTATTTATTTATTTACTTGTCAATGTGCACGTGCAACTCTAGGATTACTTTTAGGATTCAAAGAAGTAATGTGATTGGTAACAGGGCATAAATAATCAAAATGAAATAAAACAGGAATCAAAGGAATCTAGGAACAAGCAAAAATTTATTTAGAATAATTTTTAGAAATGCTGAGAGTCCCTTGGTTTTATGCCCTCTGTTGGGATTTGAATTTGAGCTTGTATTCTGATTGGTTGTGACTCCCATGGGGCCATGCAGGGGCAACTCTGCAGGCTGTCCTGAGTCCCAGGCTTGGATGAGCCTTGCTGGATGATGTAAGCTATAGGAATTGCTTTGGGCAATTCCTATAGCTCTACCTAGAGATCTTTGTTATGTAAAATAGGCTGGCCTAGGCCAGAGTAATGGCCCATTAGCAAAGGTGAGGGGGCTGAGTTTCTGCTTCTGAGGTGAGTTTCTGCTTCTGAGTTTCTACTCTTTTTAGGGGAAATATTCTGCCTTTTTAGTATATCCTAAAATATTTCATTTTCCTAGGAGAGGGGTGGGTTTTAACTTCCAACAGATCATAAATAATTTGTTTTAAGTATTAATTGGTAGTTATCCCTAATAAGATGGGCTTAAGAGAGTACACTTGACAACTATTTCATATTTATGATAGTTGCAGTGTCCTAAGGTCATGTGACTACCTTTTGTGACCTGATAAGCAAAGGCAACGGGGAAGCCTGATTCACTTAACAACTGTGTCACTAACTTGGCAACTGCGTGATTCACTTAACAACTGTGGCAAGAAAGGTCATAAAATGGGGTAAAACTCATTTAACAAATATCTCATTTAGCAACATAAATTTTGGGTTCCATTGTGGTCATAAGTTGAGGACTACCTATAGGCAAGAGATGGAAAGCAGCAGGGGTGGAGGGAAGAGAGGGAATTGTCACACATTCTCTTTTTACCAATTATAAACATTATGAGAAGGTTGAGGACAGGGTTTTGAAGAATTTGCCCGTATAACCAATAAAATACCTATTTCCTGTATTCTTACTCATGTTAATACCTGTAGGAAGTTAGCACCCACCCCTCTCCTAAAAAATGAAATATCCTAGGAAATATTAAAAAGACAGATTATTTCCCCTAAAAAGAGTAGAAACTCAGAAGCAGAAACTCCCTTCAGAAGCAGAAGCTCACCCCCCCACCTGTTAATGGGTGGGCCATTAAGGTCTGGGCCAGAGTATTCTACATAACAAAGGCCTCTACCCATCTCACCACTTGGCCTCGGAAGATTGCATCAGCCAGCACTCAGGTGACGTCATGTGGTGCAGACAAAGTCTACAAAGTTAGCTAAGACCCCCATCCCTGAGAGTCTGACAGCCAATGGGATACATTTCTTACACAGGGACAGGAAACACTAAAGTGGGGCCCAACAGAACGCATACAACTAAGGGTCTCTCAGCATCTTGGCCTTCTTCTTTTTCTTCACCCAACATCTTGAAGGATGTGATCATCCTTTTCACTTTGGAGCTCCAAGCCATGTGGTTCTGTCCACCATTAAACTATCTTTCCAAATAGCCTCCATGTTTCCAGTGTCTTTTTCCCCACTTGGAACTGAACCCAGAAGGATATTTCTCCCAACATAGCTATACCTATACAAGATAATACCTTGTAAGTGATTGACAAAATAAAATCAAATAAATAAATAAAATCGCATTAAAACATTATGTAAATGTAAAACATTTATAGATTCTCAGTCATCTGGGTCGTGGTTGTCCCGAAGATTTTTTTTCCAAATCAAAGTCCAGTTGCAGCTTTATTATTATTATTTTAAAAAGCATTTTTGGGTTATTATCCCTCCTTCCCGCATTCAGCAATCTCGCGTTGCTTGGCGCGCTAGGCCAATACACACTCAGAAGAAGAGGCAGGCTTTTGCTTCAGATTCCCGCGTTTGGGGCACCATGGGGCTCAGCCAATGGCAAGCCGCAAAGAGGGCTTCCACTCGCTTTGCGATTGGGTGATCCGGTGTTCTGGCGCCAAGTTCGAGACTTATATAAAACGGCGACCGCGCTCTGCTTTCACTTTTCTCCGGCTGCCTGTTTCCTTGCTTCGCGCTCTTTCTCTCGCCAGCTGAACGATGCTGTCCACTCGCAACCCTCTCTCCCTTCGGAATGAGCAGCAGCTCCAGCTGTCGCCTAAGAAGAAGGTGCCCTTGAACGACAAGGAGAACACGGTGAGATTAAAAAGGGGACCGGAATGATTAATCTAATCTCCCAGAGGGTGAGCTTTTTAGGGCAAGGAAGCAAAGGAACCCCCTTTGTATAGTGGGGGAGGGAGGATCCGGAGGTCGAGCGATGGGAAAATCGAGCCTCTCGTTTTCTTGAAAAACTTTTCCCAGCCAACTCTGGCGGGAAACGGTGCAGATTACGTTTCCAGCACAAACTGAGCAATACGATGTGTGGGTGGGGGAGGCGGGGAAGAAGGCGGCTTTCCTGAGCTTACACAATGTGGCTCCCCGGAGACGCCCTTCGTTAGACAGCCGCGGCATTTTGCTCGCTTCGCTTCCAATTATTTGTGGGAGCGTTTTCTCAGGATAAACATTTATTCACCAGGGATTCAAAATTCCTGCGCCGGATCGTTCAGGCGAAGCCTTTTAAATGTACCTAACTACAACTCCCACCGTCCTTTGTTTTTTGGCGGTTCTTAACTGGAATGATGGGAACTGAAATCCCCCAAATGAAAAGGATCGATGACCTCGAGCAAGCCCTCCCGAAGGCTTGGCCTTTTCTCAGCCAGGGAAAGAGTCCTAGAAGTTCGCGCGGGGAAAAAAAGGGGAGGGAGGCCGTCCGGGCCCCTTTCTTGTTTTCCCGCCTTGGAAATCCGCCCTAACCTCGTTTTTCCCCGTCTCGCTTTTTCGCCTTCGTAGCCTCTCTCACTCAACGCAACCCGGGTCCTGGCGACCAAGACGGCGCGGAAGATATTTCAGGAGCCGGGCGCCGAAGTGGTGAGTCTTCCAATTATTTGTGGAAGCTTTTTCTCAGGATAAAGATTCATCAGGATTTCAAAATTCCTGCGACGGGTCCTTCATGCGATGCCCTTTAAATGTATCGAACTACAATACAGCGAGAGGTTCGTCCCCCGGATTTTTTGGGGTGGGGGAATCGGAGGGACCAGGAGGCGCTGTGGGGATGAAAGGTACTCTTTTGGGGGTGGGAAGGGTGGAAACCCTATATAACCTCGGTTCCCGCCGCATCAGAACCGGTGAGGGCGGGACTCAGTTGTCTTCTCTGCAGCTTTGGCGCCAAATGCCCCATTACGCAGAGACAGGCACTGGCTTTTCCTGTTAAGGGGGAAACAGGAGAGTGGATCTATGGCTTCTCAGCGGGGCCTAACTTTTTGTTTTTATTTTTAAGGGATTAAAGTTTATTTTCTTAAGTTTAGCAACTCATTTAGAATACTTTGTGGGATAGTTGAATCAGCTGAGGAAACAATAGTTTAAAGGAGCCATAATCATTGCCATTGCAGCTTTTCTTGGGGCCTCATGTCCTGTCCTAATTTCTGACCTGGCTACTCAAACTTGTCTTATTAATTAATAATATTACAACAATAGCCTTTATTGTCTTTGTACATCATGTATACAATGAAGCTGGTTTAGCCAATATAGATTTAAAAAACTTTAAAGGAATTCTCTTGAATTTGTCAACTTTTTTTCTTTGTAGTTCATATTGTTCTCTGCCCTTCATCATTCTTGTGCTTTGATCCTTTTGCATTCTAACTTCCTCTGTGGACCATTCAATTCCTATCTACAAAACCCATGTGTCTCATGATTCTTTTTTAGGATGTAGAATCTAAGAAGTGAGGCTTTTGTTATTCCCTTTTTTAAAAAAAATCAAGATTCGCCATGGTTTTATTACTCAATTTATCTTAATCTATATTCTATAACTATTGACAATATTTTTTCTCATAGGAATGGTTCTAACATGGTAATATATTGCACTTGTACTTTTCAGGAGGTGCCTAAAGGAACAAAGCCTCTTCCATCAAACAATGTGCAAGATGAGCCTCTCTTAAGGGACAATCCTCACCGTTTTGTCATTTTTCCTATTCAATACCATGACATCTGGCAAATGTACAAGAAAGCAGAGGCGTCATTCTGGACAGCTGAAGAGGTGAAGGCCCTTTATTCTCTTTTTTCCTTTGAGGCTCTTGAGTGGAGGTAGGAGCAACGCTAACAAGATAGGTGTAGAGTAACTGTCAAGAGAGCCTGTCTGATCAGATTGCTGGATTGGAACTACAAAAGATAGGTGTAGTCCTGAACCCAATAATGGAAGCTCACTAGTTTTAATGATTTACTATCTCTGCCCAATCAATCTTGGATTTATCTCAGATGAGATAAAATGGAAGGAAGAGTGTTACTTAAATTATTATCCTATTTTTGAAAAAAAATGTTTTTAAAAGTAATTGCTTGTATTGTGACTATTTTTACTGGCTGTTTGGTGTATTTAGGTGGATCTTTCTAAAGATCTTCAGCACTGGGAGTCCTTAAAACACGAAGAGAAGTATTTCATTTCACACGTCTTAGCATTCTTTGCTGCAAGTGATGGTATTGTCAATGAAAACTTGGTAAGCATGTTCAAATTTTATATCCAATATACCAAAATAATTACCCCAATTTTCCTTATGTATGTTTCTTTATTTCAGTTGCCAGTAATCTATAGCATGTAGCTTTTCTAGCTGATTAAAAACAAATGCTAAACAAAAGAAAAAAAATCCTTATTTATGAATAATGAATCTTTTCCTAAACAAGCACCACAGTTGAAACATGAAACTAGAGGAAAAGCTATGCAAACTCATAAACCTGCATACATTAAAATGGAATTCCATTGCATTCAGCTCTCAAAGGATAACATTATGTATATATATACACAAAAGATAACCATTATGTATATATACACAAATAAGACCCACAGCAACATCATGGTCTAGTTCTAATGTATACATATACATGGTGAAAAATATTGTGAATTTACAAGACAGATGGCATAAGGAACAAAGCTGTTGTTCTGCTATAAATACTTTAAAACCTCCCAGAGGGGGGACAACAGAAACAGGCCATGAAGTGAGTGTGTGGGGTAACAGTGCTTACAAACAGTAAGCGAGCTTCCTATAATCTTTGCCATCCTTACCACTCTGTATGGACTTTATCTGAGGCATTGCCACCACCAAACCAAATGATGCAGTTTGTTAAAATGCTTTCAATCAGGTCTAAAAGCTTTCCTTATCTGATGCAGGAAATGCAAATGCTGGTTTGTACACTTCATGAAAGATAGCACATGAAGAGATCAAGTCAGATTGTTAGTTATCTGCACCCTCAGATACTTAATACCACTGACTACCTCCCCAGCTGCAGCCTTGATACAAAGTTAAATGTGATTATGCCGGCTCTTTCTAAAATCAGCGATGATCTCCTTTGTTTTGTTAATATTCAAAACCGGGTTTTTATTGCACCGATTCATCCAAACCTTCACTCCCACTTGCACATAGTACCCCAGCCCTTCTGTGCTCACACCATGCTGGCTATTTAGGTGCCTCTTGTAGACTCTCATTCCCTTCCACACCCAGCAGCAGCTACTTACCTGCCTGCTGATTTGGGATTTGCAACTTCTTGCCAACTTCCTCACTAACTTCCGGTTATAGAATGCTGCCTTACTTAATGACCATGGGATTTGGTTAACAGTGGTAACTGGGACTCCAGGGATTGCCATCAATAAGCAATGTCGTTGTGCTTTGGCCTTGCTGCTTAGCAATGAAAACCTAATTTCTATTGTATGTTGAGGACTATCTTTACTCCTTAGTTTTAAAAATTGGGATCAGAATTGCTGCCACTAAGCAACACAGTCACAAAGCATGATGCCATGTGACTACTGCTTAGCATTGGCAATTCTGAAACTCCAGGTTCCTGTTACTAAGGGAGTCTCCATTGTTAAATGAGAACATTTAACCCTTGTGGCCTCCTGCTGGCTCCCCCCATTGACATTGCTTGTCAGAAGCTGGGCAAAAAAAGTTGCAAAGGAAAACTTCCTGGAACTTTGAGAACCATTCCTAAGTTCCACTTGTTCAATGCCGTTTGAATAAGTTCGGAGGGTTGCTGATCCTTAAAGGATGGTCAGGTATAGTATAGATTATGTATAAGTTGATCATTAGATGATAAAATCATTGGATAGTATCTAAATAAGCTAACATAGGCACAGTGCTACATATCTCTAGATGCATGCTTTTCAGAAGAACTGGTTATGTATCCAGATTGTAGTGAGTTGTAGAAAATTAAGCTTAAGTTGATGAATATGAACTGCATAGGGTACACATAGAGAAAAGTTGGAAGAAGGTAGTTTGCGTATAACCTTTTCCTTTAGAGGAGCAAAAACATTAGTCTATCTGGGTAGATTTTGCATGCTCTGCTTGAACTAAAGTGGAACTGTTTTGATGCCTGCATGGACTAGAATGCTGTAGTGTTCCATGTAGAAGTTGTTGGGGAGGAATCCACCATTGCCAATGGCTTTGGGCAGAGAGGAAAAGGGCAAGGTTGATTGTGGCCCTTTTAGTGGAATGCAGTGGTGTATCCCACCAGCCCTATCATTCTAATCTTACGGCTGCATTTCCTAAGGCTGTGGCTAGTAAAATCTGAGAATTGGATTGATAGGCTATGTATGCTGGGATGATGGCAGTGCGGAAGTGAAGAAATGATTGCATTTGTTCTATCTAACCCTCGCCATGCAGAATTTCCAGCATGGGGTATTTTATTCTGAGTTTGAAACAAACCATTATTCTCATGTATTTACCTATTGTAGCAGATTAGGTTTTATCAAGAAATACTTGGCATATGTTGCATAGGCTAGACTGGGAAGTTGCAAAACTATCCGGAAGAAAGCAATGACAAATTGCCTTCATAATGCCAAGAAAAATACATGAATCAGCCTGATTCAAAAACATCTTTTCCTTTTTTTTTCAAGGTGCAAATTTGAGTTCAGTTCATCAAGTAATCTGATTATTTAGATGTAATAAAATGAGTAATTAAAATGGAAGGGATGAAACTCTGGCCTATTGATATCTTAGCCTATTAAGCAAGTAGACATGAACATGTGTTTGAGTATTTGTTCAATTTTTCAAAAACTAATATTCTATTGGCAGATTTTGAATAATCTCAATTTCTCCTTGGAATCAAAACACTGCATGTATTATTGGTTATATGGAGTCTTTGGGAAACCATATTTCAAATTGTAGACTAATTTTTATTTGCTAAAAATGATGCTCTGAGATTGAGTATATTTTACCAAGAACTTGGCATATTTTTGGAAGATACAGTTGTATTACATGTAGGAAACAAGTTGGAAATAACCTGGTCAAATGAGATACATGTATTGTAACATATTGTAAATTTCTATCCTCTAGGTGGAGCGATTCAGCCAAGAAATACAAGTCACAGAAGCACGCTGTTTCTATGGCTTCCAGATTGCCATGGAGAACATTCATTCAGAAATGTATAGTTTACTTATTGATACTTACATTAAGGATTCTAAAGAACGGTTAGTACTGTTTCCAGATACATACTTGAGCGTGCTGCATTAAATAATTATTGAAAATGCACAATCACTACAAATATGAAAACCATAGCTATATTTCTTAATGTTTTAATAGAAATTCTACAAATAAGGGTTATACAATACAGGAAAGGATATGTATTGTTTTGTAAAACAGAAACAACAGAATCCTACAGTGCCTAAGAACTATGCAGAGATCTGAAGGGGTGGGGAAGTACTTTGGAGTCTGCAAAATATTTCAGACAAAGGGGTAGTAAGCTGTTAACATGTGTCACCCTCAATTTCACAGTTGTCATAACAGTACACCTTACTTGTTTTTCCCTTGTGACCTGTAGTGGCATACTTGAGCTACTTTTGGGCACTTTCCTCAGCCATAATTGGTATGTTCCTACATTTGGAGCTGGGAGATAGAATGAGGCATTAATCTCTTGAAGCACCAGTTACTTGCTATATCCAAAGGTGCTGGATTGAAATTGCATTTCTCCATTCTTGCATAAAGCAATGCCACTGATAGCATAATAAGTGCTTTCACAAATCTCAGTTTAATCAACCAGTGAGATGGTAGGGAGATCGTCATTTGTTTTTGTTCAAATGATAAGACTGCCCCATCATCTGAAAGATCCCATATGTAAGCTGAAAAGCTGTTTAAATTTGTTTATATAGTTTTAGGGTGTTTTCCTAAACTCCTCAGTACTAATCTCTACTATGACTCTGAGCCGTACCAGACTGCATATTCTACTCCTTCAAGAGTACAAATGGAGATCTGCGCTGAGAACAGAAATCTCACTTTTGGACTTCTCCCTAGTTAGTGTGGAATCTCCTGCAGTTGTCTCTCAAGAGCAGTTATGAGAAGAGAGAGGTTGCAGCTCAAAATACTACACAAAACAGGATAAACTACCACCTTTAGAATGGCCAATGAGACCAATTGCAGGGAATTTACTTTCAAAAGGATTGGCAAACCAAGGAAAAGAATCAGCAATTGTTTATTTTTTTTCCTTTTTCTGACATGCATTAGGCAGTTTTTTTAGAAACAACGGTGCATTCAGGTGGGGTTGCTCTAGAAATGTCATATTAGCAATTATTTAGCAGGGATTATATATAAGCATGATAACTTCAGAAGCATATCAATTGGCACTATCTTGTTCTTTTAGGGAATTTCTGTTCAATGCTATTGAAACCCTGCCATGCGTGAAAAAGAAAGCTGATTGGGCCATGCGATGGATTGGGGACAAAGAAGCCACTTATGGTGTGTATTGTACTATATTGACTTTCCAGATGTTTTTCCTTTATGGCATTTGAGCTAGTCTTCACATCCATTATGCTTTTTCTCTCAACAGGCGAACGTGTAGTAGCATTTGCTGCAGTTGAAGGAATCTTCTTTTCTGGCTCTTTTGCGTCAATATTTTGGCTGAAGAAACGAGGTCTAATGCCTGGGCTTACTTTTTCTAATGAGCTGATTAGTAGAGATGAGGTATGGCTTATTGATCAAGGAAACTAAAAATGGTTGATTCTATCAGAGTTAGTTCTGTAAAATTGAGAATTGCTGTAGTGTCAAAGCTTAATAACAATGGTAATTATGTTTGCTTTATTGATGGTAACAGTAGTGAAGAACATTGCCCTAACTGATTATAGGGAATTTTTGTAGAAGTCTTTTAACTAGTGTGCTACTTTGTTTTTTGATAACACAAAAATAAGGCTTCTTCCAATTGTTCGTTGAAATATCTTCCAATTATTCTTCACAGGGCTTGCATTGTGATTTTGCTTGTCTAATGTTCAAACATTTGGTGCACAAACCAACTGAGGAAAAAGTGAGGGAGATCATCACAAATGCTGTCACAATAGAGCAGGTAATTGGCAGTTCTTTCTGGTAATGGTAAAGTATTGTCGCATCAAAGTAAAAGAAGCTTAAAACTTAGCAGGGCATTTAATTGTCTCTACAGTGCAATGTTCGTGTATTAAGATGCTTGTTTACTTAAATGCAGGAATTTTTGACAGAAGCATTGCCTGTAAACCTAATTGGCATGAACTGCATTTTAATGAAGCAGTATATTGAATTCGTAGCAGACAGACTGATCCTGGAATTAGGTTTTAACAAGGTAAGTCTTGTGCCCTGTTTCTTAAGAACTACCATTTAATCTGTTTATATTTAAGCCTGCCTTTTTTGCCATTAAGTAATTGTCTTCTGGCTCCTTAGTGCTACTTCACGGTTAAGCAGAGCACTGTTGCAATGATATCCCTTATTTATCTCCATTTATAGTAAGCTCAAATGAACTCTGTGTGCAAATACATTATAATGCTATTGCAACTTCGCACTGAGCCATTTTGCTTTAACTATTTCCAGACTATATCCTGCTTTTAAAGATATTGACTTATTGTACCTTTCCAATCTTTGCATCCAAAGTGTTAATATGGTAGACTTAGGGTGACATGGTGTACTTCCTTAATAGCTCTTGCTTCATCATGCTAAAAGTAGAAACCACATTCTGTTCTCTTTCCAGAGTAATTAAGGGATAAATTATGAACCTGGCTTAGTGAATATTAAAAGTGGAATAGGAACAATGTTGTGGTGGATTGGGAAACACTATAGTGACATATGCATTTGGGGAAAAAATCATTTTTATTTCTCTTAAGAGAATTCTAGTAGGGAGAATTATATGCAGAAGATAACTAAAAGACATTGCCAAGGTAGAACTCTAAACAGAAATAGGGGTGTTGTGGAGTAGTTGATAATAGCCATTTGAGATTGTTTGAAATACTAAGCAAAAAATGGCTTACATTGTTTTGCTTTAGTAATAACCATATGCCTAAATTAACAATTTCAGATATTCAAGGCTGAGAATCCATTTGACTTTATGGAGAATATCTCTCTGGAAGGCAAGACTAATTTCTTTGAAAAGCGTGTAGGAGAATATCAAAGGATGGGTGTGATGTCACGTCCTGCAGATAACACATTCACTTTGGATGCAGATTTCTAAAGGAAGTAAGACTTTAGCTGGTTTGAAGTGACTGGCTAGTGGTTTTGGCCCATTATCTTCAAAATCCTGTTGTACTGGTAATCTGTGGTGGTACTTGAGGTAATCTGTATAGCAAATTAAACAGAAAAATGCCAAAAAATTACAAAATATGTTTTGTAACAAGCTATTCACATTTTTGGAAATACTAACAATTGTAAAGTGGTATGTTCTGTTAACTTAAAGCAAGATGTGCAGCCTTTCTGTTCCTGATACAAATTGCAGCAATGCTGATGAACATGTAACCGTAATGCTCCATACAGGTTTTAAATATTTACTATTTTAATAGTTTGTACATAAACATAGCACTTTAAAGGTCTAGCCTATTGTTTCTCAAAAGGGCTGGTATTGTGAGTTTGGAATAAACTCTTTTAGTATGCATTATCTTAATTTCTTTTGCATGTAAATTAAATCAATGTACTGAAATGGGAATTTACTTGATATATGTTTACTATTTTGGCAGAGTACTTTGTATAGAAATAAAACTTCATTAAATTCCATATTTCAAGCTGCCTGATCAAAATATTATTGAGTTGCTTTCTAAGTAAAAACGCCCCATCCCAAATTGTTTCCTGTGCTTACTTTTTATCATGTTTAGAATTTTTCCTTTTTAGCTGGTACCCAGACTGTTATTAATTTAGGATATAGCCTATATTTGAATTTGGTGAGCTGCATGTATCATAGTACTTATTTGATAAAGGAACAGGAACTGTACCTGGGGGCCCCAGCTGTTTTCTTCTGTTTACATTGATCAGGCATACATATATATTAGCAGGTAGACAAGCCTGCCAGTTTGCAATAGCTTATGGAATATTTTATATGATAGAGTCTATCTATTTAACCTGTATAATTTCTCCAGCATCAAGTAGGTGCTGATGAAACATACTTTTCAGAATAGAAGAAAATTGATTTGGAAGTGCAGTTCCTAGGTTTTTTTTCTGCACTGAAGAAATTAGAACATTTGCAGCACTTTACTGGATTACCTTTAATTTATTTTTGTCATTGCAAAATTTTTCTTCTTCTTTATGCAATTTTAATTTATTAAATTCTATGTTGCCAGACTCTACTAATACTGGGTGGTTTACAAATGGTTAAAAACATTTAAAACAAAATGCAAAAGAAAAGGAACCAACATAGCAGAGATAACAAATCCAGATAGGAAAAAAGAAAAGGGTTTCTTAAAACATACTTGGCCAAAGGTTTGGGTAAAAAGCCAGGCATTCAGGACCTTTTGGAATGCCAGTAGGATGGGAGGCTCATTTCACAGGGCACATGCTGCCATATAGAAAGTGTACTTTTGGAGTTCCAATAGATGGCAGACAAGTACAAACAGAAAAAACAATAGGAGAAAAACTACTGTAAAAGATAGTTCCCGCCCTGCCTTCAGACAAGTATAAACAACTTCAGTAACTTACCACCTCTAGTATTAATTTAAAAAAAGATCTCTTCCCATAACTCTTTACCAATAATTAAATTATAAAAACTGGCCATTGAGACTTAATAAGCAAAAGTCCGTTAAGAGCTATCAGAAATAGTAATCCATATATTTTAACCTTAATTAGATCAGTTTCAATAGTTTAACATGTCTCTTTAGTAAATCCAAAATAAGAAAACTTTCCAAATCATACTTCTGATTTAGTATTTGACCCCTTTAGTTACTAAGACATCAGGTGGTATCAAATGCAAATCCATTGTGGCATCCTTTTCCATTTCACTCTTGTAACCTAGCATTTTTAAATCCATTTTCAGATCTGCAGTATCTTTCGATCTCACACTTGTAGTCTGGTATCTTTTAAAAATCTACATTCAAATCAGTTTAGTCTGTTTTATATAGTAAAATTGTTTTATATATCTTGCTATATCCATTTTATAGTATCAGACAATCTCGTAAGTAATTTACAAGTAATTAAGACCTAATTTAGTGGTTAAGGCACCAGACTAGGGGGCGGGGACAGGGATGGACCAGGGATCATGAGTTCAAGTCCCACCTTAGCCATGAAAGCAACTAGGTGGCTTTGAGCCAGTTATTCTCAGCCAAAACCACTTCATGGATTTGTGGGGAAAATAGGAGGAAGAAGGTATGCTGTTCATCACCTTGAGTTATTTGTGGATATAAGGCAGAATACAAATTTCTGAATACCTTCAAAATTGCAACAGACCCTCCTCCCAAGAGCTAACTTGGTTTCAAAGTTATGACTGCTGAAAACATCTCTATATTTGTTACAGCCACAGAGAAGTTGCAGCAGGCCCTGCCTACCTCCCTGTCACCTGATGCCCCCACATCCTCCCCACCACCCCACACTGACCTGTGCACTTATCTTTGGAAGATCTCCAGAGCTGCTGCTCCAAAAATAGTGCCTGCCTGGGAACAGAACAGTTTGACATAAGGGCACAACCTTTGCAGACCTGTTTTCCATTGTTTTCCCTAAACGTGTGCAGATCCACTTTTGGTCTAATTATTTAGAAATGAAAAGAGGCAAAGTAATATTTATGTAACATAATATTTATCTTTGCTAGACATCTTTACCTCTTGGATTTTTTAATATTTTTTATTGTACAATTTTCTTGTACAATAACAGTATACTGTCTGGGTACAATCTATTGAATATAGATAGTAAATCTTACACACACAATAGTTGTAATTATCAATACCTATTCATCTTCATCTTCACTTATCCTTGTTAAAAATTTTGCATTTGATTATGCCCTCTGTTCAATTTTATCTATAATCCATTAATATAAACATCAAGTAAACATTTATAATCATTAACCTCCAAATAATCATAAGGTTTACTTATCTTAATTATTCAATGTTCATTATTCAGTTACATAAATTCATCTTTGTTTACATATCCAAATTTCTAACTTCTATTTTCTACCCATTAATAGAATAGTTCCCAAATTAAAAGTCTTCCCCATTTCTAATTTTTATCTTTATACTAATTCTTAATAGTATAACTGGTGTGTTATCTCATTCGTATTTGATCTAAGTATTTGTATCCGCCACTTCTTCACTCTTGAACCTTCAATACACCTTTTGTCATGCCCCTGGTGGAGACTGACTCAGGGAGAGGAGGAACAGCTGATGGAGTGGAAGTATGGCTCCAGAGGTGGTGGAGGAGGCTGGGGAAGGGCAGAGGCCTGCTGAGCAGTCAGAGGAGGACCCAGGCCCATCCCCTATCCATCCTAGGGCACGCAGGGAGAAGAGGAGGATAAGGGAGAGACTTGGTCTATTTGGGAGGAGGAGAGGGCCTTGATCCTCTTCATGGGCTGCAGCTGTGACAACTGAATAAGAATATGGACCTGCGTACTGGCGAACGCTGGAAACAAAGCGTGTAAACATCTCTAGTTTATAGTTCCTCTCTGACTGCTGTCCTTCCCAGTGTGTGTTATCTGTGGACATCCTCCAGCCCTTATCTTGCCTAGTTTGTGTTGCTTTCGTGTGTAACTGTGTGGGAGTTCTTTTTGTCTTCCGTCAAAGATATTCGGAGCGTGGAAGCAAAGTGAAGGAATAAAAGGGGCTTCGCCTGTTTTCTGTGACTGTTTTGTATCCCACCCTGGGTCATCACACCTTTCAATGATCTTTTCCTCATTTCAGGGGTGTCTTTCTGTGTATTCCCTTCTAATTTTTGATCTCTTAAAAGTGTAATTCACCATTTTTATTTCAGCTTTTACTGTCTCTTCTTTTGTATCATTTGTCCTTTCCTCTGTTCTTTCTATTTTATTCTCTATATCCTGAATTTCATGTTTGTTGTTCAGTGTCTTGGTCAACCGTGTTTCCCCGAAAATAAGACACTGTCTTATATTTTTTTTGGCCCCCAAAAACACACTAGGTCTTATTTTCGGGGTAGGTCTTATATATATAAATTTTTTTTAATGAAAAAAACCACTTACCATATTCATGTAGAACAATGTACATTTATTCATGTAAAACCACTAACAAATATACCGTGTTTCTAACATAAGACACTGTCTTATATTTTTTTGGCTCCCAAAAACACACTAGGTCTTATTTTCGGGGTAGGTCTTATTTTCAGGGTAGGTCTTATTTTCGGGGAAACACGGTAGTTTTCTGGTCTCAAAACTACATTGTGTATCAATTCTTTTATCTCCCTATGGTTCCTTATAATTTCTTGTGTACCTTGGAGTGTCAATAATATTCCTTTTAGTAAGGCATTTATTTCCCACTGCTGTCCCATTTTGCCTTATTTTAATAAATTTAAAATTTTACTCAGTGCTCTCAAAATCTCAATGTCCCAGTTGTCACACCAAGATAGCCAATATTAGAGCAGTTCACACAATCACTCCATTAATTATTCCCTTAACAGTCTCCACTTTGTTTCAAAACTCCAAGCTGTTTCACGTTTACACTGTCCAACATATTTATAACCCTCAAGGTTCTAAAAGTTGAATGTTTTCAGTCTGTCTCCAAGCACCAAGTATAATCAGTTTGCAGGTGTTCAGTGTATTCCAGCCAGTCTGCCTTAGTCATAACTTTCACTTCATCCACTTTTTCCAGCTCTGTATTGCCTTCCTCTGCCAGCAGGTGTCACACTTTTTTCCTCCACTTTTGCTGCAAATAAAGTGTCCAACTAAAAATATTTTTCAATAATTTCCCAAAGTTCTTCAAATCAAGGTGCTAGTAAGAGTATAATCCAGAATTTTGAAACAGTTTAATTTTTGAAACTCCAGGTCTTTAGTTGCTATTTATCTCCGTTGAGTCCAATTTTCCAAAGGGGGTGCTTTAGGGAAAATTCCATGGCAAAAGTTAGAAGAATTTTTACCCAGACCAAGCACGCTGTCTTTCTTTTCCGTTTCAGCTGTCATGGCTTTGGTTCAGCTATAATGGCCGTCCTCTCTTCTGGTTCAAGGGGCTTTCTTCGGGTGAGACGAGGCGACTGTTCTCACGCCCACCGAAGCATCTCCTCTACCTTCATCACCCCTACAGGGTGACTTTTGGCCCCGTAGAGCTTCCGGGCTGAAGAAATCAGTGGGACTTTGAGGAGCTGCCGCTCATCCACACCACTTTGCCGCCATGTCGGCTGCCTTTCCCTACATCTTGGGTTTTTAAGCTGGTCTATGTTTTTTAGAAGAAACTACTGACCAACAGAATTTTCAGACAAGTGATAACCAGCCAGTTTCACAGGTCAAATGATAACATGAAAATAAGATGATTCTCAAAGTGCCAGAAGCTGAAGAAAATCCACTGGAGGACCGTTGCCTTGTATTAACCTACTTTTCTCTGGGGAATCTAGACTTGGGCTTTATTAGGCATTTCCACGCATCCAAAGTGATTAAAGTTGCTTGATGGAGTTGTGTTGGACAACTGATGCCTAGGCAAGATCTGTGATTGTCTGCTATCTTTTCTAACAACCTGCCAGCTGACAGTTATGATACAGCAGATTTGGAAAGCTGCAAAGCTGTCTTGAACTTATTGCACATTAGAAGCATTCTATTCAGTCCTATTAGTTAATTCTTTTCTAATAATACTGATATAGTTGAGAAGCTTTGTCCTGAGATATCGTAAGCATATTGCTGAGATTGCTTTAAAGCCAGTGGAAAATGCTTATAAGAAGAATTAAAAACAACATCTTGTTCTGGTGTTGATTCCTTGAGAGTTGTAACTGGTCCTTTTACTACATTGAAAATTGTTGATTCCCACCCTCTTCACATTTTAGTCATTGGGGAGTGTATAGAGATTTTTGAAATTAAAGAACTCCAAGCAGGCCAAAGAAACAACCTCATTGTTTTAATAGTTGTACACAGAGGCACTTAGAATCCAGACAAACTGATCACTGCCAGCCACGTTTTTAAAAAAAACCCCTAGCACCTCTGGAGCAGCAGATAAGAGGCTGAGAACCAATGAATGCTTATGAGCCTTTCATCTTTTACATAATTCATGTAGCCTCGGAATAATCGGTTGCCCTCTGGATATAATAGAATGTCAAATGCAAAGGGGAATAAACAGACCAGGACATTTTGCAAAACCTCACCTGCTGAATTGCCTTCTAAATAACAATCCTCTTATATTGCCAATCCTTCCATTCAGGCTTGCTGAGGCCAATAACCTGGGATTAATTTACACTGCCTTTCTTGTCCACAGTATTGGTATTGCCTTCACTGCAGGGGTGGGATTCAACCAGTGTTGCTACTGGTTCATTGACTACATTTTGCATGTGACATATTTGGCCCGCAGCCTGCAAGTTTGACACCCCTGAGATAGATTAAAGAAAGGTGATGCTGAAATTAAGTTACCTTCTATCCCAAGAGAATCCAAAAATATGGATTTTTCATTTTTGTCAATTTAAATTTCCCAATGTATTATTCCTGCTCAGATTAATAGTCTGTAAAATAAGACTGTTTACAAAATTAATTCCCTTCTGTGTATACCAACTATTTTTCTTATCCCCACGAACCATCTTCAGCTATGGAAATAAACATACACATCTAGCAGAGACAATAAGAAAGGCAAAGCAAAGCAAAGTAGGTGAAGGGATAAGGTCAAGAGCTGATGCAACTATATTGGAAAAATAACAGCAAAGAAAAACTTGAATTTATGGTACCAGGCAAAGAATTCATCCCAATAACAGCTACTTTTAAAAGCCATTTGTATTTTGCACCATAAATACCTGGAACAACTGCATCTTCATCTAGTCGCTTGTTTTTAATCAGAGAAATTTGTTATCGGAGAATAAGAACAAGTGAATTATTAAGTCGCTATCATAATGCGATACATTTACAGTATGTTATGTATGTTATGACTGGTTATTATAATGGTCCCAGTTCAAAATTCTATGGATTTCTACTTATTGCAAGTAGAGCTAAATCTGACTCACTCATTGTTACCCATTCTTCCAATTCCAGAAGCAGTGTATGAATGTGTTCATAGTACAAAGCTAATAATCTTCCATAAGAATCAACTGACACTAATACTGATATTGCATGCTTCAGAAACCTGTCTCAATCTCAGTGATGGTTTCCTATTTAATTCATGCAATAGGGTCAGTCAATCAGTTTGTGAAGCTCATTCTAATAAGATGGAAAATGGTGGTGTCTTTCAAGTGGATAGAGAAACCACATCCTAGTAATGCTGCTCCAGTCAATTAACCTGAGTTGTACAGATTTCCACTTACAGAGATACTGCTGTGGCTGCCTTTTGTATTCTGTAATGCTGTATGTAGCAAGAGCAGACTATTTTGATTCTTATATCCATGCACTAGCTGAACAGGCAAAGCATTCAAGGATTTGCCTAACAGGATTACTTTTAGCATAATCTTTACAAAAACACTTTTCCTTGTCAAAATGAAAGCCTTCCTTGGGTGAAGGGCAGACAGGCTGGTTCATTAACTGAGAACAGACTTAGCCTCATACCTCCTTTATATGTTTGATAAAAGGGTTTTTATACCCAAGTCCCAGAAAATTCAATTCATAACAAGATATCGGCAGGCAAGAATCACCTGGATTTTATTGTTAGATGAGTTGCTAGATTCATTAAGATGGTTTAGAAGTTCAAAATACTTCTTGTAGATCCAGAAGATCAATTCTTATGCAGCAGTGCACTTCAACGTTTCTTGTTAGGTTATCCTCTAGTTGCATTGGATCCCATTTCCCATATGCCCGTCTACCTCTGCTGGATAATTATAACAAGATTTGAATTTCAGCCCATTTGACAAGCCCATATGGGGAAGTATAGTGTAGATCTATGGTATATAGGTAATTGACTTACGACCACAATTGAGCTCAGAATGTATGTTGCTAAGTGAAAAATTGGTTAAGTGAGTTTTGCCCCATTTCACGGCTTTTCTTGCCATGGTTGTTAAGTGAATCTGACTTCCCTATTGACTTTGGTTGTCGGAAGGTCGCAGAACATGATCATATGGCCCTGGGACACTGCAAGCGTCATAAATATGAACCAGTTCTCAAGCAATCCAAATTCAAGTCACTTAACCATGGGGATGCTGCAATGGACATAAGTGTGAAAAATGATCACGTCACTTTTTTCAGTGCCGTAACTCTGAACGGTCACTAAATGAACTGTTGTAAGTTGAGGATTACCTGTATAGATAGTCCTCAACTTAGGACCACAACTGAGCTAACAATTTGGGTTGCAAATCATTGTGCTTTTTTAAGTGAGGCTTCCACTGTCTTGCTGAGTGTTCACAATCCCAGTGTTAGCTTTGGAAGTCATATTAGTACCAGAAGCTTCCATGCTGCCACATTCCTGAGCCTGGGAAAGTAGGAGGGGGGAATTGTAAGAGTGTTGATAGTTAGATATAATAGCATTCTTCTCTTCGGTCAAGGTCATGTTATTCCTGCACCTGGAGGAGGAGTGGTTGAAGGGATGTCTCTAGTTGGGGTGGATGGTGATTGGACCATGTGATGGACTGTTGGGTGCAGGGGTTGGTTTTGGACTTTTGAATTACTAAAGGAAAACCCGGAACTCTCAAATTCAGGTTTTTCCAGATGTGCCAGTATACTCTAATAAAAGGAAATTTTGAGAAGATGCCTGTCTCGGAGTTTTTAATTGGAGCTTATTTTTTTTCTGGAATGCTGGCACCCAGTTAAGCGTCTGCAGAGAGGCCTCATTTGGTTAGGCCCACTGGTATACAGGCCGTTTCCCCGTCCCATCACTCCCCTGGAAACCTGCACAAAAAGGGAAGGCAAGTGGACATGTGCCGGTGGGTGGAGAGAAGGTCTGGCCTTCTGGGAAAGTGGTGGGGCAAGGAGAAGGCCCAAGTGGTGAGGTGAGGGTAAGGCTTGCATGCCAGTGAGTCTAACCAGCTGAGGCCTTCCAGCCTCTGGCAGATTTCCATGTATTGGTGAGCCTAGGTGGTTGAAATCTCCTGACCCACGGGGGGGAGGGGGAACTTGCAGTGCTGCAGTCCTGTTAGTTTATCACAGTAATTGAGGCAGGAATTTCCACTGTATAAGTCATGATGACACTCATGATCAGACCTGATTTTATGACTTCTTTTGCAATAGTTAAGTGAATGGTGGCCATTAAGTGAATGCTGCAGTCATTAAGTGAATGTGTACTTATGGGCATTTTTTGCTGCTAATCAACAAAGACATAAACTCTGGTCAGGTGACTGTAGAATGCTCCCAACTATCTGTGAAGATGAGCCCGTTGCCAGGTTATGTGACCCTAGGGGAATGTGCAACCATTGGAACTCCAGAACAAGGTTGTTAAATAAGTAAAGTAACCCTTGTAGTACTGAGGGCCCATCTTGTTCATTTTGCAGAATTCTGTCCTAAAATCTTGCCCAGGTAGCTGCAAACTACATATGACTTTGGACATACAATACCTCTCTTTTTGTTTGGCTTGGTTCAGTTCCAAAGATGGTCCACTTCTTTAACTCGGAACAAGGGCTGATATATAACTATTTTTGCAGAACAAACAACTATTTCACATGGCCATCTTTAATATTGATAAGTTATCTCATTCAAGAAAATGTAAAACCCATCCATCTACTTAACTGTTTCATCATCTTCATTACAGTATTCTATAATGAAATACGAATGATTTTGTTGTTTTTTCAGCAAGTCACCTATAGCAGATGGAAAAATATGTTGGCCCTGTGAACAGTACAACTGCATTTTTTTGCATGATGTGGTATAATGATTCTCAGTAACATAGTTTTTCTGTTCACTTCTGGTCAACCAAATGGTTGTTAATTCAACATATTGAGTTGTTAGTGTTGCATTTGCTATCACCTGTTCCAGCTTATACATATTTAAAAAGGGGAACATAGCCTAGCAACAGGCAGGCTAATCTGCATTATATAATTTGTACATGACGGTGTTCTTTGTTTTCAATAAAAATAAACGTTTAGATGAAATTGCCCATGCTGCTCTTCCAAGCTACAACATCAGTATATAAAAAGACTTTTAAAACATGTTGATCTCTTTTATCCTCTAATCAATCTTGTAAAATAGTTTAGGGAGAATTGTAAAATAGTTTAGGGAGAATAGCTTGTTCAAGACTCTCTATGAAGAATTCATGTCAGTGTACAGGGATTCCAGCTTGGGATTCTTATATCTGAAACCCAGCCCTACTGCTATTGTCCTACAATGGGTACTGAGGACATAAGAAAACTGGGAGTGTGGACAGTTTAGGCCAGGAGTGTCCAACTCACAGCCTGCAGGCTGCATGAGGCCCTCAATAGCTACTATTGAGGCCCCACAAAATGATAAACTTCTAATATTATTTATACATACAGTATATATACATTAACTGTATTATATATTTTATGTGCAGCCCAAGACAACTCCTCTTCACTCAATGTAGCCCAGGCAAGACAAAAGGTCCGACATGCTTGGTTTAGACAAATGTTATCAGATTTGTAGTTTAAAAATCTGGATGAGACAAGAGGATAGCAACAGAGCTTTCTGTTTGTCTTGATTGTTATTGTGTGATTAACTGGATCATTGCAACCCCGATATGGTAGCCCTATTCTGTGTAAGAATCAGTTGCCCATGAAGTGAATGTATATGATGTATATGAAGAAAAAAATGTTTCTGTGTTTGCTGATGTTTATTTTTTGGAATACTGTATATAGCTAGTCATCATCCACATTTCTCATTCTTAGAGTGAATGTCAAAGGAAAATACCTTTATATCACTGCTGAAGAAAAACAAATTGAACCTTGAAAATTAAAGCTACTTTTTAAGCTTAGGAATTAATTTTAATGGAGTACTGAAACCAACACACATACTTACGTAAAACAAGATACACTAAGAAACTAATAAATCAAACTCTTATGAAGCTTACTGATTTGAGCCAATCCTAGTTCAGGAAACATCACAGGAAACAAAATGGAGGGAGGAAATTTATGACCAAAATTCAATTACCAATTGTTGATTTATAGAAGTTCAAAGTATTCTGAGCATACTGACATGATATTAAATGTCCAGTTCATACTGCATCATAAACACATCCATATTTTTCTCCATGGCAAACACAAATCCACTGGTAAGAAAATACCATCATTATAAATACGCCCCCTCCAGAGGTTGGTATTCAGCAAGTTCTGACCAGTTCTGGAGAACCGGTAGCGGACATTTTGAGTAGTTCGGAGAACCAGCAAATACCACCTCTGCCTGGAGATTTTACAGTATCCTTCCCCTGCCACGCCCACCAAGCCACGCCCACAGAACCGGTAGTAAAAAAATTTGAATCCCACCACTGGCCCCCTCCCAAATTTTCTCAGAGTTAGTAGGACAGAATATGCTGGGACTGCTTCTTGTTCTTTGCAGGGTTGTAGGGGGCACTGAAAACATATTTTTCCATTGCCAGGGAAGATGTAAAAGGCAGAATAAGTGATGTAAGCCTTTGCAAACCACGTTCACTTGAAGCCTCAGCTTGTGCCCTGTTATGTATGCAGGTTTGAAATCATTGGTTTAGTTTGACTTGTTCTTGTAAAGTGTTGGAAATGATTGGTTTAGAAAGTGCGGGAAAACCCTGCACTCTGATTGGCTGTCAGCTGCGGCTGCCGGCTATAAGTAGCAGGCGCAGCAAAGCCAGTTGGGTCCGTTCTGAGTTGTAGTCACTAATAAACTAAAAAGCTTGAAGCACTCCGCGTCTGTCTCTTCATGCAAACTTAACATGCCCCATACAAAACAAAAAAGTCACCCTCCATTTTTGGCCCCATCAACTCTGACATTTCCAAATCCCCAGTTATCTCCCTTTACACAAAAGCTGGTAAAAAAAAAGTAAAAAGGTTAAAAAAAAGTTTTAAAAAAAGGTCCTATAGAGAGAAAGGGAAATGGCCTTGACAGAAATAGGTAGGAGCCAATGCTCCACGAATGGGCAGAAGTCTTAAATAACATTCAGAAATGGCTCAGAAACCTCCTAATTCAAACAATCAATCAATCAGAACAGAGCTGGATGGGATCTTGGAGGTCTTTTAATCCAACCTGCTCAAGCAAGAGACCCTACGCCAGGGGTGTCAAACTTCCATGTGATGTATCGGGACTTCCCTCCCCTTTGCTAAACTGAGCGTGGGTGTAGTTAGTGTGTGACGCATCTGGCCCACGGGCGGAGATAGCCCTGCTATCAAAATCATTTCAGACAGTCTTTTCTTAAAAACCCAGTGATGAAGCACCTTCCATTTCTGTTCCAGTTTCTCCTTAATTCCAGGTTGTTTCTCTCCTTGTTTAATGTCCATCCATTGTTTCTTGCCTTCTGGTGCTTTGGAAAATAAATTGACACCTCATCTTTGTGGCAGCCCCTCAAATACTGGAATTCATTGAGCTATAAGAAAGTGGAGGAGGTGCAGCATGATCAGACTTCCAAAATTCTGCTTATGATAGTCAATGTCAATAAAAGTAGTTTTAATCTTCCTGTAGAGTTGATTTTCTGGTCTTCCTAGTGGGGCTGACAGGTTAGGGTTAGGGTTAGGGTACTCTATTCTACAACAATAGTAATTGGATGTGGTATAGGCAGGGATGGGATCCGACTGGTATAACTACCGGTTCTGTTGCTCTGCATTGTGTGCTCATGTGTGCGCGTGCGTGAGCTGTGCAAGTGCAATTTACGACCTGCTGAGCTGCCCAGACAGCTGAGCAGCGCTGCGTGCAAGTGTGCAGCGGTTGCAAAAGCACTTTTGTCCTGCTTTTTCAACTGCAGCTGTGTCGCGCAAAGCAGCTGCGGTTGAAAATGCAGGAAATAAAGGTCAGGTAAGAGCCCGGGTGGACGGGTGGGCCAAAACAGCAGCAAACATAGAACCGTTTCTATGTATGCTCTCTGTTTGCTGCTCTTCAGAGCAACCAGTTCTACAGAAGTGGACAGAACCAGTAGAATCCCACCCCTGGGTATAGGAATCAACAGTAAGTTCCTAGTATGAATAATATTAGGACATGTTTGGCAAGCTTTATAAACTCATACAACATTATGATTTCATCTCAATTTAAATAATTTAAAGGATGTGTTTCCATTGGAGTAAGGGATAAATTTCCTCTGCCTCTCCTAAATTTTAAATTACTTTTTAACAACTAGATAAAGTACTCTAGACTTTCACTATTTTCAAAGATATCCTTTCACTGGCAACAGCTCTGCACATAGTTCTGAGTTTATTTCAAGGGCACAGTAGGTATATTTCATTGTATATCTTCTTCCCAAATCCCCTGTTAGAGATTAGCATTTTCCTAGTTTTTAACAACACATGAGAAAAAGAGTTCTTTTGTGCTTAAATTCAAATTATCAGGGTATGTTAGCTAGAGGGTCTTTTGTGAAATATGTTTTTTAATTTATTCACTGTGGGCAACAGGTAAAGTAGGAGACATTAAATATATATGCCTGACACCAGGATTTGTCACCAGAGGGGGGAGATGATTGTGATTACCTTGTTAAAATCTCATTTCTTAGAAGGCAGCCAACATCTCTGAAAGGCCACGAAACCATCTGCACACTATCAGCCAAACTTTTTTTTTCTTCAAGGATAATTTTGAACTCTGAAAATTTGTATGTATGGTGCAATATTAAAATCTGCTTACTTCTTATCTTGGGAGTAAAATAATTTCTTTTAAACATTAGGGTATTTTTTTAGGCAATGTTTGGGTGATCTTCAGCTGACAAATGCACACGGTTCCCTTGTTTGTTTACAAATTTAGTTTGAAAGAATTAAAGGCACAGGAAATATATATAAGTACACTTTTTCTTCTTCTTGTGGTGTCCTATGACAAACACAGAAATTCCTTCACCAAATTGAAGAAGAGGGATCTGGGAAGAATTTTAAGGATGGTAGCTTAAATTTGATGACTCTGAGATCTTGGTGGATTCTTCAAATAAAGATTAGGAAGTTATGTAGTGATCACAGAGAGAAGGGGATTGAATAAAGGAATAAGAAATGAATAGAAAGGAGAAAATCTAAAATATCTTTAAAGAATCACAAACAAGTAAGCTGGAGTTGTTTGAGGATGTAGCAAACTGGCTGACTGGAAGGGACTACCTTATTTTTTACAACTTTTCCACTATCCACTATGTCAGTATAGCTAACTGGCAATAATATGATAATAAAAACAAAAAAATGCATAGGTCAGAAAAGGTTAAGAAAAATCTTACAATCATTCCAAAGAACAAAACACCACACAAGGAATCCATCAGTCCATTCTAGCACAAGGCCTGGAGGGAGCACCAGGTTTTAAATAAGGCCAGCATGGGGCGATAGAAATCTCAAGGAGATTTCAAGATGTATTTCCTAAGGATCAAGGGATATGGTTTCATCTATCAGACCTGGATGAAGTAGATAATCCTGATACCTTCCAGCTGTGCTTTAGACTAAGGTGTGGATCTAAACTACACAAATTACACCTTTTACATGGACTTCCTTTGAATCAGAGAATGTGGGGAGGTAGTAAACTCCTTTCTTCAGCCATGGTTCAGCAATGTCTTCCTTTGTTTTAAAAGGATCAAAGTATTTCTTTCTGCAGCAGAAGGAAGGGCTGGGATAATCCAGTTCTGCACATGCCTCTTTAATAGGATGAGTTTGCAACATGCTGTTTGGCCTGCAATCTACAATGCTTGGAAAATCCTAAATAGAGCTGTTCTTGGTCATTCTTACTCCTACAAAACTGCTGGAGCTTAAGCTAGCTATTAACCTTTGAAGGATACATGGATGAGACGATGTACTTTGAATGGTTTGAAAATGATTGCTAACATTCCTAAAGCAGTGGTGATTTCCTAGGTATATGAGTGTAGAAGAATTTTAACCATCTTTTTACTATTCTGTCTTATACAAAGCAGTTAGAGAAACTCCACAAAACAACCATACAAAGTCTTTTTTATTGGTTTATCAGGCATTCTCATTAACTCACAGTTATGATGAGATTCTTCTTAATGTCCAATCCTTTGCATGTCTGTCTTTATAGGTAAAAAGATGGTTATCTCTTTCATCCCATATCGTAGAAGCAGGGGGTAGAGATGCTACCATGAGGCTGTGTTCAGGCAAGAGTGAAGAAACCTCCCCCAACCCATCAAGGGTCAATTCAGTGACCAATCAGGGTTACAGATGTGGCCACATGACATGAACTACATTTCCCATGATGCATTCCCTTAAGGGGACAGCTCCCAATTCCTAAGTAACTATCCCAAATCCCATTAACTGGGCTGGACAGCACAATGTGGCTGAATGGAAAGGTTGCATTAGGAATGCAATTGTTTTTAATTATTGTACATTTAAGTGTTGTGTCATGTATATGTGCACATACTTTATACATCACTCTATTTTATATTATAAAATGATACTTAAAACTTTGAACTGTTTCTGAGATACATCTTGAGTTTTCTTAGTTCCTAGCAAACACTCGAGAGACTAATGTTCCTACTGCTATACAAGCAGAGGTGGTATTCAGCAGGTTCTGACCAGTTCTGGAGAACCGATAGCGGAAATTTTGAGTAGTTCGGAGAACCGGCAAATACCACCTCTGACTGGAGATTTTACAGTATCCTTTCCCTGCCACGCCTACCAAGCCACACCCACAGAACCGGTAGTAAAAAAATTTGAATCCTACCACTGTATACAAGATTGGCATAAAGTTTATCCTGTTACTTATTCTCTTTCTGATCAACTTCTGGAGACAAACTGAAATAGCACCTTAGTTTCAAGGCGTTCTACCCATAGTATCTTTTGTATTCTCATTAATTAAGGTTCTGCATAACCTGCAACTGGCAACTCACTTGAGGAGTAATTAACGTTGATGTTGGCTTGTAAATAGGAAATGCAAAACAGCACAAAGAGATAGCAAACCCAAATCCCCAAGCCAAACAATCGTTTACAGCCAACTTTATAACATTATAAAGATAGTGACGGTGAAGGCCTACTTAAAGTTTCATAGTCAAACCAGACAATTTTTTTCTTCATAACTTGGATGATGTTTTGGTAATGTAAAAAGGCTATTCTGCTGAGCTCCTATCTTTTGGGACTATTACAAAGAGAAAAGGGAGGCTAAGACTGAACTTTACCATTCCAATTCCAGATAATTTTCATTGCTAGAGGATAATACTTCGGCACCTTTCCTGGTTTAACTAAATTTTTAATTTTCAAAGTAGTTATTGGTGACCATAAAACTTTGGGTTTTTTATTCATTCATGGAACATGGAATATAAAAAGCCTCTATTTAAATATACAGTTTACGAGTGTAACACGTATTGTCTTTGGTATTGCCTTTTGCTTCCTCAAAAAGCCAATATAAAGAGATGAGGGCTTAAAGCACAATAAAAAAAATTGCGAGATTGTACCAAAAGCTCTTAATTGCTCTAGGGAATTATGTGCTCATCTGATTTTGACAAGAACACACTAAACGTAGCAGCTATTTCCAATGGAACAAAAGCTTGGTTACAAAGTAATTCATCTATGAGTAATTAGCAGATTCATGTCAAAAATAGTCCCTAATGCAATTCTTTGGGAGGGACAATGAAAGTTACCTTTATGCATGTATTAAAAATGGAGTTGCTTTTGTCTTGCAGGTGAACTACAGACTCCTATGGCTTTTTGAGGTGAATGTGGTTCTTTTGTAACACATCAGAAAATGACCCTGAAGCTTAAATGGGACTGAATATTCATATCCATTAAGGTATCTTTTTTGACTATTTATTCCTCCTAAGGAAGTACAGAGAAAATAATTATAGTTGCCATTGTGGTGCCTTTGTCGGACACTTCACTTGCCTCTTTTCCTCTGAGAACATCTGCAAAGGACTTAGAATAGTTGATTTTTAATTCACTGGAAATGAAGTGGCTAGGTAAAGTATAAACACACACACACACACACACACACACAAACAAAATTCATATTTTTCCTAGTATAAATCTGATTTTTAAAAAGGTAAATGTTATATTTTGTTTATTTAATCCACTGATTGCTATTAAACCATATGCATAATGTCCATAAACTGAATCAAGGGTTCTACCAAACAGCTAAACTCCTTCTTTGCAAAGAAAATTTTCCTTACTCTGTTTGGTAGAACCCTTGACTCAGCTTATGGACATTATGCATATGGTTTAATAGCAATCAGTGGATTAAATAAACAAAATATAACATTTACCTTTTTAAAAATCAGATTTATACTAGGAAAAATATGAATTTCGTATTTTTAGTGAGAATCTTCTATTCTCCTCAAAGAGATTAGGAATTACTATTTTCCTTGATTAAATAATTTGGTTAACACACAACAACAGGGCCTGGAATTTTGATTGTAAGCTGTTGTAGTCATTAAGGGGTCATTACATGATCTGACCCAACTTTACAACTGCAACTTTACAGCTAAAAATCTGCAATCCAGCTAGTTACATGGTTACACCATTAAACTGTTTTTATTCTAGAAATGCATTAAAACAATGGAACAGACCCTATTCCATCTCAGTAGGAAGTAGAGTATGAGTGGAAAACAGAAGGCGAGATTTTCCATCTGTGGTCATAATCTGTCAATATAAGTTAATGTAACCTGCAAAGAGGGCATGACCTCAACTGAACAGCACTGTCTGAACAAATCAAGCAGTTCAGCCTAAACCTAAATAACATCAGCTTGCAATATATGTGATATAGTATATGTGTATGTTTGCGTGTATATACACACATAAACACACATATACGTATATTTTAGCAAGCGAAATTAGAATTGGGTTGGAACAGTGATGAGAGATTGAATCTCTATTTAAAAAAGGCTATTTTTTTCAGCTTTTCAATATGAGACTTTAAGTGGCTAGGTTTTTCCTATAGGTTTCCTATGAGTTGAATTATGAGAATATATATGGTGTTTGTTGATCTCAATATATGGCATTCATTGAAATGGCTTTCGTTGATCTGAAAAGCAGACCCTGCATCTGTGGGAAAAGATGAAAAAATTAACTTATGATGATTGTTCACACTTATGACTGTTGCAGCATTCCTATGATTATGTAATCAAAATTTGGAACTTGGCAACTGGTCTATATTTATGATGGTTGCAGTATCCTGGGGTACACGCATGATCCCAGGATCGTGTGATGATCTTTTGCGACCTTCTGACAAGCAAAATTAATGGGAAGCCAGATTTACTCAACAACCATGTTATTAACCTAAGAACTGCAGTGATTCACTTAACCACTAGGGCATAAAAGATCATAAAATGGGGTAAAACTCACTTAACAACTGTTTTGCTTAGCAACAGAAATTTTGAGCTCAATTGTCATAAATCAAGGTCTACCTTTATTAATAAAATGGCTATTCTGTCGCAATCTGTCATAACTGCTGGTTTACAAAAAGAACATTTGAAAATTTAAAGGCCTAAAAAAGCTGGTGTAATACCAGTAGATCCCTCAGTTGCTGCAAACAATTGCAACCATCAAGGTTCACCTAGCTCTCTTTGATGACCATTCCCTGTTTTCTGCAGCTGCTTCTTTACCTGACTGCTAAATTGTTTTGTTACATTTGTGGAATCTGTTATGTATGCAGAGTTTAAAATGACTGGTTATTGTTGTAAAGTGTTTGAATTCATTGGTTGTAAAAGTGCGGGAAAACCCTGCACTCTGATTGGTTGGCAGCCACGGCAGCCGGCTATAAATAGCTGCCGCGGCTGAGCCATTTGGGTCCGTTCTGAGCTAAAGTCACAATAAACTTTGAGCTGAAGCACTCCGCGTCCTGCCTCTCTATGCGAACTTAACACTGGCGATGAAGGTGGGATCTCCCTGAAGAGAAGGCAACGTGGAACAGAGAAGAGCAAGATGGCTGTGCTGAACACCCCCCCAGCCCCATTCGACCCGAAGAATGAAGACTGGGAGTCGTATGCAGATCAGTTTCAGATGTATTTGGAAGGAAACGATCTGGCTGCCATTTCTGAGCAGCGGAAGAGGGCGGTTTTTCTCACGTATTGCGATCCGGCAGTTTTCAAGATGGCGAAGGCATTAGCTGGTGCAGCAGGCGTGAAGGTAATGGCATGGCCTGTTCTGGAGAGGCTTTTAAGGGCACACTACATGCCCCAAGTATCGTGCCTCATTAAGAGACACGAGTTTTATCGCCGCGATCAGGGGAAGACGAAAGTGTAAATGACTTTGTGGCAAGTTTAAGAGACATTGGGGGTGCGTGCGAATTCAGCAGCTTAGAGGAGGCCATGCGCGATCGTTTTGTATTGGGCCTTAAAGACAAGGTTTTGCAGAGCAAATTACTGATGAAACCCAAGATCACACTGAAAGGAGCCATAGAGGAAGCAGCTTCAGCAGAAGCCACCAAATCCTCAGCAGCAGCCATGAGAAAGATGAACAAGACTACGGGCCATTCTGATGGGGAAAAGACCACTACAACTCATTTTGATGAACTTGAATCTGAGTCAGAATACAGTGGAGAAGAAGAAGGAATTAACAGACTCAGAATGGAGCGGAAACGAAACGACCTGAGAAGGAAGAGGCGTGATTTCCACTGCATAGGTTGTGGGGGAAACTACCCCTGCACTGAATGCAAGTTCCTGGACACCATTTGCCTCCAATGTGAAAGAAGAGGACACATTGCAAGAGCCTGCAAATCATCCAGAACTCCACCAAACAGAAGAAAGTTTGCTACAAACAACAAAGACAGAGAAGTCAAGCCAAACAACACCAGCGAGAAAATGGGGCGCAATACAGAAGCAAATGGAAGGAATGAAACTCATCAAACAGTAACTATTGGTCATTCATCCTCTTTAAATAACAGGAAAGTACATGTCAAGGTATTCATTGAAGGAAGGCCTTGCCAAATGGAAGTGGACTCAGGTTCATACTTATCTATGGTGTCATGGGACACTATTCAAAGACTGATACCAGACATTCAGAAGACTCACTTCAAGAAGCAGGCATTAACTCTTAAAGACTACCAAGGGAACAAGATTCCAGTAGTTGGAACAAGAGAATTCAACATGAAGTTCAAAGGTCACATCAACGCCTACCCTGACCATCATTGATAAAGATCGCCCAAGTTTGCTGGGACTGGAATGGTTCAACCGCTGGGCATCGAAGTGACTGGCATCAACCACGTGAGCAACACTGAGTGGGAAGAGTCTTTGAAGTCTGAGTTTCCAGAGGTCTTCAGCGACGGATTAGGCAAGTACTTGGGGCCCCTATCACATTTAACCTAGATCCCAAGGTACAACCAATCCGCTTAAAACCCAGAAGGGTACCCTTTGCATTGAAGGAAAAATTGATGAACAATTAGATAAACTGATAGCCCAAGGGTATTAGAGCCCACAGACCACTCCAGGTGGGAGACACCCATAGTCACGCCAGTCAAGGCAGACGGTTCCGTGAGAATCTGCGGGGATTACAAGGGGACATTGAACCATGTGCTACAACAGAGCGCATATCCGGTTCCAGTGGTTCATCATTTACTACACTCTCTGGGTGGGGGCACAGTCTTCACCAAGCTGGACCTGGCCCGAGCATACCAGCAGTTAACAGTAGACGATTTAACTGCAGAAGCCCAAACCATTGTAACCCATTGGGGTGCTTTCAAATGCAAAAGGTTACAATTTGGAGTAAGTGTGGCACCAGGCATTTTCCAAAGCCTTATGGAAAGGATGCTACAAGGGTTACCAGGGGTGGTGCCTTATTTTGATGATGTTTTAATCTCTGCTGAAAATGACACTCAGTTACACGAGAAACTCAGAGCAGTTCTAACCAGATTCAAAAAGCGGGTTAAAAGTCAAAAAGAGAAATGCACACTAAGAACTGACAAAGTAGAATTCTTGGGTTATATGATTGATAAACATGGCATCCACCCCACAGAAGCCAAAGTTCAGGCAATCAAAGAAGCCCCCAGGCCAAGATGCAAAACTGACTTGCAAGCATTCCTGGGACTTATTAATTTCTATCATATGTTTCTACCTCAGAAAGCAACCACTGCAGAACCCTTACACAGATTACTGGATAAAAAATCTGCATGGGTCTGGGGCACAAAAGAAGAAGCTGCATTTAACAACATCAAGAGACAAATCACTTCTGATTGTGTCCTGATACAGTTTTTTGAGAATTTATTAACTTGTGATGCACCCCCTTTTGGAGTGTGGGGGGGTGTTGAGCCACATGCTTCCCAGTGGAAGGGAAGCCCCTATTGCATTTTACTCTCGCACTTTGACCAAAGCAGAGAGAAACTACAGTCAACTGGACAAGGAAGTGTTGGCTATCGTGGCAGCAGTCAAGAAGTTCCATGAGTATGTATATGGGAGAAGATTCACCATTGTTACAGATCACAAACCTCTTTTAGGCATTGTGGCAGGGGACAGACCAACGCCCACCATCCTGTCACCAAGAATGCTGAGATGGACTGAATTTCTTGCTGCTTATTCATATAAACTCATCCACAGACCGGGAAAAGACATTGGGCACGCTGATGCTTTGAGTCGCTGCCCACTTCCTTTGCACACTGAGGACCCTGCTCCTGAAACTTACACCTTCTTTCTAGAAACTGTTGCCAAACTTCCAGTTCATGCTGCTGAAATTGCTAGAGAAACTGCCAAAGACACTTTATTGGCTCCTATTGTAGGCTGGATTAAAAAGGGTCGGCCACTACAAGATCTACCTCAAGTTTCCCAACCTTTTAAATCCAGACAAACTGAATTATCTGTCTTGAGGGGATGTATTTTGTGGGGTAACAGGGTGGTTACTCCTGCAAAATTGCAGAAAGAAGTTTTGGAAATGTTACATGAGGGTCATCCGGGTATTGTCAGAATGAAGGGATTGGCCAGGAGTTATGTATGGTGGCCTGGTATAGACAAAATGGTTGAAAACTGGGTTGCATCCTGCCCAAACTGTCAGCCAGTAAGGCCTGCTCCACCTCTCGTCCCCAAACAAGAATGGGAATGTCCTAGGGGTCCATGGTCCAGGATTCACATTGATTTTGCTGGCCCTACCAGAGGGCACACTTTCCTTATTGTAGTTGATGCATACTCCAGATGGTTAGAGGTTATACCCATGGTTTCCACCACAGCAGACGCTGTTATCAAACAACTTAAGAAACTTTTTGTAACTCATGGGTTACCTGATGTGCTTGTTTCTGACAATGGTCCTCAATTTACTGCTAATCTTTTTGAATCATATTTAGCACAGCAGGGTATCAGACACGCCCTTACTGCCCCTGGGCATCCTTCCACTAACAGCCGGGCTGAACGCATGGTACGATTTACCAAGGAGAAACTCCAACAATTGGGTCCAGGGGACATCACTGAGAAAGTTGAAAAACTACTCAGTATCCAACACATCGCTCCTAGTCCATCCACTAACTTAACCCCAGCCGAGCTGTTGATGGGTAGAAAACTCAGGTCTACCCTGGACCGCCTTCACCCCACTTACGCCCCAATGCACCTCTAGATTCCACCAGCAAAACGCACCTTCACTGTGGGTGATTCTGTTTATGCTAAAAACCTTGTGGGTGAACCATTATGGATTCCTGCTGAGATAACCCAGGTTACAGGCCCCAGGTCTTACAGGGTTCAAACTGAGGATGGTATCTTGTGGAGTAGGCACATAGACCAGTTACGGTCCAGACTGCCTCTGGAGCATCGCCCTTGCTCCTCTCTGGATCCCATGCTCTCAGCCTCTTCTAGGGGAAGGGGAGATAATGAAGGTAATCAGCAAGTGAGAATCAACCCCATGTGTAATGAGCTAACACAACAGGAACCATCCCAAAACCTGTCAGGGTGCCAACAACCATTGTTACAAATAGAGGATTGCACATCACTACCAGATTTAGGGGGTGACATTGGGTTGGAGATGGATTGGGAGGAGAGACCAGGTTGTAGTAACCAAACAGGTTCTACTAATACAAGAAATCCTAATAAGGGAATGTTGGCAGATACATTTCCTTCCTCACAAAGTGAGATTCCCAATACACCTGAACCACACAGGTCTCAACGTACCCGTAAGAGCCCCACCTATCTACAAGAATATATTAGATAGATGGGGTTTGAGTATGGACCAAACCTAGTGGGGAGGGGTGTTATGTATGCAGAGTTTAAAATGACTGGTTATTGTTGTAAAGTGTTTGAATTCATTGGTTGTAAATGTGCGGGAAAACCCTGCACTCTGATTGGTTGGCAGCCGCGGCAGCCGGCTATAAATAGCTGCCGCGGCTGAGCCATTCGGGTCCGTTCTGAGCTGAAGTCACAATAAACTTTGAGCTGAAGCACTCCGCGTCTTGCCTCTCTATGCGAACTTAACAGAATCAAAATGGGGGAGTAGGGGAAGAAAGAGGGTTGGTAGCCTACTGAGGCAAAGCAATAGGCTTTATATAAGCAGGAAACCCTGATTGTGAAAACCACACAATTTTATGCATACAATAATAGTTTCATTCAAAATATTTTGCATATTCACATGCATTTGAATGTACCAGATGCCAAGACATTTTTAGGCATCTGGGACTTCCTTCACTGATTGTGCAATTACCAATGTGATGCCACAACCGGCAGCTAATGAAATTTCTATGGCTGCTTAAGGTTGTTAAACAATATTTACATATATTTGCATAACATTATGGCGAGATATTAGTATTCAGGTATACAGAACCAAAACCTGGGAATAAGCGGGAGTCTGAACATTCTGGATATAGGTGTCTCTGTTTTTCATTCAAACACACATATGATCAGATTACTCTAGTGCTGCCTTTGCTTGCTGATGTTTTTTTAAACAGACAATCTTTTGTCACAAAAGCCTTTCCTGCTTCTTCCCTAGCAATCTTTTTCTTTGAGATCAATGGTACATTTTGCAGAACAAAATAAGAGACCTGTACTGCAAATGGCTGCATTCACACTTCATATTAAGTCATCTTGGTTTGTTCAGCATATTATGGTTTAAAAAGAAACCTAGCATAGGATTAACTGTCAAACAGGTCACATCTGCTACGCAAGTTGGGGATAGCAAATAAATCATACAGTAGTTTTTCAGAACAATAAACTGAAGCTTGAAACCATAGTTAAGTGGGATTTATCCTGATGTGTTAATGGCAATGGTTTAATGCTTATTCTGAGCTTCTTTTTGTGACCTGCTCAAACCTCTAACTAAAAATAGCTGAAAAAGAATGGAGCACACACCAGGAATTTGATAAACTGTTATTGTAATCTTGTCTACAAGACTGACTCTGCCATATTTCTGACTTGTTCAACAAAACAAAATTAATCATGAGTTAGACTGAAGTGTAAATATGTCCATGTCTGCTTGTGTTTCTATTTCTAGGATGAATTTTCAGAAGTTAGTTCTTCACTGTCCCATTTTTTTCAGGGGCAGTTTGTACTTCCACTTGGAAAAACTAATCTTTTATAATTGTTATTATAACCTATAATAGTTATTTTTTTCTGCAGGATGCAATGACTGGAAAATGCCTCACTTCTGTATTTATATTAACTTTGTGTTTTGAGATTCAGTTTCCTTGTTATTACTATGAAATATATGTGTTTTTCCCCAAAAAACCATTAGGTGTGGAAATGTTAGAGATTCTGGGAGTTATTGTTCTAATACAGCTGGAGGGCACAAAATTGGGAGAAATTGATCTTACATGGCAGTAGCTGAATCAATTTTTTTTTTGTATAGCAGATATTCAGGGCCCTGGCTGATTCTCATTTTCCTTTATGTTCTTTGGATACTGGAAGGCAACTGTATTGGAGATATGCTATTTGGATGTGATAAAATAAGTACCCTATTTACAGTGATACCCTAAAGGATGCCAAACAACATATTCACACAGCTAAAAAAATAAGAATAATACATTGTCAAAAGGGGTTGATAAGACTTTTTATGACATTTCAAATATTTGTTTATATTTTATTTTATTTATCAAATTTTGAAATCGACCAGCTCCATCTCAGAGAGATTCTGGGCAGTGGGTAGTGTATAAATAAAATTTAAAAAACCTAAAAATAGTATATAAAATTTAGAAGAGGCAAGGATTATTAAAATATTAAAAGTTAATTAAAAGATGGTGGAAGAATATGCTCATGGCAGGTTGTCAGACTCCCATAAGGCCATGCAGGGGAAACTTTGTAGGCTGTCCTGAGTCCCAGGCTTGGTTGAGCCTTGATGGATGTTGATGTAATGAAAGGGCTTTGGGATTCCCATTATGGGTCTGTCTGAAGATCTGTTTGTAATGTAGAATAGACTGGCCCAGGCCTTAATGGCCCATTAGCAAAGGTAGAGGGGCTGAGTTTCTGCCTCTTTGAGTTTCTACTTCTCTTTTAGGGGAAATATTCTTCCTTTTTAAAATGTATCCTAAAGTATTTCATTTTCCTAGGAGAGGGGTGGGTTTTAACTTCCAACACTGCATAAGCCTCTAGACTTGCAAAGTATTTTTTTAAAGAGACATCTATTCATTTATTTAAAAAAATTATATGGCTGCCTATGTCCCAAAAGTGATTCTGGGTGGCATATTTTGGCCCTGTACAAATATACCACTGACCACAGAGCAAACAAAGAGTACAGTCACCATGTGCTTTACTGCTCAACTATGTTACTGTAACCGGAAACAGGAAACTACTTAGAACAAAGGAGCATAGAGTATGTACCATAGACCCAAACTTGTAAATACTGCCATCTACTGGCTGAATACTACTGTAGTTGTTGCATAAAAATACATTCCAACAATAAGAATAACCACCTGTATTTGAAGAAAACTAATTCACCCAGTGTAGTGGAGATTTGTCTGGTTATCTTAGATCTGCTGCAGACCTTCCCAGCTGAAGCTTATTCAGTGTTATTGGGTCAGTCTTCACTATCTTCCCTTTGGGGACAGTAAAATGGAGGCAGAAAGAGCTAACTGCACCATCCTCAAGTACTTGGGAGGGAAAGCAGACACTAGATCCTTGGTCAAGGATCCTTGATCAAGGATCAAAGCAGCAGAGATCGATGCTACAGCAAACTCTCTAATCTATTTGTTCAATAGGTAGGAAGGGCCATTTCTCTTCAGCTTTTTCTATGTGAGGATAGGCTCTGGGGAAGTGGTCTCCATGAGACCCAATGCTGTTATCAAAATGACAGAATATTAGAACTCTTAAATATATTATATTGATATCATTTTACTGTCCATTCCACATGTTTAGGCAGCTGAGGTGACAGGGAAGTGTCTCACATTTATGGCTTTTGAATTGATTCCCATTTACAATTAACACTTTTGAAACAAAACTATAGTAAGAACAAAAAGTTAATTAAGCCTGTACAAACTTACTTGGAAATTTATTTTATTTTATAATTTTTCACAACACATGCACAACATATGCAATGTTGACTAGTCAGATGTAAGCCTACTGAATTTATTTTATAAAATTTATAAAATGTATAAAATAAAATAAATTCAGTGGGCTTACATCTGACTAGTCAACATTGCATATGTTGTGCACGTGTTGTGAAAAATACCTACTACAACATTTTAAATCAGCCTTTCCAAATCCAATTCTTCCAGAGCTCTTGGGGCTACAACTCTCAGAATCCCCAGACAACGTTTGAGCTGTTGTCATGTGGCTTTCTCTAATGTGGTAGAGACTCTGGCTATTGTATATTAGTTTCCCAGCTAACATGATCAAAATCTATGCTGTGGCAGTTTTGAAAGTTCCATCACAATGCGGTATAACACCACATTTGAAGAGGCTATGTTAAATTAACCATTAATTTGCTTCACTTCTTCTCAATAGACTTTCCTTCCAAAGTAGAATCTGTTTAGATATCGCACAGACGTTTATAATAGTTATTTATTAGACATTGTTATTTTGGAGGACTAGACAATGTCCAGTGTTTGATGCCTCCTATAAATTTAACAGGAGAACTTAGCCCTTGTTATGAAACTCTCATAGTTTATGCTAACTTGCATCAAAACTTGCACTTCTCATTATTATGTTCTACATTTGCTGAAGGGAAGACAGCAAATCCTTGTATCTTGATTCCATTAAATCCTCCACATCTAAAGCAGTGCCTATGTAATCTCAGGGATCGACAATGTAATCATCACATTTTCCTTCTCTTTTTATTATCAGATTTGCTGCTGAGTGGAGCAGTCAAATATTAATGGCAGCTATCCAAGAGAACAGCTACACCAGGTGTTATAGGCAGTTCTTCATCTTGTCACACCATGCTCATCAGGTACTTGTGCTAAAGACTGACAACCAAAGCAGATAAGGATGGATGCTATAGTTGCACATACAATTTCTCAGTCCAACCTACCTCATGTGGTTCTTGTGGGGAAAATAAGAGGGGAGATGAGTATTATGCTCAACATTGGCTGGGGATTCTGAGAGTTGTAGTCCCAAGAGCTCTGAAAGCATTAGGTTGTGGAAGGCTGGTTTAAAATGTTGTAGCAGATTTTTTTTCACAATACATATGCAACATGTTTGCTGCAGTGGTGGGATTCAATTTTTTTTACAACTGGTTCTGTGGGCATGGCTTGATGGGCATGGCAGGCAGGGAAAGGATACTGCAAAATCTCCATTTCCTCCCTACCCCACTAACCTGCTTTCCAGCTCCGTTCTCCTGTGCAGGGCAACAAAAGAAGACCCAGCCAATCAGCTGGGATTTGGGAGGCAGAGAATAGATGGGGGCAGGGCCAGTCAGAGGTGGTATTTGTCGGTTCTCCGAACTACTCAAAGTTCGGCTACCGGTTCTCCAGAACTGGTCAGAACCTGCTGAATACCACCTCTGCTTTTCTGCTTTGAGTTACTTTTAAAGTAGTAAAGATGGGATACAAACATAATAAATAAAATAAATATATCCTGGCCTTCAATTGATAGCATTTTTATGGTAAATCATTTGATTACAATAATTGAAGACACACACATTGAGAAAGCTGACAGATTGCTCTCTATAAGACAATACCACGAGCAGGATTAGGCATGAGTCTAGTATCTGTGGCCTGTAGGAATTCTACTCTATTCACCAGGAAACTTTTTCAAATGGCACTGAGATGCAAAAACCATATTTGGGGTTGAGCCACTGAAAGAGACTGGAGAAACTATTGATGCCTTTCCCACTAATATCTGATACACCTTCTAAAAGCAGTGGTTGAGGTGGCTTCTGGTATGGTGTTGGAGAACTTCAGGATGGTAGGCCAGGAAACTTCAACATTTATATCTAGGCTTTCCTGTTGTCTATTTAAAAACACTGAATTCAGCAGGGCTTATTAGATGAAGAACATAGACTTGCAGCCCTTTTAATATATCAACTTCCTCCTCCTTCACTTTCTAGATGATAGCTATCATCAGAAGCTGGAAATGATCTGATGACAGCTTAAGAATATAAAATGATAAGGAATATTAAATAATAGGAATCCTTCAGATAGGGAAAATCCCCTTTAAATCCTAGAGGGAGCAATGCCAAAATTGTTAAGTTTTATAGAAAAAGAATCCTATTCATAAGAAAACTCTCAAATACTGTTTTTAAAACCAAATCAGCCTGGAATTGATCAAATGATGTAAAAACAGGCCACCTGAAGTTAGAACTGATTAAATTACCCACAAACTTGCTGGCTTTCATGTGATACTGACAGACATGCAGCAGGAAATTTCTGACAATGAGAGGATTAAGAAGGTGTCACTATCTTGTACTAAACACAACAAATGTGATCTTGTACCAAAAAGGACAAATGTAATCAACCAAATGTAAACACCCTCTGAGGGAAATTACATAGATTTGCATGTTTAAACAGCAAAACAAAACATTTTGTTCAAAGGTCTGAGCTAACTTTTACTCAGAGTGTTTGATTTGGACCTGCATCCCAAATAAACAGCTGAAAGTTGCCTTCCATTCCAGTGTGACATACTGGCCACATACTGGGAAAACAGAAGCTAGCTGAGGTACCAGCTAACAGAAATCTTTCAACAAGGTAATTTATATAACACTCTGAGGTTTGGGGATGTGGCTCCTACTGCTCCCCTCCAAAACAAAAACAAAAAAATCCTGATATAAATGGATTCCCCTCCCCATTCCAAATTGATGCTCCTTCCTGCTTTCCCTAATAGATTATAACTGGTTGGGCTGTAGCCTTGTGTAACTGTAAGAGCTGAGGTTTCATTTCATGGTAGTGCAAGCTTCCCTAAATGTGTTTGTAAGATTGCTTGTTATATTTGCAGAATTTTCTAAGCTAGGCTTCCCCACCTGTTGCCCTCCCTCTATAGATTTGGCATGTTATTCCTGAAACACAAAGGCAGCCTGGCTAAAGAATTCCTTGCTGGCAATTGCAGTCCCAATGCAATTATCTGGGAGTTGCTTTCCTAAGCAATGTGCAGTAACAAACATCAAGCACAATTAAAACCATGTATGTGCAATTAATAAAATTAATTAAATATATAAGCAATTAATAAAAAGCTAGAACAGCACAAAAGATAAAACAAACTGCTGTTGCAATAAAATCAATTAATTAGTTACAAATCAGTACTATTAACAATGAGCGGAAATAAAATGATGTCAGTACATTTCAAAGCCCTGCAAGGCCAAAACTATATCCATCTGTAGCTTTTTTTGGTAGCCCCTCTGCTATCCAGATTGATGGTTAATTTGAAGAAGTTGTATTGATGAAGAAGCTGCATGAAAAACTTGCAGCTTTCTCTGCCATTGCATTAGCTCTATGGAATAACTTGTCCCCTGAGGTAAGGCAAGCCCCTCTGGCCTTTGGGAAAAGCATTAAAACCTGGGGATCCAATAGTGGTAGGAAACTCTGGGGATTGTGGATGGGTTGAGGATGGCCCTGCCATCTTTTTAACTTTTGTTTATTTTGTATGGATTTTTCTGGATTTTTTCACTTGTAAACTTTCCAGAATCACTTAGATAGTGAGATGGGTGGCGTATACATTTGATTAATAAATAAATTTGATAAGTGGCATTCATTTAGGATAGGCTTATTGCTTGAGTTGCGCTGGTGAATTGTTTTTATTTGTGCTACGATTTTGAAAAATGCTAATGGTGTCACTCATTTGTAAAATTGCAGAGGCAGCTTTGCTGTACTATGTGATAAGTCAGAGAAGGCGGGGAGAATTGACTGGCATCGTTCAATAAATGCAATTAAGCAAGATAACGAATTGCTTGTCTGCAGTGTGAGCAATTGAGCCTGGGTAGAATTGTGTGTGTGTGGGGGTACTGCTAGAAAGAAAAGAAAAAAAAACACTTACCAGGCAGCTTGTAGAACAAGTCTTTATTCCTGGATATGGTCACATAAAAATTAGGCCTCTAATGAATTTCTTGTCTCAAAGGTGATAATGAATTTGTTGCAAACCTGCAAAATTGCTGGAAAGGAGTTCAGTAGTGAGAGAAGCCTGGTTGAGGACAGGGCTTGTAAGTGCAACAGGTTTGGAGGAAATGGGGAAAGCAGTGTTTGGAGGCCCAAATGGATGAAGAGTAGCAAAAGAAAGAGGAGGGGATGTGGGCAAACTGCTAACATTTGGTTACAAGCTATATTGGGATGGCAGTGGTGATTTCATTAGTCACAAGTAATCCCAGATCTCTTTTTAGTGGTTCCTGGAACATCCAGAGTCAGGTTGCAAAAATCACTTCATGCATTTGTTAGATTTATATTCCATCTTTTGTTTAGGTACTGAAACAGGATAGCTGTCGTTTTTCTCTATAGCAATCTGTGAATTAGGTTGGGCTAGAGAGAAAGACTGGGACAAAGTCAGCCAGGGAGTTTCTGTGGTTGATGGAAGACTAGAACTGGGTTCTCCCTGCTCCTAATCAATCCCCTTATCTCCCCTGGGCAACTGAGTGATAATATTTCAAGGGGCGTGGAAGGTTTCATTGAAAGAAGCAAAATAGGCCTGTAAGCATTAGATGGGTTCTAATGCTTCTATTTTTTACTATCTTGTTCCTTCTATGAACCAGAGTTGATAACATCAGTAGGTTACTGACAGTCTATGCAGACTTCAGAGGTTACACTTTGCTTTAAAAAAAACTCCCTCTGTATTGGCTACTAGAGAATATTATCTTAGAGAACTTAGGTGAGACATATCAATACCAATCAATGAGGGCTATAAATGGCCGAGTGATGGTGTGTTCAGGTCCTGCTTGTGGCTTTCTCTGAGATCCGTCTGGATGCTTTGCGAAACAGAAGACTTTTTCACACTGATCAGGCTGGTCCCACTTGTTGTTTATTGTTATTATCTATCAGATTTATGTAGCAGTTTTTCTTTAGGAAATAAAAGTGGTAGACTTTCTCTCATTGTTTACTATGTGTAGCCTCAGATCATCCATATGCATGATTGAGGATAGACTTGAACCACACTTTCCAATCAAATCAAATCATAAAATAGACTGATAGAAACTTATAGAGACTACATTTTACACTAACATTGTTTTAAAAAAATCTTTTATTTATTAGTTTTATGATCAAGTAAAGCAGGTAAGGGAATATATAGATATTATTAAAACATATTTTATACCCCTTCACCATTTTAAAAAAGCGGGCTATATTTATTCCTCATTAAAAATATTGTTCAGTATTATGTAGTCTTAGAGGGTGTAAGAAAAACACTGGAATAGATTATTCCATTTGTTCATAATATAATTGGGTTTAATGCAGAAACCCATTGTCTTGCAAAGATCTTTCAGAGATAAACATTTTTACTACTGATTGGATTATTTATGCTTTACATGAGACTGCTCTTAAAGACCACTCAGAAGTCTAGAATACAGCAGCACACCAATATTGGTGCTCATAGGTTCACCTGCATTACACCTTTATTGCACAGGCTGCACTAGCTCCCAGGTTCCTTCTGAATGCAATTCAAGGTGTTGGTTATTACTTTTAAAGTTCTACATGGCACAGGACCAAAGTGGAATTCTATCAGTTTGGACTGGTTTGGGCAAACCGGTAGTTGTGGTGAGCATTTTGCCCCGCCCACCTGCCCCTGTGTTGTTTTAGAGCACAGCTGATTCGCATGGCAGAGTTGTTTGCCGCACCTCAGCTGTTTTATTCACAGGGGCTGCAGTAGAAGGTAAGTATTAGAGCTGAAAATAGGCTCTTTTAAACAGTGTGTGTGTATGCAAACGGGTTGTTACACTGGTTGAATTGCACCACTGCACAGGACCGATTATTGGCCCATGTCTTAATTATTGGCTGGAGAGTTATTGGCACCTCTTCCTAAGAATATCTGCCCATCCCACCAGATCAGATAAGTTGGACATACTCCAGGGCCCTTGCCTGAAATCTTGCCATCTAGTTCAAGTGGGACCTTGGAAGGGTTCCTTTTCTGTGGCTGTTCCTACCTCATGGAATATCCTCTCACTGGTGATTTAAAAAGCCTCCGGCCTTCTATGTTTTTTGTGGAAGATTATAAAATCCCAGCTTGGACAGGATTGTAAGAGGTAGATAATATGGAAGAAGGGCAACTGATCCTGCTATTGGGCATCCAAATGGGACACTTATGGCACAGGTTTTATATTTTATCATTTTTTTTACTGTTTTATGATTAAGAATTAGTTTGATTACTGTTATGAGCTGCCCAAAGTTGTTTAAAATGGTCAGTGATATGAATCTTTAATTTTTTTTAAAAAAAATAATTATCTAAATAAAAGCTTCTAACTTCAGATTCTTCTCTGCACTTAAATCTTCCCATTAGTTTATTGGCAGAGTTTTCATATAACTCAATTCCAGAATATTTTAATATTTTATAATAAATATTAAACATTCTTTTAATATTGGCTCTGGCAAGTTGACAAACACTGACTAAAAATAATTCACTGATACTACTATGTTCTTTTAAGATTGCATTGTATTAATTAAAGTCTACCTAGATTGTGTTAGAAGAATTATAATCACATCGGTACATATTAGCATCTCTGATGGCAATGCCCATGTTGTTGTTTGTTCTGAGAAATTGGAAAGAAACAACAGGTTTTTTTAAAATAACTGATGCCAGTGTAGCTTTAGAATCAATTTTCCCCAAGACATATAAGAAATTAATTTTGCCTGTTTAAATATAACAAGTGCTGAAAAACCAAAATACATCTTTGTTTGCCTCAATGGTATTTAAGTATGTGAGAATTTATTTTTCAGTGAATGTTAACAGGAGCAGAGATTATTGTTGAATCTTCTAAATAAAGATGCTTACTTTATATTCTCATATCTCATGTATGATCTCAGTATTTTTTAGTTATATCAACGAACTGATATAACTGGATAACCTTCATCAATATGTATCATTTTGAATAGAAAGATAGACTCCGATATCTTAAATTTATTTGTATGATTACAAATGTATTTATCCCCAAAGTATGTATTTTGTGGGCTCTTATTTTGTTTTAATTTCTTATTTTTATTACTATTATTATTATCATTATTATCACTATGATTTTAGTTTCATTGTTTTGGTGGTCACCATATGTTTAAAGAACATTTTAAAAAGGAACACTTCGCAATGAAAAGCAATGTATATACATGCTGAACCAAGCCACTGAAAATGATATAGAATAACCTGTTACAGTTGCCCATGTACATGGATTAGATGTTTCTGTGGGAATGGAATCCCTGTTCTATTGCATCAGCTGAAAACATTCTGATCTTTCAGAGGATTATGTGTATTTTGCTATCTATAGGATGGATCGTTGTCATTCCTCATTTGATATATAGGTAGATTGGCAGATGACACTTTCTTTGGTACTTTGAAGGAAGGGATAGATCTTCTTCTGGTGCACCTGATGTTATGGGGAGCAGTGACCACCAACAATTGGCCATTATTTACTAACCTCCAGCATCCATCATCTGAGGTAGTTACTAACTTCTTATTGCAGATATGGGTAACCCTTTTTGGTCCAATGGTTTCTCTTGACCTTTGAATGACAAGTGGAGGCTATTCTCCTAGAAGTAGATGAAGCAGAATGAAGAGGCTTATTGATTTCTATAAATGTAGTATTTTTTTTCCTTTTTGGCCACATTGATAAATTCAATCCAAGAGCAGTCATTGGATGGGTTCTGGGAGGTTGTTTAAGGCAATGCATATAGTCCTGCTACCCTCTCTTAAATTACATCCACACAGCCTCCCTATCCCAGGATGGAGATGCCCCACTAAACGTTTCCAGAGGACATCACTTCATACCAGCACTTGATCCAGCCCAGGTAACTTTGTGTCTGTTTTAGAAGTGACTAAGTTTTCCCTCTTATCCCATCTCAAGATTTTCCATCTGGCTGGATCTCCATTGCACAAGTCTGGGCATCTACTAAACCGCAGGCACAAAATACAAAAATTCAAATTCTTTACTATTATTAGTGTCCAAACAGTTGACCCATAATTTAATAATTAGTTAGTGCTACAATAAAAAGTTAAAAGGTTTCCCCTGCCTAATCATGTCCAACTCTGGAGGTTGGTGCTCATCTCTGTTTCCTAGCCAGGGGAGCTAGCATTGTTGGAAGATGCTTCTGTGGTCATGTAGCCAGCATGACTATAGGAATTGCAATAGCACATAGACTTATATGCTGCTTCATTGCACATTACAGCCCTCTCTAAGCGGTTTACAGAGTCAGCATATTGCCCCAAACAATCTGGGTCCTGATTTTACCAACCCTGGAAGGATGGAAGGTTGAGCTGATCAGGATCAACTATATGCCGAGGCGCACCAAACGCTGTTACCTTTCCACCAAAGTGGTACCTATTTATCCACTTGCATTTGTATCCTTTTGAACTGTTAGGTTTGCAGGAGCTGGGGTAAGTAATGGAAGCTCACCCCACTGCATGGTGCTAGTGCCTCAAACTCAGGCCTTTCCAGCTGACAAGCTCAGCATCTTTAACAGAATATGAAAGATAAAAGGAAAAAAAATACCGTGAGTAGAATTACCAGAGCATTGTACATGTCACTTGCAGGAGACTTTTCATACAGTAGATGATGTTAGGCTGGAATTTCAGATGAGGGAACCACCAATTGTGGCTTATAAAATGTTGCACGTTTTAAAAGCTGCATGGATTATAAGGCAGCATGGTTTTGTTCAAGGGTATGCCAAGGATTTATGTAGAGGCAGCAAGATTTACGTTGGCATGTTTTTCTACATATTGCAATCCTCACTGAAAGGCTACCAAAAATGGTGTTGAAGTTAGCATTTTTGTGCCTGTATCAAAGAAGCATCTTCTATACTCTGATCTCAATTTTATTGTATCACTTTTACTGCTTAATGAGCATGACAATTAAGGTTGAACCAAAGAGAGCACATTATTTTTATAACATCCTGGCAAGGTTAATTGGAAGACTGAGCGGAACTGTTGAGAATGTCTAGGGAAGGCAGAAGAAGGTGGTGGAGTGGGTAATAAAGGAGTAGAAAGTGAGAAAGAGGAGGAGAATAGATTGCTGAATAGATGCATGCAGGTGCTCATTTATAATAGAAATGGTTGCAGGTGCATACAGTGATAAAACAAGTTCATATCCCTGGGACTACTAAATACAGTTTCACACAAATTAGCTTTAATCTACCCAGTTCAGTGGTACTGGGAAGGGAAAGAATGCCAAAGGTACTGTCTGCCTCGCATGAAAGTACATGTGCCATACATCTTACAACCGGTGGTGGGATTCAGCCAGTTCACACCACTTCAGGAGAACAAGTTGTTAACATTCTGAGCAGTTTGGCGAACTGGTTGTTGGAAGAACTCATTAGGGCAGAGAACCGGTTGCTAAATTATTTGAATCCCATCACTGCTTACAACATCCAATTTACAACCACAATTGAGCCCAAAATCTATGTTGCTAAGTGAGAAATTTCTTAAGTAAGTTTTGCTCCATTTTACGACTGCTCTTGCCACATTTGTTAAATGAATCACTGCCGTTGTTCAATTAGTAACTCAGTTGTTAAGTTTCCCTGTGGATTCTTTGCTTGTCAGAAGGTCGCAAAAAGAGATCATGTGACCCTGGGGCACTGCAACCGTCATAAATGTGAGTCAGTTGTCAAGCATCCGAATGTAAATCATATGACCATGGGGATGCTACAATGGTCTTAAATGTGAAAAATGGTCATAAGTCCCTTTTTTCAGTGCCATTGTAACTTTGAACGGTCACTAAACAAGCTGTTGTAAGTTGAGGACTATCTGTAGTTATTTTTATTTAGATATTTAGTTTGAGTTTTCTCACAATTGAAACCCTTCTTTCTTCCATAAATGAGTGTGAATTCAAAGCCTCAAAAAATCTCTCCATTTTTACCTGATCTTCCCTTTCTTTTAGCATATAGGCCACTGGGTGTGTAACTTGACAAATTGCACAGGTTCTCTTTGCACAGAACCAATGCAGAATATAAGAACTTGTGTGAGTGATGGTGATGGCAGTCTCTAGCTCACTTTTCAGAATCCTCCAAGATTTCGACTCTGAACTTCAGAGTCAAATCACTGCATTTTTTTTGTAATAATAATTTATGGAGGTATTCCCCCTATAAATAAAGTTACAAAGCATCTTTGAAACTGTTTTCCCTAATTCTCCATGCCCCCACACCAGTAGTGGGATTCAAATTTTTTTACTACTGGTTCTGTGGGCGTGGCAGGGGAAGGATAGTGTAAAATCCCTATTCCCTCCCCATTCCTGGGGGAAGGTTACTGCAAAATCCCATTCCCTCCCCACCCCACTAACCTGCTTTCCAGCTCCATTCTCCTGTGCAGGGTAACAAAAGAAGACCCAGCCGATCAGCTGGGACTCAGGAGGCAGAGAATAGATGGGGGGGGAGCCAGTCAGAGCTGGTATTTGCCGGTTCTTCAAACTACTCAAAATTTCTGCTACCGGTTCTCCAGAACTGGTCAGAACCTGCTGAATACCACCTCTGGTTAACTCACAAATCAAACCATGGCTGGGTTACTTTGGGCCAGTCACTGTCTCTCAGCCCAACTCACATCACAGGGTTGTTGTTGTGGGCTGAGGATCAGGGTCTGGTCATTCTGTTAAAGATAACATTAAGGCACAGCAATAGGAAAGTATTTTATTTTGGATGAGTTTTGGGTGCTATTAATGTGGCTTCACAGAGAATAGAACTGAATCTTCAGACTGATCATTAAACATAGATGAATCCTAGCTTTCCGAATCTTGTTCCAACGCTGAGTTGGGCTCTGCTGAAATTGGTACCCTCAGAGCAATCATAGTCTTGGTAATACACTTTTGACAAATTGCTGGGCCTATGATTAGACAATAAAAAGCAGGGGTGAGGGTGAAAGCTACTGCTGTATCTCTAAAAAAAGATTTGGTGGAAGCTTTGAAATAATCCAACCTATGGGACATTTTATGGAGTGTTGTGCAGTGAATTAAAAGTAAGACTTAAAAGTTCGTTCTTCTTTGGAACTGCTCAAATGTCCAGTCACCCCTAGAACACGAAGAACAGCATATCAAGAACCTAACTAAGAAGGGGAGTAGAAAGGGGAGAGAACATCATAAATGTCTGTGGCCATCTTTATATTTCCATCACTGAATTACAAATTTCTCATGATATCAGGAGCCCTTCTATATTTGCATGTTTCCTTCTTCCCACAGAAAGGAATTAGTGAATTTCAAATATATGTCAGTTAAGTTTTTTGTGAGATCATCACAGCAATGAAAATTGATAATTATTGCCTTCCCTTTCCAATAAATTATCATTACCACCATCAGGCAGGAACAACTGATTTTCTCCTTGATTCCATGCTAGAGTATAAAGTTACAGCTGTTTCTCTGCTCTTGCATCATAAGCTAGATAGATGAACAAAAATTGTGGCCTGATAGAAACAAGTGGTTAATTAGGCGATAGCTGGGAATTTCTCTCTGCTTGATTGAGATTCTCATCAGAGCTTGCAGAAAGCAAATAGCCTCCAGCTGTTGAGGAAGCAGAGTGTAAACTGCATGTGAAGGAACAAAGAACTGACAATTTATTGAAGAAATCTTAGAAGAGCAAGGCTTCTTATATGAAATCTTGTTTATATGAAATCTAGTGTGTCTTATCTTCTTATATGAAATCTAGTGTATCTGTTATAGTGACTTAAGTCTGCTATTTATATAAATACTAGCTCTATACCCGTGCTTCGCTACGAAACTATGTGATTGGCCTTAAGTTTTGGGGGAGGAAAATAAGGGAAAAAAATTGTGCCTCTGCCTACCAGCATCCATCGGTATTCATCTGGCTAGCATCCTGTCAGTGTGTGAGGGAGTTGAGGGATGTTTAGAAACTGAAACATGGAAACGGGAACAGTTTTTTCTGTGTGAGCAAGGAGACTGGATGTGGCTTAGCTCAACTGTTCTGTACTAAAGCTGGTTGCTGCTGTAAAACTAAAACTGAAACTGAAACTCCTCTCCTCTGCTTGTGTTTTGCATTTGGAAGAGATTTCTTTTCAGGTGGGGAGGGGGAGTAGAACTCCTTAGCATCAGAGCCTGTTAATAATAATATAGGAAATACTAATGATCTGAGGGTTATTTCGACAATCCTTTCTTAGTGAACACCTAGAAGCCAAGAGGAACATACGTGCCAAATTTCAAGTTTGTAGGCTTTACAGTTCTGGATATTTTGTGATGATGCATGAGTGGTATTTCGCTTTTATATATATATAAAATATATATAAATAAAATATACTGTCTAGGACAGTGAAACCTTCCATTAGCAGTCTTTAGATGCAGTGGACAAATGTTTATTTCAATTTCATCCTTATTTAACAGATGAATGTCTCTTACATAAAGGATTTCTATGTGGTTTTGCTGAAAATGAAATCACATGATATATAATGATATATAATGATGCACATAGTATAAATTTGGTTTAACCAATATTCAGTTTTAATAGACACTCACTTCCCAAATGGTCCATTAATTACTGTATTATAAATCATCATAAAAGGATGTAATACTCATACTGACTATTGTATTATGGCATAATTGTTCATGGAAGAGAGCCTTCATGCATAAAGTATTATATTGAATAATCTAGTACCTACATGCATCAGGACCTTAACCATATCCCCAAAGGGCTTTATACGATTCCCACTTCAATTAACAAATAATTTCAAAAATGTGGGAGTCTCATGAGTTCACACATTAGATTTGAAAAATCCCAGTTCCAACCTCAGTTGTAAACAATGAAGCCAACTGGGCGAGTTTGGGTTAGCCGCTCTCTTTCAGCCCCTCCCACCCGACAGGGTTGCTGTTTTGAGGAAAACAGGAGGGAGGAGAATTAGGTATGTTCACCTCCTTGAGTTATTTATAAGAATATTTTTTTAAAAGAAAGTTGTTTTGATTTAAGGCCCTGGTGATAAAACGGAACCCCTTGACCTTACTTATTGAGAGAAACAGAGAATGAAGAACAATATTCTAATGCAATACCACACTTGCTCGGTTAAATTACATATCCTGGAGGTGCTGAAGTTAGACATCAAAGCACAAATAGCGGTAATGCACTCATGGTAATGTCTATCTTTCCAAAATTCAAACTTCTTCTGACCATACATCACAACCATTTGTTCCCTCATTCCAGCCGGAGCTGTGTTTAGCAGCATAAGTGGAGATGAATACCAGATGCATCTAGATAGTGAGGGCTCTGCTGATATTCCTTCAGCCCACATAAAACATAAAGAGGTTAAAACTATCTACTGAGCCTAGTGTCAGTTTATCTTTATTCTCTTTTTTCTTTTTTTCTCCATCATCAGGCAAACAAAAACGGCATTCAACCAAGGCAACTTGAATAGAATGTATTACTTAGCAAGAGAAAACAATATCTATAATCCTCTCTGGACAACTTGAAATCCTGGTTCAATGACCTTCTTCTGCAAGATGCCTCCCTGCAAAGAGGCTTTTAAAAAAATTTATTTAAACTGGGTACATGCAACACTGAAAGGCACAGATCATTGATTGCTATCTAGCAGGAAGTGAATAAAAGAGGTTACAGGAGGGGAAGGAAAGAGGACAAAGAGAGCATCAGTATCTGTTGTTGTTAATATCTTAAAATGTTTGTATGCATACAGTTTGGGACTGCAAGTAATTTACAGGTCGTCCTCAACTTACAACCATTCATTTAGTGATCATTCGAAACTACAATGGCACTGAAAAAAGTGACTTATGACCATTTTCACGCTTGCAACCGTTGCAGCATCTCCATGATCACATGATCAAAATTCAGACACTTGGCAACTGCTTCATATTTATGACTGTTGCAGTGTCCCGGGGTCATGGGTTCACTGTTTGCGATCTTCTGACCAGTAAAGTCGACGTTCTGTCCTAGGCTTCCCCAAAAAGCACTAAGCAAACTCTGTGTCCCAGCAAAACCTCTTTTATTAAATGAATGTGAATTTATTATATTCACATTCAACCAACGGCCTGGCAAAAAGTCTTTCAAAGGTATAGTTATTAGCTCAGACCTTATTTAGGTTGGAAAGCTGCCTGGTAAATATTTCCACATGCAGTGCTGACAGGGAAGGGCTGGGCACAGAGTCTCTAGATTACACAGACAAATCTTCACAAGGCTCGAACAAACGAACGAATGAATTGTTTCCTGCAAAAGCCCCCTCCCCTTTTGCTCCTCTTTTAATCCTTATGGGAGGGGCTATTCATTGTTCACCTGTGGCCTTACTTCCACGGCAACCCTGAGTTCTTAATTGTTCCTTCCTTTTGGCAGCTCTGCGCATGCGCAGGCTGGGAATCAGTTCCAGAAGTTCCCCTGCCTCACTGCTGTCCAAGCCCAAAGGCAGCTGATGACTGTCAGCCTGCCCTGGCCCCATCTCTGCCTCTGACGCAGAGCCCTCCTCGTCCGAGCCTTCCTCAGCCATCCATTCCTCAAAGACTATCTGTATTTGATAAACAAGGAAATTGAAACAAACAAAACTCAGGAAGTTCAGGAGTAATTATTTTATGTGACACTTTCTTGATGTGTAAAGAATTGTTGCTGAGATGTACCCTGTATCTGAACAGTGAGAATTTTATGGGGATAAACTCATTTCCCCTGGCAATATATCTTGAGAGATTTATTGCATTTTTGTGATACAAGATTTATTTACTTGTGTACACAGAGTGAATTCACCTCTCCCCTTGACCGGTGAGAATGAAAAAAAAAGAATTATCTCTGCACTATCACCATGGTTATCTTCTGTTATTTTGTCAGGTCTTTAGACACATTGCCGTAGGAAGTGGAGAGATTTAATCATTGAAATATTCAGCTCCAAAATTCACACACTGGATGCTTCCCAAAGCTCTGACAGAGGATTATTTGTGGGGTTTCCAACTTTTCCCTCAGGAAGCATTACAAACCTCTTCACAATTGCCGATGAGGTTGAGCAAGGGTTGCCCTTTGTGGTCTCCAAACTGCAGGCCTCCTTCTCCCTTCATCTAACCATGATGGGGTCTTCTATAAACCAAAACTCAAAACAAGTCCTAACTCACTTCTCATCTTCACACAAGCAGACCAACTAGCTTCCCTGTGCAAGTTATCCATTGGATCACAAGTGCTCTGATGGCATATGTAGGAGTGGGAAAGAGAAGAAAATAGGTGGAATGAGGTACAGAGAGACGTAGAAGTAGAGTTCTATATTGGCCAAGTGTGATTGGACACAAGGAATTTGTCTTCAGTGCATAAGATATAAGTGATGAATCATGATCATAGTCATCATAAATACATTCATCATGAATCATAAGATACAACACATTCCATTTAGTTCAATGCTAGTTGATGAGGAAATGCCAAGATACATAATCACACTGTCTTGAGTAGAATTTAGAGGCAGAATTATTCAAGCATGCTAATTTTTAAAAAGTTAATATTAGGTGACTCCTTGATTTCCAGCAAATAATGATTAAAGGGGATTTCACAAGTCTCTTGGGGTAAGTAATCTTAAAAGCAATCCACAAATAATGACACCAGGAGCCTTTTTTTCAGGGAGAAAATTTAATCAACCCCCTTCCAAGGTTTCTTATCCCTTATTGCAGTAGAGAAACTTTTTCTGTATTTAGTTTGACTACATAAAAAGTTATTGGGGGCTGGGAGGCAGATAGGATCACCTTAAAACTGTAAAAAATTCCATTAAAAAGAAAAGGAAAGGAAAACTTTGTAGGCTTAAAAGAAATTTGCTTTTCCAACAAATTTGACTGAATAAATAGCTGGTAGCCAAATGTATTGCTGAAACTTAGCTGGCACTATACAGTATACATAAAACAATCAAAGCACAGAGTTTAAAAGTTTTTGTCTAATCAAACACAGTGTGGAATCTTATACACATATATTTGTATACACATATATTTGTGAGGTGAAGAATATGGTAAAGGCTAATTTCTCTCAAATAGTCTCTGGATGGTCAGATATTTTACCACTGTTTTGGAGTTATGTCTTATTCAGTCAGTTCAGCCATTGCTGAGATCTTCAATATCCTAAGAACTTGATGTTTCCAATACTAAATTCCAAAAATTTAAGGCTGGCAAAGCTACCTTTCATCTTCTTGTTGTCCATAGATTCTCTATCCTGCCCTTTTTCTTCAGAGATCTGATTATCATTTTAGAACAAAAGCTCCATCCCTAACCTGCATAATTTAATATCCTAAAATGGTCATAAGATGAGCAGAGCTCCTCAAAAGAACACGCAATACAAACATGCTTTCTAAATTAAACAAAACTTGCACAATCATACTGCTGAGGTTTATTTTGGCCAGGCTTTGCTATGTGGTTTGTGGAAATGCTGCATAACATGTACATATTTTGTTCTTCTATGTGTTTTAACACAAATAAGTTTATTGTGTATTACTAGTAGGTGGACCAATCAAGATGTATCCAGTTAGTTACATCCTTGTTCTGTCCAACACAGAATCTTTGCCCTCCCATTGCTTCTCTCAGCTCTCTTTGAAAATTATGAATTGTGAAATCCCATATCTTATTTTTTTTCCAGAATTGTATGGTATGATTGAGCATTTTCCAATCTGTTAAAATTCCTTGCTAAATCCTTCTCTAGTCATGTTGGCATTCCTGTCTTTGTAACTATGAAACAAGTAGTTGTAATTAAAAAGACCTTTAATGTTAAGAGTCATGAGGTCAGTTAAAATTTATTACTGGGAATAAATAAAATAATTGAATATTATTTTCTAGAAAAGTGGCAATGATTTTACATATTTCTTTTCCCTCCTTGAATTCAGGGTGACCATGTAGGAATGTGGAATATATGTATGTGGTGTCCCCTTCCCTTCCATTCCCTTCCCCTCCCCACAAAACATTTTCAAAAGTTGATGACATCTCCCACTACTCTTCGAAACATGACTGACACATCACTCATATAGTGAACCATTCCTGTTATTTTAAGCTCAATATATGGCCATTCCACCTATTTCATCTGCAACAGGATTATACACCAACCATTGATATGATCAGTTTTCCTCCTTTGCTCCTAGGCTGTCAAATTCCAGATCCAGGCTACAAATATTGCAATGGAGAGGAGAGGCTGGGCCTAAATTTATTATAATATATCCCACCAATGCATTCACACATCACAGCTGAAAATGGATTTGGTTTTTTTTTAAATCAGGGACCAGAGAAATATATTTTATTGTGACATGCTGCAGTTTTCCTATCAACTTGGCTATAATTAGAGAGACATATGGTTGTCTTTTATAATTAATTTCCACAAATTGGTGGCTTTCAGAATTGACTGATTAGTCTTGCACAAATGGTTGCAATGTTTGTATTGCTGAAAATGTTACCCTAACCCCACATTTCTGAATATTGAAAACATCTGTCTGAGCTGAATCAATTACATTAAATTTGTCTTCTTTACAAAAGGGGAAATTGATCCCTAAGTTTACAATAATTAGTGAGCTAAGCATATTTAGATGAATGCCACTGAACAAAAATTAGAAATTATTTTAAATGGGAAGCTTCTTATATGGCATGAAACATTTTCTTGGTTCAGTTTGAAAGAAAAAGGATGTAAAATGAATTATAATGGAAGGAAATGATAATTCCTTTCTAATTATGAATCATAGTAAGATGTGAACAAGCTGTCCTACTTCTCCTCTCAGAGGCTGCTTATATAGTGCATTGAAAATATTCTGTGTTGCTTTGGGGGAATCCATCATTGGGTAACAGGCTTCGTGTGAGATGGGCAGTGGGATAACAAATGTCATGCTGGTATGATTCACTGCTCACACTTTAAGTGAGTAATTAAGAATAGCATGATGTAAAGGAGAAAATGAATTAAGATATTGGGATTAAGATCTAGTGTAGCTAGATCAGATTAGATCCATCTGCATGAGCTGCTTCTTCCTCCTCTGATGATTTGGCAATCAGAGACTGAATTGCAGTTTAGGAGGCTGCAAACTATCAGGAACCAGTTTCCTTGTTGGATAATATTCACCTGTAATAGTAGCAAGACTAGCCTTCTCTATCCTATCTGAGAATTATAGAAGTGGCATTCCAACACATATGGAGAATTGTCCATGTATTCGATCTTTTTTTTACAAAAGTTTTATTTTTCCAAAAGAACAAATGTAACAAACAAACATACAACACATAGATCCATATCAATTTCAAGTATGTCGGTCAGTCAAAATCACAGTGCCTTCCCTCATTATTCATACTCAGTATTACAAAAAGGAAAAACTATAATCATTATTATTAATCCTCTATCATATTATAATCTCTATATTGTTTCAACAGTTCTATCTATCTTTATATTCCCAAAAATATATTACCAAACTTTTTATCTAACCATTGATAGAACATATTCCATATCTTATAAAACTGCTTTTCTTCTTGGTCCCTAATTTCAAATGTTAATCTACTCATTTCAACAGTCCAAAATCTTCTTAATCACTTCCTCCTGTAGGTGTCTTATCATTTCTCCAGTTTTAGCAAATACAATTCTGGCAGCTGTCAATACATTAACAATCAAATATTTCAGTTCTTTGTTGAGTGTCTCTGGTACAATTCCCAACAGAAATATCTCAGGTTTCAAGTCTATATGTTGTGTCATTTTTTCCAACCACATGTGGATTTTAGTCCAATATCTTTTAGCATCAGCGCAAGTCCACCACATGTGGTAGTAGGAGCCAGGTATCTGATGACATTTCCAACACTTATCTGATTTGTCCTTGAACATTCTTGCAATCCTTCTCGGGGATAGGTGCCACCTGTAAAACATCTTATACAAATTTTCTTTATATGCAGTTGACATTGTCATTTTATAATTCTGATCCCACAGTGTTTGCCATCTCTAGATCTATCCCATAACCAAAATTTTTCCCCAAGCAATCATTGTTTCCTTAACCTGCTCCTCTTCCATTCTAACTTCTAATAAATGACCATAGAGTTTTTAAATCACTTTTCGTTCGTACCCATCAAAATTTTATCTAGTTCAGTTTTTTTATAAATACCTTCAGTCTTAACATCCTCATCATATCTAGATTGTATTTGCAAATATGAAAACCAATTCATTTTTATACCTTGTTCTTGTAGTGTTTGTATCGATTTGAGTTCACCCTTTTCATTTAAAATCTCTCCATATCTAACTGTTTGTTCCTTCTTGTATATTATTGAATATGAAAAAGCTTCAATAGTAGATACCCATAATGGAATTTGTATATAATGTTGTTTTCTAGTTTTTCCCAATTTAAAAATAAAGCTTCTCAACATAGTGTCTTCTAAAATATCCTTGTTTTTTAGTTCCCTTATACCATACAAAGGCATGCCATCCTAGTAATAAATCATGACCCCCTAAAGTTAACAATCTATTATTTCTCAATGTTATCCATTCTTTCACCCACATCAAACTTGCAGCTTGATAATACAATTCCCAGTTTGGTAGTGTGAATCCCCCTCTTGACCTTGCATCTTGTAATAGCTTAAATTTAATTCTTGGCTTTTTGCCCTGCCATATGAATTTTGATGTGATTTTATTTAAATCTTCAAAGTACTTTCCCAAGTCTAATTGGAATTGTCTGAAATAATAGGTAATACATTCATCTTAACTGTCGATATTCTACCAATAAGGGATAATTGTATATTTTCCCATCTTTCAAGATCTGTCGCTATCTGCTGTTTAAGTTTTATGTAATTGTCTTCTTTCAAAGTACTGCATCTTGGCATATATATATTCCCAAGTATTTAACTTTATTTGCAATCTGGATCTCTAATAGATCTTCTAAATCTTTCTTCGTTTTGCTAACATATTCTTTCTTAGGATCTTTGTTTTGTCTTTATTAATTTTTAAACCTGCCACCATTCCATATTCTTCTATTTGTTCTATCAACTTAGGTGCTGATTTAAGTGGATCCTCTAGTATGAATACCAAATCGCCTGCAACTGTAGTTTATATTCTTCTTTTTAATTTTCATTCCTTTTATTTCTTCATCTTCTCTGATAGCTCTATTCAGTACTTCTAGTGTTAAAATAGCAGGCGACAGAGGGCAATCCTTCTTTGTCTAGTTCCTTTCTTATCCCTATAATTTCAAGATGTATGAGGCATTGGCGGAGCATGGAGCGGAAGGTAATGGACTGGCCCGATTTAGAAAAGTTATTAAGAGCCCATTATCGCCACATAAGTACGGCCTCATTAAGAGACACGAACTACCATCGATCAAGGGGAAGCTTAAACGTTAATGACCTCGCAAGGGCAAGTTTAAGGGACATTGGGGTGTATGTATTTATCAACTTTGAAGAGGCCATATGTATTTGTTCTAGGCCTAAAAGACAAGGTTTTGCAAGCAAATTATTAATGAAACCTAAGATCACGCTTAAGGAGGCCATAGAAGAAGCTTAGCCAACAGGAAGTCCCTCAGCAGCAGCCATGAAAAAAATTAACAAGGCCGCAAGCCATCCTGATGTGGAAAAATCCACAACAACCCATTGAGAGCAAATAGATTCTGATTCAGACTGTAGTGAGTGGAGGAAGGAATTTATAGACTCAGAATGGAGAAGAAAAAGAAAGATTGGAAGAAAGAGGCAAGACTTTTATTGCAGAGGTTGTGGGGGGCACCCCACACTGAATGCAAGTTTTTGATACCATCTGCCTCACAGAAAAGAGGCCTAGCAAGAGTCTGCAAATCATCCAGAACTCCACCAAGCAGAAAGAAGTTTCTGACAAAGAAAGCCATAACAACTTCAGTGAGAAAATGGGCTAACACAGAAGCAAATGGAAGAATGAAACTCATCAAACAGTCACATTGGTCATTCTTCACCCTTAAGAAGCAGAAAAGTACAATGAAGGTACTAATTGAAGGAAAGCCTTGCCAAATGGAAGTGGACTCAGGCTCCTATTTATCTATGGTGTCATGGGACACTATTCACAGGCTACTTCCCAACATTCAGAAGAAGCATTTCCAGAAGCAAGCACTGACTCTAAAGACTACCAAGGGAACAAGATTCCAGTAGTTGGAACAAGAGAATTCAATGAAGTTCAAAGGCCACACCAAACTGCCCCTGACCATCGGACAAGACCGCCCAAGCTTGCTGGGACTTGAGTGGTTCAATCCACTAGGCATCGAGGTGACTGGCATCAATCACGTGAGCAACACTGAATGGGAGGAGGCCTGAAGTCTGAGTTTCCAGAGGTCTTCAGCCACGATTGGGCAAGTATATGGGGACCCCTATCACTTTCAACCTAGATCCCAAGGTGCCCCAATTCTGCTTAAAGCCCAGAAGGGTCCCATTTGCCTTAAAGGAAAAATTGATGCACAATTAGATAAACTAATAGCTCAAGGAGTTTTAGAGCCCACTGACCACTCCAGATGGGAGACACCCATAGTCACACCAGTCAAGGCTGATGGGTCAGTAAGAATCTGTGGAGACTATAGGGGACATTGAACCATGCGCTTCAGCAGAGCGCATATCCAGTTCCAGTGGTGCATCATTTATTACATTCACTTGGCAGGGGTACAGTCTTTGCCAAATTGGATCTGGCCCAGGCATATCAACAACTAACAGTTGATGATGCCACTGCAGAGGCCCAAACCATTGTGACTCATAGAGGTGTCTTCAAATGTAAAAGGTTACAGTTTGGAGTAAGCTGGCACCAGGCATCTTCCAAAGCCTTATGGAAAGGATGCTCCAAGGACTGCCAGGGGTAGTGCCTTACTTTGATGATGTGTTAATCTGCTGAAAATGACATTCATTACAAGAGACTCAGAGAAGTCCTTACCAGATTCAAGAAAGCGGGTTAAAAGTCAAGGAAGAAAATGAAAAATGCACTCTTAGAACTGACAAGGTTGAGTTCTTGGGCTATATGATTGACAAGCATGGCATCCACCCTACAGATGCCAAGGTTCAAGCAATCAAAGAAGCCCTAGACCAAAATGCAAAACAGATTTGCAAGCCTTCCTTGGACTTATTAACTTTTATCACATGTTCCTACCTCAGAAGGCAACCATTGCAGAACCATTACACAGATTATTTGACAAAAAGTCTGTTTGGGTCTGGGGCAGGAAGGAACAATCAGCATTTAACAGTATTAAAAGACTAATCACGTCTGATGCTGTACTCATACAGTTCTCTGAGAATTTACCTGTTGTACTGATCTTGTGATGCATCCCCTTGGAGTGGGGGGGGGTTGAGCCACAGGCTTCCCAGCAGGAGGGAAGCCCCTATTGCATTTTACTCTGCACCTTGACCAAAGCAGAGAGGAATTACAGCCAATTGGACAAGGAAGCATTGGCAATTGTTGCAGCTATCAAGAAATTTCATGAGTATTTATGGGAGAACATTTACCATTGTCACAGATCACAAACCTTTGTTAGGCATTGTGGCAGGAGACAAACCTACACCCACTATCCTGTCACCAAGAATGCTGAGGTGGACTGAATTTCTTGCTTTATTCATACAACTTATCCACAAGCCTGGCAAGGACATTGGACATGCTGATGCCTTGAGTCGTTGCCCACTTCCTTGTCACAAGGAGGACTTTGAACCTGAGGCACACACCTTTTCCTAGAAACTGTTGCCAAGCTTCCAGTACACGCTGCTGAAATTGCCAGAGAGACTGCCAAAGACACTTTATTGGCTCCTATTATAGGCTGGATTAAGAAAGGTTGGCCTCTTCAAGATCTACCTCACCTTGCCCAACCTTTAAGTCCAGGCAAACTGAATTATCTGTATTAAGAGGATGTATTTTGTGGGGTAACAGGGTGGTTATTCCTGCAAAACTGCAAAGAGAGGTTTTGGAAATGTTACATGAGGGTCATCCTGGTATTGTAAGGATGAAGGGATTGGCCAGGAGTTATGTATGGTGGCCAGGTATTGACAAAATGGTTGAAAACTGGGTTGCATCTTGTCCCAACTGTCAGGTAGTCAGGCCTGCCCCACCTCTCACCCCAAACAGGAATGGGAATGTCCTAGGGGCCCATGGTCTAGGATTCACATTGATTTCGCTGGCCCTACCAGAGGGCACACCTTCCTTATTATAGTAGATGCATATTCCAAATGGCTAGAGGTAATCCCTATGGCATCCACCACAACTGATGCTGTCATCAAGCAGCTTAAAAGCTTTTGTAACCCACGGTTACCTGATGTTCTTGTCTCTGACAATGGCCCTCAATTTACATCCAACCTTTTGAATCCTATCTAGCACAACAGGGTATCAGACATGCCCTGACTGCCCTGGGCACCCTTCGCTAACGGCCAGGCTGAACAATGGTACGCTTTTACCAAGGAAAGCTTCAGCAATTGGGTCCTGGGGACATCACTGAGAAAGTTGAAAACTTCTTAGTGTTCAGCACACTCCTAACCCATCAACTAACTTATCCCCAGCAGAGTTGTTGATGGGTAGGAAACTTAGGTCTCCCCTTGACCGCCTTCATCCCATTTACGCACCCAACGCACCACTTGATTCCACTAGCAAAGTTCGCACGCTCAGTGTGGGTGATTCTGTTTATGCTAAGAACCTTATGGGTGAACCTTCATGGATTCCTGCTGAAATAACTCAAATCACAGGCCCTCGCTCTTTACAGGGTACAAACAGAGGATGGAGTCCTCTGGAGCAGGCACATTGATCAGCTTAGATCCAGGTTACCTCAGGAACATCGCATTGTTCCTCTCTAGTTCCCATACCTAATGCCTTTCTAGGGGAGGGGAGGAACATGAGGATAATCAGCAAACAAGAATCAACCCCATGTAATGAGCCATTATGACAGGAACCATCCCAAAACCTGTCACAATGCCAAAATCCATCTTACAAGTGGAAGATTGCACATCACTACCTGACTTGGGTGCTGACATTGGGCTGAGATGGGTTGGGAGGAGAGACCAGATTCTAACAATCAAACAGGGTCTTCTCACAGGAAGTCCAACAGGGAAATGTCAACAGACACATTTCCTCTCTCACTGGGTGAGAACGTTAAAACTTCTGAACCACGAAGGTCTCAACGTATTACGTAAGAGCCCCACCTATTTAAAAGAATACATTAGATAGGTTGGGGTTTGAGTATGGACTGAACCTAGTGGGAGGGGTGTTATGTATGCAGGTTTGAATGTCATTGGTTTAGTTTGAACTGTTCTTGTAAAATGTCAGAAATGATTGGTTTAAAAGTGCGGGAAAACCCTGCACTCTGATTGGCTGGCAACCGCGGCTGCTGGCTATAAGTAGCAGCCGCAGCCCAGCCAAATGGGTCTGTTATGAGCTGTAGTCACTAATAAACTCTTCACTGAAGCACTCCACGATCTGACTCTTCATGCAAATCTA